>JAZGTL010000025.1:0-490000 GCA_037349345.1 Oemleria cerasiformis
TTGAAAAGTGTGGGCCAGTAGAGTCCACTTTGTAGTACCTTGAGGGCTGTCTTTTTAGCTCCAAAATGGCCCCCACATGCCAAGCTATGGCAAAATGTCAAGACGGATTTCATCTCGTCTTCGGGGATGCAGCGCCGAATGATTTGGTCTGGACAATGCTTCCATAGGTACGGCTTATCCCATATAAAGTACTTAGCTTGTTTAGCCAACTTGTCCTTTTGGTACCTGTTTAAAAGAGTTGTTCGTCAGGAAAGCACTCGAGGTGGGGCAACTGATCGGCCTCTTCATTGGAACTGTGAAGCAATTGACAATTTTATGGAAAGGCAGTGTGATCTGAAGCTTCTGCAACATGCTGATGATCTCTTCCTCAAAGTCCTCCCTTTGCTTATTCCTATTTTGGAACCTGCGAGGAAATGGATAATCAACATTATTAGCTAACTCAAAAGTGATTTTTTTAGAATTGGAATTCTGAGGTTTAGAGTTAGAAGTATTCGAGTGCTGCGACTTGGGCTTAGGAGCAGGTTGCATGCCAGTCGTGGCCGAAGTAGGAGCAGTGTCAGGTCCTCCTTGCGGTAGGGCACTTGGTGACTCGTTGGGCCGGTTCTGCGCCAGAAGTGTTGGCCGTGGCATGGATATGTGGGGTCTTGAAGTGGTGTTTTCCTCTCCTGCGTGATGGCATTAACCGTAGGATTGTGAAATCCTTTCGGATTTACCAGGACTTGACTCGGTAGCTTGCCCTGCTTTGGCTAATTTAGTTGGTTCGCCACCTGTCCCATTTGACGCTCCAAGTTTGCAATTGCATTTTTCATGTCTCCCGTCTGACTCTGGCTATCGTGTAGGAATTTTATGAATTGAGCATGCTGTTGAGTCAGGATATGGAGGGAGTCCTCAAGAGACTTGCTTCCGCCATTATTATTTGAGGAAGGATCGTGATAGTTCCCATGAGGGCCTGCGGCTTGCTGCTTAAATCCAGGAGGTGGCAAGGGATTTGCGGCTGCTTGATTGTTGCTCCAACGGAAATTTGGATGATTTTTCCACCCCGGATTGTAAGGGTTGGAATATGGGTCATTCCGGGGTCGAGAATTGTTGTTGAACCCTCCAGCAAAGTTGGCATCTTCCACAACCGGGCAGTCCTGGGATTTGTGGCCCTAAATTGAACATACCTCGCAGATGTGAACTTCTTTGGCTTTCTTGCTACACAACTGTTTCACCATTGCCGTGAGCTGAGCAATGGCGTCATCTTTGTATTTGGCGGATGCATCACCCGTAGCTCTAGAGGAGGGAACCCTGTAGCTGAACTATTTTTCCCTTTAAGCAATGTTCTCAAAGGCGGTCCTTGCTTCCTCGGTTGTGCCTTCTAGAATCCCTTGGGATTGAGAGTCCACCATTGTCCGATCGCTAGTCTTCAAGCCTCCATAGAAGTATAGCATAAGATGATGGGCATCAATATGGTGGTGGGGGCACGCCCGTAGCATCTGATTGAACCGCTCCCAAAACTCGTAGAAAGACTCCTCCATGTCTTGCCGTGGGTTCATGATCTTGGATTTTAACTCATTTGTCTTTTCCACGGGAAAGTACTGTGTTAAGAATTTGGACGTCAAGTCCCTCCAAGAGTGAATGGAAGCCGGCGCCAGTAAATGAAACCATGTCTTGGCCCGATCCTTGAGACTGAAGTGACAGAGCCACTGGCGGATTTCAGATTCTGTCATACCATTGATGCGCAGTGTTGAACAAACCTCAACAAATTCCTTGATATGAAAGTGTGGGTCCTCGCCAGCAAGGCCGTGGAATGTGAGCAGCATGTGAATTGTCCTCGACTTCAATTCGAAGTTTGCCACTGTTGACTCGGGAAAAGCAATTGGAAATTGATCCTCCGAGACATGGGGCATGGCAAAATCCTTAAGGTGCCGTGGGGCTTCCGGTACTAGATCACGTTCCAGGCCTTGCTCTTCTCTGTGGTTCGTCATCCTCCTTGGGCTTGGTGGCGGGGAGCCGTGGACTGAAGATGCTTGTGATGATGGTCCACTTGATGACCCGTGCACTAAACCTTGGAATGACATACACGGGTACCTAACAAAAAGAAAAACTATGTTACAAATCTAAACTTGAATGGGCACCATTGAGGGACAAGTCCCCGGCAACGGCACCAAAAACTTGTTGGTGGAATTAAAGAGCAAGAAATATGCAATTCAATTCTAACAGTTATAAAATCCTTGCAAGTGCACAAATCGATAAGAATAGTATAGTAGCACAGCAAGAGTCGATCCCTCGAGGACTTTATCAACGTTATGACCACTTTAGGTCAGATTTATTAACTTAGTGAAAACACACACACACACACATGCGCCGGGGGGGTTTATGATGTGAGAACTAAAATTTAAAGACAAGCAAAATAAAATGCAGAAAATAACAATGCAAGAATTAACGGTTGATTGATTATTAACTAAGGCGAATTAAGACTTACTATCCACTCTAACCAATTAGAGCTCTTAACCAGATTTCCTTGACCTAATTACTATGCATTTTATGAATTAGGTGCCCGTGCCTAGGACCTGGCGTTGGTTCACTAGACACATCTTATTCCCTCTTACTTAGCATGTTCTAAACAAGGCATATGCCTAGAACGTCTATCACCTATCTTTTAAGATGATGCATGAAGTTCAAAGAGAATTTAATGACACCACATTAGCCTAGCAAAGTGACATGCAATCCTAGGTCGTTATGAGTTAAGATTACAAGTAAGAATACTTTCGATGCTCCAAATCACAAGATGATATGACGGTCACTCAAGCAATTACATCTATAATTATATGCAAACAGGGTAGCTAATCTTATAGGCATAAATTAAGGTCATTAAGTATAGTAATCCAACTTATTCAGCATGCATAGCAATCATAATCAAGAGCCAGAAATCCAATCAACAAGCTAACATGGCTAGGGCTTCAAGCAGCCATAATCCTAATGACTACTCACACATAACTGAAATTGAAACAAATATAATTGAAATCATAAGTAAATTGCAATAATGAAAATAAGGGTATAGAAGAGATTGTGAAGAACAGGTGCAGCAGAAGACACGGCAGAGCCTTCCTCTCCAAGCTCCACGTCCAACACACTCGACTTCGGGAAGAACCAAGCTTTAACGTAAAACTCTAAAAAACCAAAATACTATCTGCGGCTAAGGTGTCTCTGTATCTCCCAAAAACGCCTCTCGCTAATTATCTCCTCCTTTTTTACACTGAAAAAAGGCTCCCTTTTATAGACAAAGGGAAAACCTTGCTCTATAAGGATTGGTAAAACCTTATTCTATAAGGATTGGTAAAAACATGTCCTATAAGGATAGGAAAAGTTATTGTACTTTTAATTAATTACAAAGTACTTAAAATCTATTAGAACCAATCAGAACATAGTTGGGAGTGTGAATGCAAGCTGGCAAGTGGGAACGCAAGCTGGCAAGTGGTCCGAACTTGGCTTTTGGACTATCTTCGTAATCAGGATCTGGGACTGCGCTTTTGAAGCACATCATGAGTATAGTAGAAGCGCATCTTCATTCAGGCTTGGTGTAAATGTTGTCGGGCTTAGCGCAGAGGGAGAACCTCTGATCTACCGCTGGCGGAACTGGGACCCCGGGCTTAGGCGTACATCTTGGCTCGGATGGGAGTTCTTGGGACATGTCCTCGACCTGCCTTGGCGCGACCTTGGCACTTCTAGGACCTGACCTTCATGTCATGAAACACAGGTTTGAGACCCGGAGGGCCTGATATGAGGTACTTGGCCAGTGGCCCAAAATAGGCACACTGGCGCACTGGCGCACTCAGGACTCCGTTCAGGACGTGATATTGAAATGAGGACATCTCCTTCATCTGGACTCTGATTTGAGTCATTCTTTTTGTGTTCTTTCTAGATTTTATATATCTTTCTAAATCTGCAGAAGTCTCACAAGATTGATCATTTTCTACTATTGATGGCACGAAATCATTCAGAAGACATGTAAGAGAGGCATATAAAGACATCAAAATGATGCATAAATAACGACTGATCACTGACGTCCGAAATAGATACCGACAGATAGACGAAGAGTGGCTCTCCGTTGTCGGGCCTGGTCAGCAATGGTG
Source organism: Oemleria cerasiformis (assembly GCA_037349345.1). Taxonomy (NCBI): domain Eukaryota; kingdom Viridiplantae; phylum Streptophyta; class Magnoliopsida; order Rosales; family Rosaceae; genus Oemleria; species Oemleria cerasiformis. The sequence continues at coordinate 4,116 of JAZGTL010000025.1, forward strand.
CCCAACCCATGTATTGCTTCAGCTCCTCGAATGCCCTAGTGCACTCATCTGTCCAGTTGATGGGTTTGCCCTTGCCTTTGAAGGCTTTGAAGAATGGGGCGCACTTGTTCGTAGCCTTGTAAATGAAGCACGTCAAAGCTGCCACTCGGCCTGTGAGGCGCTGTATGTCCTTGTGAGTTTGCGGGGCCTGCATGTCTAGGATCGCCTTGATCTTCTCTGGGTTTGCCTCGATCCCTCTTTGGCTGATCATGTAGCCCAAGAATTTTCCTGCTTGTACGCCGAAGACGCATTTGGTAGGATTGAGGCGCATTTTGAAAGTCTTGAGGACGGCAAACATTTTTGCCAAGTTGGGGATGTGTCCCTCGTTCGTCTTGCTCTTCACGAGCATGTCGTCAACACAGACCTCCCTCGTCTTGCCTATCTGGTCGGCAAACATGAAGTTGACCAGCCGCTGGTATGTTGCTCCTGCGTTCTTCAGCCCAAAGGGCATAACATTTTAGCAATAGATACCCAGGTTAGTTCTAAAGCTGGTATGTATTTGATCACCTGGGTGCATAAGGATCTTGTTGTAGCCCGAATAGGTGTCCATGAAGCTGAGCAGTTCGTGCCCTGCGGTGGGATCCACCAGCATGTCAATTTTGGGCAGGGAAAACTATCCTTGGGACATGCCTTGTTTAGGTCGGTATAGTCGATGCACATGCGCCAGGAGCCCACCGGTTTCTTGACGAGGACTACATTGGCCACCCAAGCATCGTAGATGGCTTTCTGTGTGAAGTGTATATTGCTTAGTTTGGTGATTTCGGCCTGCATGGCCAATTGTCTTTCGGCATCGTGGCAACGTTGCTTCTGAGTTATCGGCCTGAATGATGGGTCAATGGTGAGCCGGTGGCAGATTACGTCCGTGGAGATGCCTGGCATGTCCGCGTAAGACCATGCAAAGACCTCAACATTGGCTTGTAAGAACTCCACGAGGGCTGCTCGGATTGGGGGTTGGATCTTGGAGCCGATCCGGACTGTGCGTTCTGGGTGTATGCTGGATAGAGGGATTGCCTCTGTCTCCTCCACAGGTTCTGCCTGTGGCATATTCGCAATGTCCCGTGGATGTTCCGGAGGAGTGTCTCGGATTTCGTCCAGGAGCTGAGGGTTGATGGGGTCGTCACCCAGGGCCGTTTCGACAACGGATAAGGTGTCCGCTTGGTCCGGTGCAGTCGGTGTGCTCACCTTGGTTAGGGCCGTGGTGTAACAAGTACGGCCAGATAGTTGATCCCCTCTCACCTGTCCTGTTCCCGCAGGAGTTGGGAATTTCATCAAAAGCAAGTGTGTTGCTACTATGGCATTTGCCTGGTTGAGCAACCCCCTTCCTAATATGGCATTGAAGGCCGTGGGGTAGTCGACCACGAGGAAGGTTGTGATGATAGTGGTCACAGCAGGGATGGTGCCCATAGAAATTGGTAGGGAGATGACCCGCTTAGGCAAGATCGAGTCACCAGAGAAACCTAGGAGTGGAGTGACCTTTCTATCAAGCTTGGTTTCGCTAATGCCCATTTGTTTGAAGCCCTCCCAAAAGAGTACATTGACCTAGGTGCCGGTGTCAATGAGTATTATGCCCATGTCGCAGTTCAAGATCTGGGCGCGGATGATAAAGTGGTCGTCATGGGGGAAGACGATGCCCTTTTCCTCCTCCTCCGAAAAGGCAATGGGTTGCTGTTGGTAGATTTAAAGAGCAAGAAATATGCAATTCAATTCTAACAGTTATAAAATCCTTGCAAGTCCACAAATCGATAAGTATAGTATAGTAGCACAGCAAGAGTCGATCCCTCGAGGACTTGTATCAACGTTATGACCAATTTAGTTCAGATTTGTTAACTTAAATAAAAACACACACACACACACACACAGGGGGGGGGGGGGGGGGGGGGGGGGGGGGGGGGGGGGGTGGGGGTTGGGGTTTATGATGTGATAACTGAAATTTAAAGACAAGTAAATCAAAGTACAGAAATTAACAATGCAAGAATGAAAAGTTGTTAACTAAGGCGAATTAAGGCTTACTATCCACTCTAACCAATTATAGCTCTTAACCAAATTTCCTTGACCTAATTACTATGCATTTTCTGAATTAGGTGCCCGTGCCTAGGACCTGGCATTGGTTCACTAGACACATCTTATTCCCTCTTACTTAGCATGTTCTAAACAGGGCATATACCTAGAACGTCTATCACCTACCTTTTAAGATGATGCATGAAGTTTAAAGAGAATTTAATGACACCACATTAGCCTAGCAAAGTGGCATGCAATCCTAGGTCGTCATGAGTTAAGATTACAAGTATGAATACTTTCGATGCTCCAAATCACAAGATGATATGACGGTCACTCAAGCAATTACATCTATAATTATATGCAAACAAGGTAGCTAATCTTATAGGCATAAATTAAGTTCATTAAGCATAGTAATCCAACTTATTCAGCATGCATAGCAATCATAATCAAGAGCCAGAAATCCAATCAATAAGCTAACATAGCTAGGGCTTCAAGCAGCCCTAATCCTAATGACTACTCACACATAACTGAAATAAACACAAGTATAATTGAATCCATAAGTAAATTGTAATAATGAAAATAAGGGTACAGAGGAGTTTGTTAAGAACAGATGCAGCAGAAGACACGGCAGGGCCTTCTTCTCCAAGCTCCACGTCCAATAATCTATGTGAAAGATTATCTCCGAAAATATGGTCCCTAATTCTCTAGAAAACCAAAACGGAACTCTGTGGCTTAGGTCTCTGTTTTTCCAGAAAACAAAAAACGCCTAATCCTCTATCTGATTCTCCTTTTTATAGACAAGGGAAAACCTTGTTCTATAAGGATTGGTATAACCTTGTACTATACAGATTGGTAAAACCTTGTCCTATACAGATTGGTAAAACCTTGTCCTATAGGAATAGGGTAAGTTATTTTACTTTTAATTAATTACAAAGTCTTTAAAATCTATTAGAACCAATCAGAACACGGCTGGGAGTGTGAATGCAAGCTGGCAAGTGGGAACGCAAGCTGGCCAAACTTGGATTTTTGACTGTCTTCGTAATCAGGATCTGGGACAGCGCTTTTGAAGTACGTTAGGAGTATAATAGAAGCGCATCATCGTTCAGGCTTGGCGCAAATGTTGTCAGGCTTAGCGCAGAGGGAGAACCTCTGATCCACCGCTGGCGGAACAGGGACCCTGGCTTAGGCGCACATCTGGGCTCGGATGGGAGTTCTTGGGACATGTCCTCGACCTGCCTTGGCGCGACCTTGGCACTTCTAGGACTTGGCCTTGATGTCATGAAACACAGGTTTGAGACCCGGAGGGCCTGATATGAGGTACTTGGCCAGTGGCCCAAAATAGGCGCACTGGCGCACTGGCGCACTCAGGACCCCGTTGAGGACCTGATATTCAAATGAGGACATCTCCTTCATCTGGACTCCGATTTGAGTCATTCTTATTGCGTTCTTTCCAGATTTTACCTATCTTTCTAACTCTGCACAAGTCTCACAAGATTGATCATTTTCTACTATTGATGGCACGAAATCATTCAAAAGACATGTAAGAGAGGCATATAAAGACCTCAAAATGATGCATAAATAACGACTGATCAAATGCCCCCAAACCTATCTTTTGCTAGTCCCTGAGCAAAAAAAATGCTAACAAAATGAAAAGACTCGATTTTAGTTAAGATAGAACATTTAAACCCCTAGGTTCACCTAGTAGGAGGAGTTTTGTCTCCTGAGGCTTATAACAGTACGATACCCTCAAACGTTTTACTTAAACAAAAAGATGCTAGATATAGTACTCTTAACAAGCTAATAAGAATCAAAGTAAGTAGACATGCTTTGCAGAACTAAAAGGAATGCCATAGCGGTGAGTGTCATGTGAAGGTGTACGTGTATAAATGCCAATATTTTCAGGTGATCAAGTTTGAAAACAACTTCATCTAAGTGCCCTAGAAAGATTTCGCCTCGACTCTAATCCTCACTAGGCAACGCTCAATTCACACAAGAATCCTAGGCTTACACTCTTTTCAAGCATATGTGATGAGTTTATGTTATGAAATTCAAATTTAATCACATATGAGTAACAATGAAGAATAGCACTTTATGGAAATAAAGATCTCATGAAAGGAATTGAACTTTAAGAACATAGATACGTACCTTAATCCTCAGCATGATTGTCCATAAGATCCGTTAGGTCTTCCTTTTTAGGTTGTATTGGGGCTAAGCTTTGGGGTTTAGCAAGGAAGGATGGGATTCAAAGAACCTGAGTTGTGCCAAGGCATGAGAATTCATGAATTGAACTTGGAATTTCTGAACTATCCTTTCTTAAGGCCCACGACATTGTGCTTTCATGATGACTTATTTTGAGGCTCTTGTGGCTTATTTTGAGGCTCTTGGCTCACTTGGCTCAATTCACTTTGTTTTTCACTTTTTTTTTTCCTTCTTTTGGTTTGAACTTTTTTTTTTTGTTTCTGTTCGTCTTTGAATTGAATTGAACCAAGATCATGCAATGATTTCCTCAAATTTTCATGCAACTTGCAACTTGTAAATCTTTTCTTTACTTTTGAACTTTCAATTGACGCCAATGTCCTTTGAATTGGGCATTATCTTCTTTCACCTCTCATTCTCACCATGAATCTCATTTGTGGCAACCTTAGCACAAACTGAGGTTATAGGGTATGGCTGTGATGAATGGCTAAGTATTTTGGGTTAGGTTATACTTTGGGTGATGAAAGAAAAGGTTGAGCGTTTGGCTTCAAAATTGGCTTAGGGAGCATGCAATAGGGTAGGATAAGGCCTTTAGAGGTTAAAGCACACATAGCCTACATCACTTCTTATGGCAAAACATACATTAAATCAAGAGTATCTAAATGATGTTAGTTCTTTAAAATTCAATGCAAATATGATGTAATGAGATCAACAATTAAGAACAAAAGTGATGAGTGTTTAAGAGTAGAAACAAGTATATCCCTCAGAAAGAATGGCAATTTGTGTAAGTTCCCTTCCTGAATTTTTTCTCGAAACCCGGAAAGAACCCTTATCCCGTCTGACAGCTCTTTTACCTCAACATTTAATTACCAGAAAATAACCTTTATTCTTAAATAATTTTTATTAAACTTTACATGGTTCCCAACAGAATCTCTGTACTTACTGATCACTCCTACTGTCAGACGCAGGATAAAATACCGGTCAAAACCAAAACCTCGGAATAGTGGTGGTTCAAATAGAAATACTTTCTGATACCAAAAGTCAGTAGTCAGACATCGCTGACATCTCTACTGGAAAACCACAAGACAACAAACTAGTGAACCAATAATAATTCGTCCATCTGGGTCACCGCCCACACCAACCCACTGACCCGGATGACGACGTATTTTCATATGTTGATTAGGCCCATAACAATTGTCGTCTGGTTCATATTAGAGCCGAAAATATCATCGGCTATCATATCGTATCATAACTCTCTGTACCATGATATCTCATCAGTCGGCATATCTCTCGGCTATCATAATCCTAGCCACCAGGGTATCCCTTGGGGTGTGCTAGAATATGTACTACTTGGACTCGACCACAATCTCTGCAAATTCACCTTTTATATTGGGGTTCACCGGGAGTCCGCCAACACGGAACCAAGGCCCGGCTTCTAGGCCCCATCAAATCGCTTTTATATTAGGGGTTCACCGGGAGTCCGCCAACACGGAACCAAGGCCCGGCTCCTAGGCCCCATCAAATCGGTTTTGTTTCCAAAATCAAATATATATTTTGTTTATCATTTATCACAAATACGGTTTCAACTCAAAATCATGTACTCAAATAATTACCACGTCCAAACACTATCAAAATCGAATCCAACAACCATATCGTTTCTCACAACGCACTTCCACTGAAATATTGGAATAACAATTATCCAGCAATCATTGCACCCATACACAACAGTATTTAAATCGAGGATATTAATACATGCATCACAATTTATAAATACAACCATACACAACAGTAATGAAATCGAAGATATCTATACATACATTACAATTTATAAATCAAAGTCCGCTTACCATCACCATCCAACCCAAAATTCATGTACGCTCTAGCCTCAGAACACCTACACCATAATGACCCAACTACCTTGACTTTCCAAACTCAAAACCCTCTCCACGGTCAATCCTTACCGCTGGGATTGCCCAACCGAGCTCTAAATGAACTCCTATGGCCTCGAACCAACAAAATCTGATCCAGAACGTCCCAAAACCTCAGTCACGCGCCGCCGTGACTTCGGGAATAGTCCCACGCGCCGTCACGCGCCACCGGAAGGTCAGAATACGCGCCCACGCGCTGCCACGCGCCTGCTACAGTGTTCACGCGCCTGGACCGGTCCAACCCGGTCCGGCTCGACCTGACCCGGTCCAACTCGACCGGTTCACTCGACTCGACCGGTTCACTCGACTCGACCGGTTACCGGTGACTCACCGGAGAAGACGACCGGACGACCTCGCCGTCGCCGGAGGCTGGCCGGAGAAGATGACCGGACCACCACCTCCGCCGCCGTCTGGTTCGCCGGAATCCCCCATTTCCGGCCGAACTTCAAGGTTTTCTAATTTCTTCATTTCTTAACCGTTTTTCACTATCTACACATGTAAATTCATCTACTTTTCACCAGGAATCCAAATATGAGGTCAAAGTTCCGAGATCGTACCTGGTTTGGCCGGAAAACGGCCGAGAATGTTCGGTTCACCTCCCTCCTCCGTCCGTCGCCTACGGCGGTGCTCCCACTCCAAGAACTACCCCAAAATGCTCGTGGGGTCCCGGGGAAGATCCTCCCGACCTTGGTTTTGTTCGAATCAGACTGAAATCCCTCCGATGAATATGGCCTTCGGTGTTCGCACGGGGAGGGATCGGATAGGACCGAGACTGCATCGACCAATCCCCCGAGGAGAGAGAAAAATATCTGTTATATAATTCCATCATTTCCAAAATTACCAAACTGCCCCTGCAGCTTCTAGACCCGTAACGAACTCATCGGATCTCCGTTTTCAGCGTGCCGCCTGTCTACGAACTCGTGAGTTCGAGACCTATGCAACAACCCAAGAAAAATTCCCAAAAGTATTACCAGTCAAAAAGTGACTCCCGAACCCATCCAAAATTGAGGGTAAAATTGTCCAACTCTCAAAAATAATTTAATTTCTGGTCCGGGTCGTTACAATTAGGCTCAAAGATCTCACTGGGTAGTCTCCACTAATTTTCTAAGGTTCACTCAATTTCAGTTATTTCGTTCACTTAATCACTTAAAACATGGCATTGTGAAGTGCAAATTATGAACTACTTGACCATGGCATGACTCTTAGTAAAGCAAAGAGTTAACTTAGCATATACATTCCTATTAACAAGTTATCATACTAATCACAAGCAGAAATTTAAATGTCCTGGCCGTGTATCACCCCCAAACCTACTTGTTTCTATATGCAAAATTTTAAATCCACACTCCCAAACCTAAACTGAACATTGTCCTCAATGTGATAAGCAGTAAGCTTGACAACAGTAGAAAGGTTTGAGAGATATAATTGGCAGCAACAGAAAAGGAAGTGAGAAATACAAACCAGGGCTAGGCTGCCACCTAGGAGCGCTTTATTTAACGTCTAGGCAAGACGGGGCTGACATTCTAGGAGCTGGGCGCATGCGGAGTTGCAGGGTTGACTGCCCTTGGATTAGAAAGGTCCTTCAAGTAGTGTTTGAGGCGGTGGCCATTTACCTTGAACGGATCCTGCCGTTCCGGGTGCTGGATTTCAACTGCACCATGAGGAAAAACGTTAGTAATAATAAATGGTCCAGTCCATCTTGAACGCAACTTACCTGGCATTAGTCTGAGCCGGGAGTCAAAGAGGAGGACTTCCTGTCCGATGTGAAAGTCCTTGGGCTGAATGCGCTTGTCGTGGAAAGCTTTGGTCTTTTCCTTGTAGATACGAGCACTGTCAATGGCCTCGTTTCGCAACTCCTCTAATTCACTTAGCTGAAGCTTCCTATGTATTCCAGCGTCATCGAAGTTCAGGTTCATCTGCTTAATAGCCCAGGATGCTTTATGCACCAATTCCACTGGTAGGTGGCAGCCTTTTCCAAAAACCAGCCGGAAGGGAGACATGCCAATCGGGGTCTTGTATGCAGTCCGATAGGCCCACAGCGCATCATTCAATTTGCTGGACCAATCTTTGCGGTTAGGATTTACCATTTTTTCCAATATGGCCTTTACTTCCCGATTGGACACTTCCACTTGGCCACTCGTTTGAGGGTGATACGGTGTTGAGACCTTGTGGGTGACGCCATACTTCTTTATTAGGGCTGCAAACGAATGATTGCAGAAGTGTGCCCCCCCATCGCTAATGATTGCCCTAGGTGCGCCGAATCTGGCTAAGATGTGACTCTGTAAAAAACGCACCACTACTTTGGCGTCGTTAGTTTTGGTGGGAATTGCTTCCACCCATTTGGAGACATAATCAACTACAAGCAGAATATAAAGATTGCCAAAGGAATTCGGAAATGGCCCCATAAAATCAATGCCCCATACGTCAAAGATTTCGACCACAAGAATAGGGTGTAATGGCATTTGATTTCGAGGGCCGATGTTACCTAGGCGTTGGCAGCGGTCACAGGTGAGTACAAATTCGTGTGCATCCTTGAAAAGTGTGGGCCAGTAGAGTCCACTTTGGAGTACCTTGAGGGTGTCTTCTTAGCTCCAAAATGGCCCCCACATGCCAAACTATGGCAAAAAGTCAAGACGGATTTCATCTCGTCTTCTGGGATGCAGCGCCGAATGATTTGGTCTGGACAATGCTTCCATAGGTACGGCTCATCCCATATGAAGTACTTAGCTTGTTTAGCCAGCTTGTCCTTTTGGTACCTGTTTAAAGATGAAGGAATTTGCTTAGTGACAAGGTAATTAATGAGATTGGCATACCATGGATCAATAGCTTGGATTGCGAAGAGCTGTTCGTCAGGAAAGGTCTCGAGGAGGGGCAACTGATCGGCCTCTTCATTGGAACTGTGAAGCAATCGGCTCATACGGTCAGCGACCACGTTTTCGCTGCCCTTCTTGTCTCTGATTTCAAGGTCGAATTCCTGGAGCAGTAGCATCCAACGTAGCAACCTTGGCTTGGCGTCCTTTTTAGTGAGCAGATACTTCAAGGCAGCATGATCCGTGTATACTATGACCTTGGTTTGAATTAGATATGAACGGAACTTCTCCAGGGAAAAGATAACAGTTGCAAGGAGCTCCTTCTCGGTGGTGGAGTAGTTCAGCTGGGCATCATTCAGGGTTCGGCTTGCGTGGTAAATGACATGAGGGAGCTTGTCAACACACTGTCCCAAAACCGCTCCTATGGCGAAGTCTGAGGCATCACACATTAGTTCGAATGGTAAGTCCCAATTCGGTGGCATGATGATGGGTGATGCCGTGAGCTTTGCCTTGAGTGTGTTGAATGCCTCACGGCATCCCTTAGTGAACTCGAATGTGGCGTCCTTGGCTAGAAGATCACACAAAGGTCTTGTGATTTTCGAGAAATCTTTGATGAATTTGCAGTAAAAGCCAGCATGCCCTAAGAACGATCGAACCTCTTTGACTGTAGTGGGGTACGACAGCCTCTCTACTATGTCTAACTTTGCTTTGTCCACTTCAATGCCTCGGCTAGAGATCACATGACCCAAGACAATTCCCTGTTGTACCATGAAATGGCACTTTTCCCAGTTCAGCACTAAGTTGCTTTCTCTGCACCGTTCCAGTACTCGGGTTAGGTTAACTAAGCACAATTCGAATGAATGTCCAAACACTGAGAAGACGTCCATGAATACTTCAATTATATCTTCCACCATATCGGAGAAGATGATTATCATGCAACGCTGAAAGGTAGCTGGGGCATTGCACAATCCAAACGGCATTCTTCTGTATGCAAAGGTGCCATATGGGCATGTGAATGTTGTTTTTTCTTGATCTTCGGGTGCAATAGCAATCTGATTGTATCCTGAGTAGCCGTCCAAGAAGCAATAGTGGGAGTGTCCAGCCAGGCGCTCGAGCATTTGATCAATGAAGGGCAAAGGAAAGTGGTCCTTGCGTGTGGTTATATTTAGCCTTCGATAGTCGATGCACACTCTCCATCCTGTTTGAATCCGTTGAGGTACAAGCTCATCCTGCTCGTTTTTAACCACTATGATCCCACTTTTCTTTGGCACGACTTGGACTGGGCTCACCCACTTGGAGTCACTAATTGGATAGATGATTCCAACGTCCAAGAGCTTTAGGACTTCTTTCTTCACGACCTCCTTCATAGGTGGATGCAATCGCCTCTGTGCCTCCCGTGATGGTTTGGAGTCTTCCTCCAGTAGTATCCGATGCATGCATTTTGCGGGACTTATGCCTTTGATGTCAGCTATTGTCCATCCAATTGCCGTTTGATTGACCTTAAGGACGTGAACCAATGCCTTTTCCTCTTTCGTACTTAGGGTAGATGCAATGATGACTGGAAGGGTTTGATTGTCGCCCAAATATGCATACTTTAAGTGCTCGGGCAAGGGCTTCAGCTCGAGTTCAGGAGCCTTTATGATGGACGGTAGGGTTTTCTGACTTGTGAATGGTAACGCTTCGAGGGGAGGCCTGTGCAATGGGAGGGCTGGCATGATGTCAAGGGCTCGTACCTCTTCGATCACGCTATCTGTAAGTGAATCCACAGTGTGTGGGTTACTAGTAACGGCCTTCTCAAGGTCATCCGTCATGCAAGTATGAGCAATTGTCTCCCGTAGCAGTAAGTCCATTGTGTTTAACGGAAAATCTACAATAGGCTCGGCAGGGTACTGGATGGTGTCATGGATGGAGAATCTCCGAAGCTGGTCCAGGACCTTGATGGAGACCTGGCCCTTTCTGACGTCGATGAGGCACTCGGCTGTGGCTAGTAAGGGCCTTCCGAAGATGAGGGGAGGTTCCTCACTTTTGTCAATTTTGTCCATTCTTAGTACGTAGAAGTCGGCAGGGATGCATGTATCTCCGATTTGTACCAGTACGTCCTCAAGAACCCCCATTAGGTTGGTTACAGAAGCATTAGCCAACCTGACACATAGGTGCGTGGGCTTGAGTGCGCCTAGGTTGAGTGACCTGTAAATGTGGAATGGCATGATGTTCACTGATGCTCCCGTGTCGCAAAGGCAATGTTCGAATCTTTTTGACTGAATGACACATGGAAGGGATGGCGGCCCAGGATCATTGGCCTTAAGGGGCATGCACAAAAGGGCAGCCGAGCAGGCCATAGGGATGTCAATGGTGTCCGTGGAGCTAAAACCACGCTTTCCTGCAACTAAGTCCTTGATCAGCTTTGCAAAGATAGGCATGTGCTTGACAATTTTATGGAAAGGCACTGTGATCTGAAGCTTCTGCAACATGCTGATGATTTCTTCCTCAAAGTCCTCCTTTTGCTTATTCCTGTTTTGGAACCTGCGAGGAAATGGATAATCAACATTATTAGCTAACTCAAAAGTGACTTTTTTAGAATTGGAATTCTGAGGTTTAGAGTTAGAAGTATTCGAGTGCTGCGACTTGGGCTTAGGAGCAGGTTGCATGCCAGCCGTGGCCGAAGTAGGCGCAGTGTCAGGTCCTCTTTGCGGTAGGGCACTTGGTTACTCATTGGACTGGTTCTGCGCCAGAGGTGTTGGCCGTGGCATGTTTTGCGGCGCGCCCTGGTCGGTGATCCTTGGCAGAGTAGTTTGAGGCTCAGTTTAAGGTCCTGTGAGGGTGGCATATGTGGGGTCTTGAAGTGGTGTTTCCTTCTCCAGCGTGATGGCATTAGCCGTAGGATTGTGAAATCCTTTCGGATTTACCAGGACTTGACTCGGTAGCTTGCCCTGCTCCCGCTGATTTAGTTGGTTCGCCACCTGTCCCATTTGACGCTCCAAGTTTGCAATTGCATTTTTGAAGTCTCCCGTCTGACTCTGGCTATCGTGCATGAATTTTACGAGTTGAGCCTACTGTTGAGTCAGGATATGGATGGAGTCCTCAACAGACTTGCTTCCGCCATTCTGGTTTGAGGAAGGACCGTGGTAGTTCCCATGAGGGCCTGCGGCTTGCTGCTCAAATCCAGGGGGTGGCAAGGGATTCGCGGCTGCTTGATTGCTGCTCCAACGGAAATTAAGATGATTTCTCCACCCCGGATTGTAAGTGTTGGAATATGGGTCATTCCGGGGTCGAGAATTGCTATTGAACCCTCCAGCAAAGTTGGCCTCTTCCACAACCGGGCAGTCCTGGGATGTGTGGCCCTGAATTGAACATACCTCGCAGATGTGAACTCCTTTGGCTTTCTCGCTACACAATTGTTTTACCATTGCCGTGAGCTGAGCAATGGCGTCATCTTTGTATTTGGCGGATGCATCACCCGTAGCTCTAGAGAAGGGACCCCTGTAGCTGAACTGTTTTTCCCTTTGAGCAAAGTTCTCAAAGGCGGTCCTTGCTTCCTCGGCGGTGCCTTCTAGAATCCCTTGGGATTGAGAATCCACCATTGTCCGATCGCTAGTTTTCAAGCCTCCATAGAAGTATAGCATAAGATGATGGGCATCAATATGGTGGTGGGGGCACGCCCATAGCATCTGATTGAACCGCTCCCAAAACTCGTAGAAAGACTCCTCCATGTCTTTCCGTGGGTTCATGATCTTGGACTTTAACTCATTTGTCTTTTCCACGGGAAAGTACTGTGTTAAGAATTTGGACGTCAAGCCCCTCCAAGAGTGAATGGAAGCCGGCGCCAATGAATGAAACCATGTCTTGGCGCGATCCTTGAGACTTAAGTGAAAGAGCCGCAGGCGGATTTCCGATTCTGTCATACCATTGATGCGCAGTGTTGAACAAACCTCAACAAATTCCTTGATATGAAAGTGCAGGTCCTCGCCAGCAAGGCCGTGGAATGTAGGAAGCATGTGAATTGTCCCCGACTTTAATTCGAAGTTTGCCACTGTTGACTCGGGAAAAACAATTGGAAATTGATCCTCTGAGACATGGGGCATGGCAAAATCCTTAAGGCGCCATGGGGCTTGCGGTACTAGGCCACGTTCCAGGCCCTGCTCTTCTCTGTGTTCCGCCATCCTCCTTGGGCTTGGTGGCGGGGAGCCGTGGACTGAAGATGCTTGCGATGATGGTCCACTTGATGACCCGTGCACTGAACCTTGGAATGACATACACGGATACCTAACAAAAAAGAAAAAAAACTAAGTTACAAATCTAAACTTGAATGGGCACCGTTGAGGGACAAGTCCCCGGCAGCGGCGTCAAAAACTTGTTGGTAGATTTAAAGAGCAAGAAATATGCAATTCAATTCTAACAGTTATAAAATCCTTGCAAGTGCACAAATCGATAAGTATAGTATAGTAGCACAGCAAGAGTCGATCCCTCGAGGACTTGTATCAACGTTATGACAATTTTAGTTCAGATTTGTTAACTTAAATAAAAACACACACACACACACACACTCACCTCCCCTATCACTTCTGAGTTTCTTTATCTTGTAGCCACTCTGTAATTGAATCATGCTTTTGAACTTCTTGAACACATTTAGGACACCTGACTTGTGTGAAAGAAAGTATAACCAGCACATTCTGGTGAAATCATCAATAAAGTTCATAAAATACTTGTTACCAGTCTCAACTTGCATTGGACCACACACATCAGTGTGAATAAGCTCCAATGGTGTAGAAGCCCTCCATGCCTTCTCTTTTTCAAAGGACTCTATATGTTGTTTACCTGCTACACAACCCTCACACACATTTCTTTCACATGTCAACTTAGGCAGTCCCACCACCATGTCTTTCTGCTGTAATGTCTTCAAACCAGCATAGTTCAAGTGACCTTATATTTTGTGCCATAGTTCTAAATCCTCAGTAGTAGTTGTCTTCATTGCAATAGGGTTCACACATTCTAAAGACATAGGAAAACACATATTCCCTATCATAGGTACTTTAGCTACCCTGTAGGTCAACTCCTTGTCTTCAAAGATGCCCACTGCGTGGTCTCCAAACACCAGAAAATATCCATGCTCAATCATCTTCCCAACACTTAACAAGTTCTCATCTAAACCAGGTAGGAGCATGACATCCTTGATATGCCTTTCTCCTTGTACAGTCAAAATGACCAGTGTCACTTTTCCCTCCGCTTGTACTAATTCACCATTGCCCATCCTGACTTTAGCTTTTATACTTCTCTCAATGTTCACAAGTAGGGGTTCTTGAGTAGTCATATGATTGCTACAAGCACTGTCCACATACCACACACTATCATCCTTGGTCACTGAGGCAACATTGCAAGCATAAAATAAGTTTCATGTTGTTTATGCTACTTCCTTTGCTATGTTCACAACCAATGTTCAAAACGGCGGCCTAGGCAGCGACTAGGCGCATGGCAGAGACGAACCGCCCGGAGTATAGGCTATGTGTTTTGGCTAGGCAGCTAAGGACGGTTCGGAGGAAATTTCACCCTTTTTTTTAGTTAAATTTGATTTATTGAAATACAAATGCAAATAAAAACCATAAATTGAATTTGAAATTATACAATGCCAGTAAAACCCAAAATTGAGAACTCCGAGTCTGACTCTAAGATCCATCCCCACAGCCGACACCGGCGGATGCCTTCATCACCACGCCTCCGCCATCTCCATCACGATTCGCGAGTCATTTTTGCCTCCATCGCGAGTCCACCAACTTCCTTTGCGAGTCCACAAATCCTCCTCTGTCCATCGCCCTCTAAGCTCAGTCGCTCAGGCACAATGGCTCTCTCTCGACTCGAGTCTCTCTGTGAGTCGGTGTCCCTCACATACCTTCTCTGGTTTGGTCGAGTCTCTTGACTCTTCTGGGAAGTGAGAAAGTCTTCTCGAAGTGTCCGTTTTGGAGTTTGGATAATGTCGAGTCGCATGAGTTTTCATTTGAACATTGGTGTGGAATTAGTTTCGACTGTGGCTGATTGATGATGGAATCGATTGGCCCACCAAATTGGGCTAAATAAATTAGGATAAACTACATTAAAGTACCCAAACTATAGGGGTATGAAAATTTTCATCTAGGTACCCAAATTATCAAAATACAACATCTAGGTACCCACCGTTAGCAATATGTTAAAAAAATCTGTTAAGTACCCAAGTGGCATTTATAGGGCCCTTTTTATGCTGGCATGGATGCCTTGTAGATAAAAAAAAAAAACATTAAATTTTGAATAATATTAAAAACATGCAATTATGAAATTCATAAAACAAAAAAAGAAACAAAACCATTCCTCGTTCCCAGACAACGACCAAAGCATCCCATCTCCCCTCATCTCCCCTCTTTTCCCCTCCCCTTATCTCTTTCTCCTTCCAAGCTGCACTGCAGCAACACCAAATTATGAAAGAACAAAAAACCAGATCTGAAATTTCACGAACACGAGCACGCCACTACCAACATCCTGTTTCGGTCAACCCGTACCCATGACACACCACAAAACCCTTTGACTCAGAACAAAATTGCTATTGGCGGCGGAGCTACGGTGGTTAAGATCTGGACCGGGTGGTGGCGAATGAATTCCGATTACGGCTTAGGATGCATTTGTGATGAGATTATTGGGTTCTTTACAAATTTCGGCAACAGCTCAAAGGGAAATGAAAAACAAATATGGGTTTGGAATGTACAACAACTAATCCATTTCAGGGTTTGTGTTTCTTTGGTTGTGATGGATAATAAATTGAGGATCAGAGATGATAAAGTACCATTGTTTATTATTTCTTAGTAATACAAGATATTTAGGCACCATCTTTAACAAGACTTGATTTTTATTCAATTCTCAGTAAATTTTGGGTTGATGATCTTTTGGGTCATGAGAAACTCCAGTTGAAGTGATTAGTGTTTATCTCTAAGCTTTGGTTTCATATATGCCAGTGTTAATGTTGGTTTTCTGGCATCGTCAGTGGAGATGGAGATTGGAGGTGTGGTGGGTCGTGGTTCGAGAGGTTGTAGGTGAAATTGGGGCTTTTCTTTTTTAATAATTTTGTTTTATAATTTATTTTAAAATTTTATTAATTACTTTTAATATATAAATTTTTTTTTGTCAACATGACGTCCATTTTAGCATAAAAAATGGCCCCACAAATGCCACTTGGGTACTTAACTTATTTTTTTAATAGATTGCTAACAGTGGGTACCTATATGTTGTGTTTTGATAGTGTGAGTACCTAGATGAAAATTTTCATAGTTGGGGTATGAACTCAATGACCCCTATAGTTTGGATACTTTTATTTAGTTTATCCAATAAATTATTAATATGGACCAATAATTATGGATTATTAACTGAAAATTGAATTATTAATTACCTTTAATTTGGAGCAAATTGAATTATTTTATTTATTGACTAAATGGATTTGAACCAAATAGAAAATTGAATTATTAATTGGTTTATTAGACATTTAGACTATTAGAATTTACAATTTAGAACTTTATAGAATAGTGCATATTGAATTATTAATTAACTATGGCAATGCATGTTAAACTTGATTAACTATGGCAATGCATATTGAACCTTATACAAGATAGTGTAATTTATTGACTTATTGGCCTTAATTAGTATGTATTGTTTCGATTAATGACAATGGATATTATTATGATATATGTTTTAGGAGTGCATATTAAATTATTGATTAGTGTTTTGAACATTTATGATTCCCAACTCAATTTATTTGTCTTTGGAATTAATTTATTTTCTAAAATTATTTGGTAGTATTCATTATATTAACTTACTAAATTTTTTCCTTTAAAAAAAACCGCCTAGGCCCCCGCCTAGGTCCCACCCAGCCGCCTAGGCGTTAGGCCCCTACCCACCGCCCTAGGAACGCCTAGTGCCGTTTTGAACATTGTTCACAACTGACATCCCTGTACAATCTTTGGCAATATGACCAAACTTGTTACAGTTGTAGCACTTGAGCTTTCCCTTAAACCAACACTCACCATAGTGTAGTTTATCACAAATCTTGCAAGCATTCTTAGTACCACTGCTCTCTCCTTTGTTTCCATTTGAATTTAGTGTATAGCTAGGCTTTCCAGCTGAATTAGACTTTTGATTCCAGTTCTTATTCCCTTTATAAGGCTTCTTGAACTTGGCTTGGCTATTCCCCTGTTTATCATTCAGAGATAGACTTGCAAAGGCTTTATCTACACTCCCATCAGCATGCATTTCAATTATCTGGTCCAAAGTCCTAATTGATGCAATCACATACTCAACATTTACATTCTCCATATCTCTTGTTTCTTCTATGATAGACACAATAGGATCATACGGTTTAGTTAGAATTATTAAGATCTTTTGAGCTAGCCTTTTTTCAGAAGTTTCTTCTCCATAAGTTCTCATTTGATTCACAATAGCATATAGTCTAGACATGTACACAGACAAAGATTCATCTTCTTTCATTCTAGTGTATTCAAAATCTCGTCTAAGGGATTGTAATTTCACAGCCCATACCTTTGAATCTCCCCTATATTCTCGTTTCAGAATGTCCCAAGCAGCTTTAGCATGAATCTCACTCTGAATCGAAGGGAAAATGTCATCTGCTATGGCATTTTGAATCATGCTAAGAGTCTTAGCATTCTTCACACGATATGCATGAGTAGGCTGATTCTCCACTGCACCTGCTTCTCCTTCTCGGGTTACAATGTCAGGTATGACAATATCTACATATTCCCATAGATCATATGCTATCAACACTGTTTTCATCTTCACACTCCATAAATCATAATTAGTTCCAGTGAAAACTAGAGTTCTCAGCTCACCTCCACCTTGTGTTGTCATCGCAGGATGAGATTCAGCAACAATGTGATGCTACTAAGTTACCAGCACAGAGATACGCCCCAGATGATGATCAGAGTCGTAGCTTTGATACCATATTGGATATCAGGCTTGTCGATTGAAACTTGGATGCAGAGCTCCAATGGCAGCAACTAGGTAACCTTCTTAATTCAACTCTCTAGCTGCGGATTAAATCAGGACTAGCCTGTGATGCATTTAACTTTAATTCTTACTTCTTTTCTTAATTTCTGGATTGAAAAACGGATTGAATCTGAGTGATGATCACAGTGAAGATCAATGCACTCCAAGTGTTTGTGGAAATGCCTAGAACAATTTTTGGATAATTCTTCTCAGCTATGACTGAGTATTTTTCATTAGATTTTCATACAATGTAAATTGAATGCATACATACACACTCTCACTCACATTCAGTTAGCCTTGGATTCTATGACATCACAAGAGCCAATTACAGCTTGACACCTAGTCTAGCTAGTTCTAATTGAATTTCCTTCCAGCCCACGCAAGACTCGCACATTCTAGGAAGACTTCCTAATCTGTTATACCTTCACCGCTCCTCTTAGTCTTAATTTAACACCTCAGCTGCCTTGTAAACTTCCAGCTGGTAACTTAGTCATCAACAAATTTAACCCCTACTTTTCTTTTTAAAGGCAACCTTACAGAAGTTCAGTACATTGTGTTTCTTTTCCCAAAAGATAATACAAATAAAACAGAAGAATTCATTGCCTTGATTCATTGTATTGAAGGATGATATCCCTTTGAATGGCTTGTTAGACCAAGTCATATTTGGTCTCATGTTAAACTCTCCATGTCAAACTTGGTCTCACTGTTTTTTGGTTTCCTTTTTCAGTCAGCAGCATTGATTGGAGATTTCAAAAATTGGAATGCAAATGCAGCTGTAATGACTCGGGTATGTTTTTGAAACTTTTAGCAGTGGAAATATTTAACATAAGGATGGAATTACATCAAGTTTACACGACTACTATTTTTTGTTCAATAACATTGCTCATGTACCATGTATAAATAGAATGAATTTGGAGTCTGGGAGATCTTTTTGCCAAACAATGCAGATGGCTCACCTTCGATTCCGCATGGTTCTCGTGTGAAGGTAACATTTGCCGACTCTTGGTGGTCCTCTATTGTTGATACTTCATGATCAAGCAAAGAAAAAGAGTGATTTTTTCTTAAAACTTTAAGTAATCCTTAACTAATTCTTCTATTAATCTATCCATTCCGAAAGTTTTATGAGGAAGTTTGGTTATACACATTTGGGGTCCTTTTGGATAGCTATGAATTTGGATTTGGGCCTCCAAATCCAAATTTATTTGTTTGGATAAGTATTTGTTGTGAGGATTTGGGTGGCACAAATACTCTATGGATTTAGTAACACCAAATTTTAAAATTTCAAATCCATTTTGAAACAAGTCATTTGACAAATCCACATCTCCTCCTCCCATTTATTTTCAGAAAAAATAAAACATGTTTTTTTTCATCCTTTTTTCCATTCTCTATTTTTCATCTTTTTTTTTCTAGTGTCTCTTGGCCACAAACATCTTTATTTTCATTTTTTTTCATCCTTTTTTTCCATCCTTCTATTTTTTTCTCTTTTTCTTTTTCATCTTTCTGTTTTTTTTTCATCCTATTTCATCATTTTTTTTTCATTTTTCTTTGTTCCCCTTCTCTCTTTCCGTATGTCAGCTCATATTTCTCTCTTCTCCAGCTTTGTCGTCCATTTTTCTCCTCCTCTACCACCCCTATTTTCTCCTTCTCCTCTACAACCCCAATTTTCTCCTCCTCCTCACCATATTTTCTCCTCCCCTCCTCTACCACCCATATTTTTCTTTCCTCCTCCTCTACTCACCATTTCTCTCTCCATCAATCCTTATGTAGGTTATAAACTTTCATGTGATGTTCACAAACCACCACTTTCTTCAAAGTTTTTGATCTTATTGTTCTAACAGGCTAATAATTGAATTAGCAGAAGATTTTGGTGGCCTTTAATGGAATAATAATTGAATTAACAAAAGATTTTGGTGCTCCTTAATTACCCAAGAATCGTCCAAAAGCTTGCTTACCAAGATTGGTAACTTGCAATGCCAATTTGTCAAGAGTCACTAACAATCTTAGCGCTGAGCCACTGGTACTAAAATTGATGTAACGCACCCTAAAAAACTCAAAATCATGGGTCATAAAATTCTCCAGAAACTAGACTTACAGAGTTTTCCAAGCAAATATGACTTAAGTGTCTGGTTCTTTCTGAGCATTTACAGTTCAATCCGTAAAGTTGAGACATTTGCATTAACAATTTTATTGACAACACTGAACTACTAGTACTAAAACTAATGAAACTCCTTCTAGAAACTCGAAATTATGAGCCATAGAAATCTAATAACCTTTAGGGGCAATTTCTCACAAAAATTACTCTCAACACGTTAAAACGATCAATTCTACTTAAAAAAAAACTAGTGCAAAACATAGGAATAAGGTATGGAAAGTAAACATAAATATTATCAGGCTTTAGGTTCAATTTATATCATTATTTTTAGTTAACTTAATCTTTAAAAAAATAAAAAATTAAAAAAATTAAAAAAAATTATTTACTCGGTTAACTATGTATTAATGGTTATGATTATTAATAATATTCATTTAGCTAATAAATAATGAGTCATTTTGACAATATTATTTTCAATTTGTGTAATAAAATTACTTATTTGAAATATTGAATTCAAATCCTTACAAATAAAAATTTTCCCAAATAATTGATTTTAAATGAAGAAATTTCAAATCCACAAACAAATATTTATGTTGCCAAACAAGAGAATTTCAAATGAAGGGATTTCAAATCCCTTCATTTGAAATCCAAATCCCTTTATTTGAAATCCAAATCCAAATCCAAATCCTTGTTCTCATACGGGCCTTAGAGTTTTGGAATTTTTCCTCGTGTAGAACTTTTTTGTGGAGAAAGAAACAGTAGTTACAAGGCATGCTACAATTGCAAGTTTTTCCAATGTTTTTTTTTTATTTCAATAAGAGAACCTTTTCTAGTTCATTGAGTTTGTTATGTTAAATTTCAGATTTGTATGGATACTCCTTCAGGCATCAAAGACTCAATTCCTGCTGGGATCAAGTTTTCCGTACATGCTCCAAATGAAATCCCATACAATGGCATACACTATGATCCACCAGAAGAGGTATGTTGTTCGGAAGATTTTTTGTTGTGCTTTGTATGAGGAGGCTACTGGCTCTGGTTTTAAAGAAAGGCAATTGTAAGCCCAGGAGGAAGGTTGCAATAATTGAAGTCAATTTGAGTAGGAACCAGCAAAAATGTTGAATATGAACAAAGGAAAAGAAAAAGAGACTCGTCTTCCAATGAAGTTTAATCACATCGGCCAGCCAATGATAAAAAACGCATCAAAGTTTGCTTCCTATCTTGGTATCACAGCAAGAGAGCTACTGCCAGTAAATGTGGAGAACTGGGGAAAGCTTTCAAAGGCTTATCAAAGTCAACTATGGGAACTTGTCTTGGTATTTTAGATATAAACTTCACACATAGACTCCATTATTTATTTCTAATTCTATTCTAACACAATTTTTCTTAATTTGCTGCAAAAATTCATTATTGATGAATGCCGCAAGAGCTATGTTTTCCGAAAGTTAGGAATGCATTGACTCATTTTGTGCCTATTGGAAAAATTTGTTGGAAAGTTTCGGTGCACGATGTACTAGATGACGATGCGACTATGTATCGACCAACACGTGAATTCTTTTTGCTTCATGAAGCATTAGGAAGTATGGTTGCATGGCTGATCACTAATAAATACTATTGTATGATAAACTAATAGAGTTCATTTTCGTCATTTTTGCTTTAACTTTCTACAGCTTGTCTGACAGCCATCTTTGTCAAAAACCTATGAAAGAAGGCTTCTTCACATAAGGTAAGTATGAGATTCTTTAAGTTTTTCTTATTTTGCATCTTTGCTTGGATGTAGTTGCTACTAGCAATGCAAGTACTTAGTGGTTCGTCACAGAAGGTAAATTAGACACTTGATTCTACTTTCAAAGATTAGTTAGTAGTTTATCCTATATAATACAACATATCAACATATTTTTCTCTTCTTAGAGACTGGCCACTTCAATATCACTATGAATCTAGCTAGCTAGCAATTTATAAAAATATCTTTAAAAAGCAAGAAATAACAGTGAAATGGTGCAGTTAGTAATTGTGTGGTTGTGATTGTGAGTAGGCTGAGATGTTTGAATGTGATTGGGTCGATGATAGATGAGTGAGAGTAGCTGAGAGAGTGACAGGACCCTTCCCGAATTTCCGCTCGAAACCCGGGAAGAACCCTGCTCCCATCTAACAACCTAAAGAAATTCCCAAAATACCCTTAAGTCCTTACAATTAATTATGAGAATTCTGCCAAAAAAAATTCGGCAGAATCCCCCCTTAAGGATTGGTTAACCGTCTTAGCCTCCCGACTGAGAAACCGCACCGATGGTTAACCGCCCTGGTCATGTCAGGGTAAGAGCCAATACTTCGCCACAGATCACAATGTGAGAACCCGTGATCATGATTCGAAGTTTGTAGTCCTCAGCTAACAAGCTTTGATATCAAGTTGACAGTAGGTCAGACACTGTGGAAACCTCTGACCAGTGGTGACCCTACAAGGTAATCTCATGAACTTGTTTTACACCCCAGCCTCTCGACTGATAGATTTTGACACAAAAGTTTAATACCTGAAATACCCTTAACCTTTAGAAACATTAAATAAACTTTACAGGGGTTCCAACCGAACCTCCTCTGTACTTGACTGAACCCACCTACCTGTCAGTCATAGGATAGCCTAGTAGTTCACAAACAACCTCGGAGGACCTCCTTTGCAATCTAACAAAACAACGGAAGTGTCACCCTCTTGTGAACCGTCAATAACTCGTCAATCTGGGTCACCGCCTACACCAACCCACTGACCCGGATGACGAAGGTACCAGACTTGGTTGAATTGAGTCTCAATGCCTTACCCCGAGTCGTACTCGATATCCCGGCTCATCTTGAGCACCCCGAGTGGTAACTCGATATCCGACTCGTCTTGAGCACCCCGAGTGGTAACTCGATATCCGGCTCCTCCTGAGCACCCCGAGTGGTAACTCGATATCCGGCTTCTCCCAAGCACCCCGAGTGGTAACTCGATATCCCTGCTCATTCCCAGCCGTAGCTCAATATCCCGGTTCATCCTGAGAGTATGATGGAATCCTCCATGACATACCTCAAACATCAACGATATGGCGGAGAAAGATCTCTCGAACGCCAATATCGGAGAACCCCTTAAGGATCTGGTGGAGGCGTACCCTTAACGCCAGTCGGAGAACCCTCAACAATGTGGTGGAGAAAGATCCCTCGATTGCCAACATCGGAGATCCCCTCAACGACCTGGCGGAGACGTACCCTCAACGCCAGCCAGAGAACCTTCAACAATATGGCGGAGAAAGATCCCTCGAATGCGAACATCGGAGAACCCCTCAATGATCTGGCAGAGACGTACCCTCAATGCTAGTCGGAGAACCCTCAACAATGTGGCGGAGAAAGACCCCTCGAACGCCAATATTGGAGAACCCCTCAACGATCTGACGGAGACGTACCCTCAATGTCAGTCGGAGAACCCTCATCAATGTGGCAGAGAAAGACCCCTCGAACACCAACATCGGAGAACCTCTTAATGATCTACCAGAGACGTACCCTCAACGCTAGTCGGAGAACCTTGTGGTATAACATAATACATAAAAATACATATGCCACGCAATCCCAGAAATGTTCTCAATACATCCAAATACTAAATCAAGGAAACCCTAGCCCCAAAGAATTCTTTGACACATTAATAACCCAAATCCCTTGACCTCCCGAGCCAAAACCAGCTCCATGGTCAACCATTACTACTGGGATTACTTAAACAGGGATCAAAACGAACTCCAATGGCCTCAAAACTGCCAAAATCTGATTTGAATGTCCCAAAACCTTAACCACGCACCGTCGTTGGCCGGAAAACAGCCCCACGCGCTGCCACGCCGGAAAACAGCCCCATGCGTGTTGTACTGTTCAAGGTGGAATTTTCCATCAATCTGACGGAATATTCCGTTCAGACTAATGGCGTTAGGGTTCCGTCATAACACCGTTATCATTTTATGGAATATGATAACGCCGGTAGACCAGTCGCCGGAGTCTCGCTGGAGAAGATGACCAAACCGCCGTCGCCGTTGCTGCCGTCTCTAGTGGCTGGAATCTGGAAATTCTCGCCGAAAATGGCGATTTTTGGCGAGCTTCCAACAACTTCATTGCTCGACCATTTTTCACGATCCGCACATGTAAATCCATCTAATTTTCACTAAGAACCCAAAAATGAAGTCAGGAGTTCGAGATCATACCTAGTTCGGACGGAATCCGATCGGAAAGTTTCGGCCAACTTCCTCTCTTCGTTCTGCCATCCTCGGTGGTGTTCGTGCTTCAAGATTGACACCAAAAGCTTCGTGAGGTCGAGGGGAATCCATCCCTAGCCTCGGTTTAGATCCGAAATACCTAGAAATGGGTCGATTGTGGTGGTGGATTCGATGTTCGCACGGGGAGGATAGAGAGATTTTCGAGGGAGGAGAGAGAGTCCGGGTCTGGACAGAGTCCAAAAACAGAGAAAATATCCCCCTAAATTTTTGGACTTTTCCAAAATGACCAAACTGCCCCTGAAGCTTCTAGACCCACAACGATCTCACCGGGTCTCCGTTTTTAGCGTGCCGTCTGTCTATGAACTCGTGAGTTCGAGACCTACGCAACAACCCAAGAAAAATTTCCAAAAGCACTGCCAGTCAAAAAGTGACTCCCGAATCCTTCCAAAACCGAGGGTAAAATCATCTTTTTCTTAATTAAATTCTCAAATTAATTTAATTCCTGGTCCGGGTTGTTACAGAGAGCCAGCACAATTATTTATGATTCCTCCCCCTCTAGAGACAAACTTTAATGTGCTAGGTTGTTTATAAAGTTTGACATTATCTTGATTGATTTGATTAGTGCTGCTTAAATATGTGTTTGCCAATTTCGAGTGGTTTTTTTCTGGTAAGATTTGTGCATGTACTACATTTTGTTAGCACTAAGCAAGAATCATGCTTTATTTAGGTTGATTTTGATAATAAAACTGGACTATCTATTCGCTGAGATTTCTTTATTGGCAATCTGGGCTAATGGGAATTGGATGTGTCCCTAAAGTTCATAATACTGCGCTTCTTTTTGGTGTTGAAGGCTGTTCTAGCTAAGAAGAGTGATGCTGTTCTCAAATGGATGCAGAATTTGGCTTCAAACTAGACCTTGCAATTGAATATTTAATTTCTTTTGTGTGCCTGGAAAGACTAGAACTTTTGCTTTTGGCTCTAGATTTACCACCTTAGGTAAAATGGGGTATATTGTTGCTTTTTTTTTTGTATGCCCTTCCGCTTGTTGTGCCCTTATATTTGCGAATAGATAAAAATGCTTAATTTCTTGTTTGCAAATTCTTATCAGTTTTGCATTCTATATTACCAGGTGGATTCTATCCCGTTTATACCACATGTCTTTATTATATGTCTTGGGTGATTTTTTTCCTAACCTTTCTCCACCTTAGCTGCTGTTATATAGGATATTCTTATAGAAGTTTTTTTTTTTGAGTTGAGCTTAAGGCTTTATGTGTCTTCTAACTTGAGTTTGTTGATATATAGAGTTCACTACCTTTTCGTAAAACATAAATGCTATGCTCAGTTCAGCTTAACATGACTTGTTGTTTTTATCTATATTTAACATGACTTGCTTAGTGCTTCAAATGTTAATCAAAAACTATTTACTATAGGGACAACTGATGATGTTGTGGATTGGCCCCATGGCAAGCAACTTTGGGAAAATTGTAAGGAGAAGTATGAGCCACTATGGATAAAAGGAGGGAATCATTGTGACTTGGAGCTCTACCCACAGTACATAAAACATCTCAAGAAGTTCCAGCTCAAAGCCTTGAATTTGAAGATACTCTTGTATTGCTTGGAAGGAATATGAGGTTCTAGACTTGGTTTTTTGTTTGGGATTGTGTTCATTAGGGATTCAAAGAAAATTTGATTAAAGCTAGTTTTATTATTTTGTGTTTTGTTCAAACAACTCAACTTGTTACTTTTCTATTGAATCTACTATCAATTAATGAAGAGTTACGTTCTTTCTTATGTTTAGTGTACTTGTAAATTGATTCTTTTTCTTTCTTTTTATTGAATCTATTGTACAATATATGTAATAGGTATTGAGTTTGTAAATGGAAACCTAAAAAAATTAATAAGTGAAAATAAAAAAAAATACAAAGAGGGCGCACAAAGCATTCTGTGAATGACATGGCACGAAAGTTTTCACGGCGTGCCATGTTTGCCTTCATAAGTTGTGTGAAATATTTTTACAGCGTGCAGTTCTGGCCTTCAAAAGGCGTGAACATTTGGCGGGAAATGTTATTACGGCTTGCACCGTGTGCCTTTAACATTCGTTTTTACGGCGTGTGGCATGTGCCTTCAAAAGGCATCAAATTAGTTATTAAGGTGTGCCGTGCGTGGCTTCATAAGTCTTCAACATTGACCAAAAACGTTTTTAATGCATGCTTTCGTAACTATTTACGGCATGCACTATATGCCTCGAATAATAAAGACTTTTTACAGCATGTGTTTTTAAGGTGTGCGCTTGTGCACCGTGAAAACACATTTAATGCATGCATTATGCGCCATAAAATGCCTCTTTTGGTGTAGTGAGAAAGGAGACCAACAGCAGATTCAAATAAATCTTTAAATGAATATATCAAGGGGAACTTATCTAGCACCAAAGTAGTAACCTGCCAAAACTTCAGATTGTGTTTACTCCCCCACACGGCATGGAGAGCGTCTTCAAGCTTTTTCCCACAACAAAATCACACCCCAGAAAGTAGCAACTTATCTATAAACAGGTTGAAAGAAGTCAGCAAGATCTCAAGGCTCGCCCTCCATCCAAAGATCTTCAATTTATTCGGAATGTTCAGCCCCCACAATTTTTTCCACTATCTCTCAGCATTGGCCATAGAAGAGCTCTCACAAGCACCATTTGAAACTAAGTCAGCGAGGCCTAGAGCAACATGATACCCTAATTTAACCGTATACCTTCCAGTCTTGGTAAAAAACCAGAATCTGCCATCATGGATCCTCATAGTAGTGCAAAGTGGAATACTGCATATAGCCTCTACATCCTCACGGCAGAAAACCGCATCCAACAGAGCAATATCCCACGAGCCATTATCTTGGATTAGACCAGCTACCTTCACTGTCAAGGGGAGCCCCATGTTCATAATTGGCTTGAAAGTGAAGGGTTTAGGGATCCATTTGTCTGAGAAAACAGATACCGCCTCCCCCCGTTCCAATCCGACAAATAAGACCCCTTTGTAAAACTTCTCTTCCCCATAAAATAGCCCGCCAAATAAGTGAAGGTGCTGCCCCCAGTTGCGCCCCCATTAGATCACTGGAAGGAAAATATCGGGCTCTCAGCATTCTAGAGACCAAGGAGGTGGGATAAGTATACGCCACGGTTGTTTTGCAACCATAGCCTGATTAAAAGCTTTGAAGTTTTTGAAGCCGAGCCCTCCTCGAGTCCTTGGACTACATAGCTTTTGGAAATTCAACCAATGTATGCTATGATGCTCCCTTTTTCCCCACCAGAACCGGGCAATTTGGGCAGTAAGGTCATGACATAAAGTGCTCAGCATCTGAAAAACACTCATAGAGTAGGTTGGTAGGGCATGGGCCAATGCCTTAACTAGGACTTCCTTTCCGGCCGCTGAGAGTAATTTTGCATTCCATGTTGTCAAACGGTTTCTCAAGACATCACGGACTTTGCCAAACATCTGCTGTTTGTTTTTTGAGGAGATGGTTAGTAAGCCCAGGTATTTCTCGTGACAATCAACCACTCGGATGCCCAACATATTAGAGATCAAGCACTTCAGAATAAGGTCAGTGTGGAGATTAAAACAAGCTGCTGACTTCTCAAAATTGATTACTTGCCTAGAAGCTCGCTCATAATCCATAAGAACAGTGAGGAGCTGCATGCACTCCGGTAATTGCACGTTACAAAATAGGAGACTATCATCTGAAAAAAAATAAATGAGAAATATTGGGTGCTCCGGGAACCACTTACACTCCGTGGATCAAGCGTCTGTTTTGTGCCTGAGTCAGTAACGCAGAGAAACATTCAGTACAAATCAAAAAAATATATGGAGAGAGAGAGAGGGTCTCCCTATCTTAGTCCTCGTGATGGAACGAAACGGCCAGATGGTTGTCCACGTATATGGATCGAGTAGGTGATTGTTGTGACACAATTCATAATTAATCTGATATACCAATCTTCAAACCCCAACTTCCTCAGCATCCCCTCCAGAAAAGCACATTCAACTCGATCATAGGTCTTCGACATGTCTAACTTCAAGGTCATTTTCTTCAAATCACTATCACCTCTTCGTCGAATGGCATGGATGCTCTTGAATGCAGCAATAATGTTGTCTGTAATCAGTCTTGAGGGCACGAACGAGCTCTGAAATTCAGAGATAACAGTATCCATAATCGATTTCATTCGGTTTACAATGGTCATGGATATACTCTTGTATTGGACCAGGCATAGCGCAATAGGGCGGAATTCAGACACCCTTGTTGGCTGGTCCCCCTTTTGGAATTAAAGCAATCAGCGTATGGTTAATTTCCTTGATGCTCGCCCCGTCATTTAAGACTGAGAGACAGAAAGAGGTAACATCCTCCCCAACAATGTTCCAGTACTTTTGATAGAAAAGAGCAGGCAAGCCATCCTCCCCCGGGGCCTTGGTGGGGTACATTTGAAACAAAGCTTGCGCTACTTCCTCATGGTCAAAGGGTCGAGACAAGGCTGACTTGTGTGCTGGCTTCACCGCTGGTTTAGCAGCCCCAAGAACTCACTCCACATATGGTACAGAACAGCCCCTCAAAATATCGTGAAAAAACCTGACCAAACTGTGCATCAGCCGTTTCGCCACTGATTAGCTTCGTCAAACACTCCAACTATGAAGTTCTTCCTTCCCCTATCCTTTGCAAATTGATGGAAGAATTTAGTATTTTAATCTCCTTCCAGAAGCCAGTTAACTCGGGAGCGTAGCTTCCAAAGTAATTCCTCCTGGGCCCTCAAGGAATCCAGCTCCCCATCAAGTCTCTGCTGCACTTGAAAATCATGCTCAGTTTGGTTAGATGCCGTGAAGCTGTCCAGCTTTGGAGTTTCAAAATCCTCTTAGGCATATTTCCCACATTGACCCGGCTCTACTGACTTAAAGCCAACTTGCAGCCCTCAATTTTGTTGTTATTGAGCCAACGTTCCTGATATATGGATTAATTGCATAATTTTAGTACCTTTTTTATCCATTCATTAGCTAAGTTTTTGAATTCAATTGTTGGGTCTAATGGTTTTGTGAGAGTTTTGAAGGAAATATGATTTTAGAAAGTTTGAGCGAAAAGGAATAAAGTAGGAGACAAATTGGAGATTTCTTGCACAAGAAGAAAGGAAATCAAATTCGGCTACCCTAGAATCCTTTTCCTTGGATAATCCTTAGAGAGTAAGGAATTTTGGAAAATTACCTATTATGTTGAGGAATTGAATGGGAGAGAAAGAAAAACCTATTTGGACTTGGAAAGAAAAGAAGAATGAGGAATAAGGCTTTGGTTGGTAGCTGCATTGAGCAGAAAAGAAAAAAAGAACAAAGAAAGGGCGGTCATAAAACAAGAAGTTTTCTTTTGAGGGAGGACAGCAGAAAATCAAGAAAAGAGAACAACGTTCATTCATCTTCAATTCCACCCATCACCAAATTCAGAAGAGGAGAACAAAGGAGCTTGTGCGAGTTTGACGTTTTCAATCAACGATATTGGGTGTATTCTATACTTTCCATCAATTAAACCCATGTGTATCCAACTTACAATTATGAACTAATTTTCTTATACTAGGGCTACGATGTACCCTAGCTATGATTATTTGAATCTCTTTTTATTTGTTAATTTCAATTCATCTATGCTTGTTCAGTATTTGTTTAATATTCTTAAAGCTTTCAATTATTTGATTACTAATTGATTTTTTAGAAGAATTAGGTTGAAACCGGAAGGAGATACCTAATAGATAGCTTCTTGTAACAAATACCATAAATTACATATCCGACTCGGAAGATTAGGATGCGGTTTGTGTAGTCTTGATTGCTTGTCCATAGAGCTTAAGGGGTTTTTAGCTTTCTAAATCCATAACTAGGAACATAGTGGGTTGTTAGTTAAAAGCACAACTAGTATAACTCGGAAGGGAGTGTTGGATATATAAGGGAAAGCGACTTTCAACATGCTAGGTGATTGAAGCTAACGGATTTGGAGGATTCAGGTAGGATTAGCTAGGTGAAATCGATGTCCTAGTGTCTTAACCAACTTGTTTTCACAAATCTGCCATTACTCTGTTTGTTTTAATTAATTTACTTATTGTTTTCAATTTCCATTGTCACATTTCACTCAAATGCAGCTTTGTTTTCAAGAGAGTCACGTTAGTTTAATAGGTTAGATTGGTCTTCGAGGGAACGATACTCTATTTATCATTTTATTAGTTGGGACGACATTGTGCGCTTGCAAATTTTCGTATCAAGTTTTTGGTGTTGTTGTCAGGGACCAAATTAATCTATTTTATTGCTGTGATTTTCTTTATTTTAATTTTTTCTTTTTAATTTTATTTTTATCACTTGCTCACTACTCTATTTATTTCATGTTGTAGGTGAATGACCATTACGCGATTGAAATCAGAAACTAATCTCGTCAATTTCGATCCTGAAATCGCACGGACACTTGCAACAATCCGTAAAAAGCAAAGGGAGGAGAAAGAGAATAAACAAAAAGACAAGATGGATGTAATTCAGGAAGAGGCGATGGGTGACCTAGATATTCCCACTATTCCAACATCTCCTTCTAGTATTGTCCTTCCTGCAACCACTAGAAACTATGAGCTGAAAAACATTCACTTTAATATGATACCTTCTTTTCATGGTTTAAGTTTTGAATGTCCCTTAGCTCATATAAGAGATATATTTAACATGGTTGCAAATATGGCTTTGGCAGGTGGGGTCACTGAAGATCATCTAAGGAAGAAGGTGTTCCCGTACACCTTGAAGGACAAAGCTAAGATTTGGCTGAGCTCATTGAGGCTTGGTTCCCTAACCAACTGGACTGAAATTCAAAACAAATTTTTGAAGAAATTCTTTTCAACTCAGAAAACAGATGGATTACGGGATAAAATTATGCAGTTTACTCAAGAAGTTATTATGCGTATATTTTATAAGGCACTAACCGCTACGGGCAAAACTGCAGTGAACAACTATGCGGGTGGAGTCATTAAAAATAAAACGCCTACCGAGTATCAAACATTGTTTGATACCATCCCTCTTGATACACAACATTCTGATGCTCGAGGTAAGGGTGCTTGTGTTTATGAAGTTAGTAATTCTAATGCCTTTGCCTCTAATGCCCAAGTTGATGCAATTACTAGTGAATTGGATGCCTTGCTTGCAATGGATGGAAAAACACCATCAGCAGAAGTCTGCGCCATTTGTGAGGTTCATGGTCATGCCACTATTGTCCGCCCCCATGGAGCTGAATTTCCTGAATATGTGCAAGAGAAAGTAAACATGATGAATTCCTATAGACGGCCCGGCAATGATCCATATTCCAACACTTTTAATCCGGGATGGTCAAGGCACCCCAATTTTTCGTATGGCAATAATCAGAATGTGCTCAAGCCACCACCAGGGTTTCAAATGCAGGAGAGGAAAAGTAATTTGGAGGAATTACTTACTCAATTTGTGACAAAAACAGAGACTACTTTTACACAATCAAGCAGCTTCCATACGAAATTTAGAAATTCAAATAGGGCGATTGTCCAATTGTCTTCAAGGAAGAGAGCGCGGCACTCTACCTAGTCAAACTGAGTTGAATCCTAAAAATCATGAGCACGTGAAAGCTATAACGCTTCGCAACGGTCGTCCAATTAAAACCGCTGCTGATTTGGATGAAGAAAAAGAAAAAATTGGAAAAACAGAGCAGCCCTTGCTGCCGCAAGCTGCGGTGCAGCTGTCTTCTGATGCAGCAGAAACCCAGCACATGTCGCAGCACCAAGATCAACAGCAAGTCCAATCAGCCCCTTATCTGCCGCAAGAGTTTGGGAAGCAGCAGACCTTGCTACAAGCTGAAGAACAGCAACTTTTGTTGCCGCAAAATGCAAAACTGCAGCCCTTGCTGTCACATGTTGCCAAACCAACCAAACCAGCTTCAGGTCCCAACAACAACACTACTCTGCATTCGTATGTCCCTCCAATCCCGTTCCCACATTGATTGAGAAAAAATAAGAAGGATGCCCAGTTTTCCAAATTTCTTGATCTTTTCAGGCAATTACAAATCACCATTCCATTTAGTGAAGCTGTGGAGCAAATACCGAGCTATGGGAAATTTTTGAAGGACATCCTTGGACGAAAGAGACGCTTGGATGACAATGAGACTGTGAAATTGACGGAAGAATGCAGTGCCGTTTTCCAAAAGCAATTGCCACCGAAGAAGAAAGACCAAGGGAGTTTTACTATACCTTGCAAAATTGGCTCAATTTCTTTCCAAAATGCTCTGTGTGATCTTGGTTCTAGTATAAATTTAATGCCTTTATCTATAGCCAATAAAATAGGTTTGGGGGAAATTAAGAAAACTAATGTTTCTTTTCAGATGGCAGATAGGACAACTGTTATCCCGAATGGAATTCTGGAAGATGTTTTGATAGCAGTAGACAGTTTGATTTTTCCTGCAGATTTCACTGTGTTGGATATGGAGGAGGACGTCAACACACCTATTATTTTGGGTTGCCCATTCTTGACCACAGGGAGAACATTGATTGATTGTGAAGAAGGATCTCTAATCTTGCGAGTAGCCAATCATGAAATGGAGTGCAAAGTATTTGATGCTACCAAGTACCCAATAGATTCTGAATATTGCTTTCGAATGGATATGGTGGATCACTTTGTTCAACAAAAATTCTTATCAGATTATCCCGAAGATTCTTTGGAGGCAAGTTTAATTCATACGGGTGAAACACTTCGAGAGGAGCCCAGCATAGCTGCCATGATACAAGAATTGGAGAAAAGAATACAAATTGAGCCGAAAAGAACACTGGCCCGACCCCATCAATTTGAGCCGCTAGTTCCAGCCGTAACTTCGCAGCCAAGAAGCTGCAACTCAGCTGAGCAGCAAATCAGCAGCCCAAACAAGTCAGTTGCACAGCGTTCCCATCCATCTTCATCCTCTCTCACATTAAAACCACTCCCTGATTATTTGTGCCATGCCTTCCTTGTTGAGTCTGACAGTTTCCCAGTGATTGTAGCATCGAATTTGGCAGAATTTGAGAAGGAACAAAACTATTGCAAGTTCTAAGGATGCACAAGTCTGAAATTGGGTGGACCATTTCAGATATCAAAGGAATTAGCCCGTCTATGTGCATGCACCGGATATTAATGGAAGAAAATTTTCGACCATCCATAGAGCATCAACGACGACTTAACCCAAATATGAAGGAGGTGGTTTGAGCTGAAGTTCTAAAGCTACTAGATGGTGGCATAATCTACCCAATTTCTGATAGTAGTTGGATGAGTCCTGTTGAAGTTGTCCCAAAGAAAGGAGGAATTACCGTGGTGAAAAACGACAACAACGAGCTCATCCCTACAAGGACTGCTACAGGTTGGCGAGTTTGCATTGACTACAGAAAATTGAATACTGCAACACGAAAAGATCACTTTCCGTTGCTATTCATTGATCAGAGGTTAGAGAGATTAGCTGGTCATTCTCATTATTGCCTTTTAGATGGTTATTCCGGCTATAACCAAATCCCTATTGCCCCCGAAGATCAAGAGAAGACCACATTTACATGCCCTTTCGGCACTTTTGCTTATCGTCGTAAGCCTTTTGGATTATGTAATGCACCCGCTACGTTCCAACGGTGTATGATGAGTATCTTTTCCGATATGGTAGAGCGCTTTATTGAAGTATTCATGGATGATTTCTCCGTATTTGGGTCTTCCTTTGATGATTGCTTGAAAAATCTGACATTGGTGCTTGAAAGATGCCAAGAAACTATTTTAGTCCTAAACTGGGAAACATGTCACTTCATGTTTCGAGAGGGGATTGTCCTAGGGCATCGAACTTTAGTAAAAGGAATTGAAGTTGATACGGCGAAAATTAACGTTATTTCTAATTTACCCCCAGCAACTTTGGTAAAAGCAGTAAGGAGCTTTCTTGGCCATGCGGGATTCTATCATCCCTTTATAAAAAAAATTTCAAAGATCACGAAGCCTCTTTGTAATTTGGTTCTCAAGGATGCCGAATTTGTATTTGATGATGAGTGTTTGCGGGCTTTTGAAATTTTGAAGGAGAAGCTTACTACAACACCCGTTATGATTGCACCTAATTGGGAGGTACCGTTCGAAATTATGTGTGATGCTAGTAACTACGCTGTTGGAGCAGTGTTGGGTCAAAGAAAGGATAAATTACTACATGTAATTTATTATGCTAGTCGTACTCTTAATGATGCCCAATTGAATTATGCTACTACAGAGAAAGAGCTTCTAGCCGTTGTGTCTGCTTTGGATAAATTTTGATCCTATCTTATTGGGTCCAAGGTAATTGTTTATATGGACCACTCTGCTTTGAAGTACTTATTGTCCAAAAAGGATGCCAAGCCACGTCTCATTTGATGGGTACTCCTGCTACAAGAATTCGATTTGGAGATAAGAGACAAAAAAGGATTTCAAAACGTGGTCGCTGACCACCTATCTCGGTTAGAAAATGACCAAGCTGCAGCAGCAGCTACTGTTGCAGAAAATACAGCTACTGCAGCAGCTGATGTTACCGCACCTATAAGGGAATTCTTCCCTGATGAGCAATTATTTGCCATACATTCTTCCTCTACTCCCTGGTATGCGGATTATGTTAATTATTTAGCAAGTAATGTGCTTCCTCCTGACCTCCCTACTCAGCAAAAGAAGAGATTTTTCTCTTTGGTGAAGCATTTTTCTCTCAGGACCCCGTTGAGGACCTGATATTGAAATAAGGACATCTCCTTCATATGGACTCCGATTTGAGTCATTCTTTTTGCGTTCTTTCTAGATTTTACCTATCTTTCTAACTCTGCACAAGTCTCACAAGATTGATCATTTTCTACTATTGATGGCATGAAATCATTCAAAAGACATGTAAGAGAGGCATATAAAGACCTCAAAATGATGCATAAATAACGACTGATTAAATACCCCCAAACCTATCTTTTGCTAGTCCCTGAGCAAAACAAATGCTAACAAAAAGAAAAGACTCGATTTTAGTTAAGATAGAACATTTATACCCCTAGGTTAACCTAGTAGGAGGAGTTTTGTCTCCTGAGGGTTATAACAGCACGATACCCACAAACGTTTTACTTAAACAAAAAAAAGATGCTAGAGATAGTACTCTTAACAAGCTAATAAGAATCAAAGTAAGTAGACATGCTTTGCAGAACTAAAAGGAATGCCATAGCCGTGAGTGTCATGTGAAGGTGTACGTGTATAAATGCCAATATTTTCAGGTGATCAAGTTTGAAAACAACTTCATCTAAGTGCCCTAGAAAGATTTCACCTCGACTCTAATCCTCACTAGGCAACTCTCAATTCGCACAAGAATCCTAGGCTTACACTCTTTTCAAGCATATGTGATCAGTTTATGTTATGAAATTCAAATTTAATCACATATGAGTAACAATGAAGAATAGCACTTTATGGAAATAAAGATCTCATGAAAGGAATTGAACTTTAAGAACATAGATACGTACCTTAATCCTCAGCATGATTGTCCATAAGATCAGTTAGGTCTTCCTTTTTAGGTTGTATTGGGGCTAAGCTTTGGGGTTTAGCAAGGAAGGATGGGATTCAAAGAACCTGAGTTGTGCCAAGGCATGAGAAGTCATGAATTGAACTTGGAATTTCTGAACTGAATCCTTTCTTAAGGCCCAAGGCATTGTGCTTTCCTGATGACTTATTTTGTGGCTCTTGTGGCTTATTTTGAGGCTCTTTGCTCACTTGGCTCAATTCACTTTGTTTTTCACTTATTTTTTTCCTTCTTTTTCTCAACGTTTCTTTCTTTCTTTTGATTTGAACGTTTTTTGTTTCTGTTCGTCTTTGAATTGAATTGAACCAAGATCATGCAATGATTTCCTCAAACTTTCGTGCAGCTTGCGACTTGTAAAGCTTTTCTTTAATTTTGAACTTTGAATTGACGCCTAAGTGATTTGAATTGGGCAGCATCTTCTTTCACCTCTTATTCTCACCATGAATCTCATTTATGGCAACCTTAGCACAAACTGAGGTTATAGGGTATGCCTGTGATGAATGGCTAAGTATTTTGGGTTAGGTTATACTTTGGGTGATGAAAGAAAAGGTTGAGTGTTTGGCTTCAAAATTGGCTTAGGGAGCATGCAATAGGGTAGGATCAAGCCTTTAGAGGTTAAAGCATACATAGCCTACATCACTTCTTATGGCAAACCACACATTAAATCAAGAGTATCTAAATGATGTTAGTTCTTTAAAATTCAATGCAAATATGATGTAATGAGATCAACAATTAAAAACAAAAGTGATGAGTATTTAAGAGTAGAAACAAGTATATCCCTCAGAAAGAATGGCAATTAGGCTCAAAGATCTCACAGGGTAGTCTCCACTAATTTTCTAAGGTTCACTCAAATTCAGTTATTTCGTTCACTTAATCACTTAAAAACATGGCTTTGTGAAGTGCAGATTATGAACTACTTAACCATGGCATGACTCTTAGTAAAGCAAAGATAGTTAACTTAGCATATACATTCCTATTAACAAGTTATCATACTAATCACAAGCAGAAATTTAAATGTCCTGGCCGTGTATCACCCCCAAACCTAAACTGAACATTGTCCTCAATGTGATAAGCAGTAAGCAGGACAATAGTAGAACGGTTTGAGAGATATAACGGGCAGAAACAGAAAAGGAAGTGAGAAATACAAACCAGGGCTAGGCTGCCTCCTAGGAGCGCTTTATTTAACGTCTAGGCAAGACGGGGTTGTCATTCTAGGAGCTGGGCGCATGCGGAGTTGCAGGGTTGACTGCGCTTGGATTAGAGAGGTCCTTGAAGTAGTGTTTGAGGCGGTGTCCATTTACCTTGAACGGATCCTGCCGTTCCGGGTGCTGGATTTCAACTGCACCATGAGGAAAAATGTTAGTAATAATAAATGGTCCAGTCCATCTTGAACGCAACTTACCTGGCATTAGTCTGAGCCGGGAGTCAAAGAGGAGGACTTCCTGTCCGATGTGAAAGTCCTTGGGCGGAATGCGCTTGTCGTGGAAAGCTTTGGTCTTTTCCTTGTAGATACGAGCACTGACAAAGGCCTCGTTTCGCAACTCCTCTAATTCACTTAGCTAAAGCTTCCTATGTATTCCAGCGTCATCGAAGTTCAGGTTCATCTGCTTAATAGCCCAGAATGCTTTATGCTCCAATTCCACTGGTAGGTGGCAGCCTTTTCCAAAAACAAACCGGAAGGGAGACATGCCAATCGGGGTCTTGTATGCGGTCCGATAGGCCCACAGCGCATCATTCAATTTGCTGGACCAATCTTTGCGGTTAGGATTTACCGTTTTTTCCAATATGGCCTTTGCTTCCCGATTGGACACTTCCGCTTGGCCACTCGTTTGAGGGTGATACGGTGTTGAGACCTTGTGGGTGACGCCATACTTCTTCATTAGGGCTACAAACGAATGATTGCAGAAGTGTGCCCCCCCATCACTGATGATTGCCCTAGGTGCGCCGAATCTGGCTAAGATGTGACTCTGTAAAAAACACACCACTACTTTGGCATCGTTAGTTTTGGTGGGAATTGCTTCCTCCCATTTGGAGACATAATCAACTGCAAGCAGAATATAAAGATTGCAAAAGGAATTCGGAAAAGGCCCCATAAAATCAATGCCCCATACGTCGAAGATTTCGACCACAAGAATAGGGTGTAATGGCATTTGATTGCGAGGGCCGATGTTACCTAGGCGTTGGCAGCGGTCACAGGTGAGTACAAATTCGTGTGCATCCCTGAAAAGTGTGGGCCAGTAGAGTCCACTTTGTAGTACCTTGAGGGCTATCTTCTTAGCTCCAAAATGGCCCCCACATGCCAAACTATGGCAAAATGTCAGGACAGATTTCATCTCGTCTTCTGGGATGAAGCGCCGAATGATTTGGTCTGGACAATGCTTCCATAGGTACGGCTCATCCCATATGAAGTACTTAGCTTGTTTAGCCAGCTTGTCCTTTTGGTACTTGTTTAAAGATGAAGGAATTTGCTTAGTGACAAGGTAATTAAGGAGATCGGCATACCATGGATCAATAGCTTGGATTGCGAAGAGCTGTTCGTCAGGAAAGGTCTCGAGGAGGGGCAACTGATCGGCCTCTTCATTGGAACTGTGAAGCAATCGGCTCATATGGTCAGCGACCACATTTTCGCTGCCCTTCTTGTCTCTGATTTCAAGGTCGAATTCCTAGAGCAGTAGCATCCAACGTAGCAACCTTGGCTTGGCGTCCTTTTTAGTGATCAGATACTTCAAGGCAGCATGATCCGTGTATACTATGACCTTGGTTTGAATTAGATATGAGCGGAACTTCTCAAGGGCAAAGATAACAGCAAGGAACTCCTTCTCGGTGGTGGAGTAGTTCAGCTGGGCATCATTCAGGGTTCGACTTGCGTAGTAAATGACATGAGGGAGCTTGTCAACACGCTGTCCCAAAACCACTCCTATGGCGAAGTCTGAGGCATCACACATTAGTTCGAATGATAAGTCCCAATTCGGTGGCATGATGATGGGTGATGCCATGAGCTTTGCCTTGAGTGTGTTGAATGCCTCACGGCATCCCTTAGTGAACTCAAATGTGGTGTCCTTGGCTAGAAGATCACACAAAGGTCTTGTGATTTTCGAGAAATCTTTGATGAATCTGCGGTAAAAGCCAACATGCCCTAAGAATGATCGAACCTCTTTGACTGTAGTGGGGTACGGCAGCCTCTCTACTATGTCTGACTTTGCTTTGTCCACTTCTATGCCTCGGCTAGAGATCACATGACCCAAGACAATTCCCTGTTGTACCATGAAATGGTACTTTTCCCAGTTCAGCACTAAATTGCTTTCTCTGCACCGTTCCAGTACTCGAGTTAGGTTAACTAAGCACAATTCGAATGAATGTCCAAACACCGAGAAGTCGTCCATGAATACTTCAATTATATCTTCCACCATATCGGAGAAGATGCTCATCATGCAACGCTGAAAGGTAGCTGGGGCATTGCACAATCCAAACGGCATTCTTCTGTATGCAAAAGTGCCATATGGGCATGTGAATGTTGTGTTTTCTTGATCTTCAGGTGTAATAGCAATCTGATTGTATCCTGAGTAGCCGTCCAAGAAGCAATAGTGGGAGTGTCCAGCCAGGTGCTCGAGCATTTGATCAATGAAGGGCAAAGGAAAGTGGTCCTTGCGTGTGGTTATATTTAGTTTTCGATAGTCAATGCACACTCTCCATCCTGTTTGAATCCGTTGAGGTACAAGCTCATCTTGCTCGTTTTTAACCACTGTGATCCCACTTTTCTTTGGCACGACCTGGACTGGGCTCACCCACTTGGAGTCACTAATTGGATAGATGATTCCAACGTCCAAAAGCTTTAGGACTTCTTTCTTCATGACCTCCTTCATAGGTGGATGCAATCGCCTCTGCGCCTCCCGTGATGGTTTGGAGTCTTCCTCTAGCAGTATCCGATGCATGCATTTTGTGGGACTTATGCCTTTGATGTCAGCTATTGTCCATCCAATTGCCGTTTGATTGACCTTAAGGACGTGAACCAATGCCTTTTCCTCTTTCGTACTTAGGGTAGATGCAATGATGACTGGAAGGGCTTGATTGTCGCCCAAATATGCATACTTTAAGTGCTCGGGCATGGGCTTCAGCTCGAGTTCAGGAGCCTTTATGATGGACGGCAGGGTTTTCTGACTTGTGAATGGTAACGCTTCGAAGGGAGGCATGTGGAATGGGAGGGCTGGCATGATGTCAAGGGCTCGTACCTCTTCGATCACGCTATCTGTAAGTGAATCCACAGTGTGTGGGTTACTTGTAACGGCCTTCTCAAGGTCATCTGTCATGCAAGACTGAGCAATTGTCTCCCGTAGCAGTAAGTCCATTGTGTTTAACGGAAAATCTACAATAGGCTCGGCAGGGTACTGGATGGTGTCATGGATGGAGAATGTCCGAAGCTGGTCCAGGACCTTGATGGAGACCTGGCCCTTTCTGACATCGATGAGGCACTCGGCTGTGGCTAGTAAGGGCCTTCCGAAGATGAGGGGAGGTTCCTCACTTTTGTCAATTCTGTCCATTCTTAGTACGTAGAAGTCTGCAGGGATGCATGTATCTCCGATTTGTACCAGTACGTCCTCAAGAACCCCCATTAGGTTGGTTACAGAAGCGTTAGCCAACCTGACACATAGGTGCGTGGGTTTGAGTGCGCCTAGGTTGAGTGACCTGTAAATGTGGAATGGCATGATGTTCACTGATGCTCCCGTGTCGCAAAGGCAATGTTCGAATCTTTTTTACTGAATGACACATGGAA
Organism: Oemleria cerasiformis; assembly: GCA_037349345.1. Lineage (NCBI taxonomy): Eukaryota > Viridiplantae > Streptophyta > Magnoliopsida > Rosales > Rosaceae > Oemleria > Oemleria cerasiformis. The sequence continues at coordinate 44,726 of JAZGTL010000025.1, forward strand.
GGGATGGCGGCCCAGGATCATTGGCCTTAAGGGGCATGCGCAAAAGGGCAGCCGAGCAGGCCTTAGGGATGTCAATGGTGTCCGTGGAGCTAAAACCACACTTTCCTGCAACTAAGTCTTTGTTCAGCTTTGCAAAGATAGGCATGTGCTTGACAATTTTATGGAAAGGCAGTGTGATCTGAAGCTTCTGCAACATGCTGATGATCTCTTCCTCAAAGTCCTCCCTTTGCTTATTCCTGTTGTGGAACCTGCGAGGAAATGGATAATCAACATTATTAGCTAACTCAAAAGTGACTTTTAAGGAATTGGAATTCTGAGGTTTATAGTTAGAAGTATTCGAGTGCTGCGACTTGGGCTTAGGAGCAGGTTGCATGCCAGCCGTGGCCGAAGTAGGCGCAGTGTCAGGTCCTCCTTGCGGTAGGGCACTTGGTGACTCATTGGACTGGTTCTGCGCCAGAGGTGTTGGCCGTGGCATGTTTTGCGGCGCGCCCTGGTCGGTGATCCTTGGCAGAGTAGGTTGAGGCTCGGTTTCAAGTCCTGTGAGGGTGGCATATGTGGGGTGTTGAAGTGGTGTTTCCCTCTCCAGCGTGATGACATTAGCCGTAGGATTGTGAAATCCTTTCGGATTTACCAGGACTTGACTCGGTAGCTTGCCCTGCTCTCGCTGATTTAGTTGGTTCGCCACCTGTCCCATTTGACGCTCCAAGTTTGCAATTGCATTTTTGAAGTCTCCCGTCTGACTCTGGCTATCGTGCATGAATTTTATGAGTTGAGCCTACTATTGAGTCAGGATATGGATGGAGTCCTCAACATACTTGCTTCCGCCATTCTGGTTTGAGGAAGGACCGTGGAAGTTCCCCTGAGGGCCTGCGGCTTGCTGCTCAAATCCAGGGGGTGGCAAGGGATTCGCGGCTGCTTGATTGTTGCTCCACCGGAAATTAGGATGAGTTTTCCACCCCGGATTGTAAGTGTTGGAATATGGGTCATTCCAGGGTCGAGAATTGCTATTGAACCCTCCAGCAAAGTTGGCCTCTTCCACAACCGGGCAGTCCTGGGATGTGTGGCCCTGAATTGAACATACCTCGCAGATGTGAACTCCTTTGGCTTTCTCGCTACACAATTGTTTCACCATTGCCGTGAGCTGAGCAATGGCGTCATCTTTTGTATTTGGCGAATGCATCACCCGTAGCTCTAGAGGAGGGACCCCTGTAGCTGAACTGTTTTTCCCTTTGAGCAATGTCCTCAAAGGCGGTCCTTGCTTCCTCGGCTGTGCCTTCTAGAATCCCTTAGGATTGAGAGTCCACCATTGTCCGATCGCTAGTTTTCAAGCCTCCATAGAAGTATAGCATAAGATGATGGGCATCAATATGGTGGTGGGGGCACGCCCGTAACATCTGATTGAACCGCTCCCAAAACTCATAGAAAGACTCCTCCATGTCTTGCCGTGGGTTCATGATCTTGGACTTTAACTAATTTGTCTTTTCCACGGGAAAGTACTGTGTTAAGAATTTGGACGTCAAGTCCCTCCAAGAGTGAATGGAAGCCGGCGCCAATGAATGAAACCATGTCTTGGCGCGATCCTTGAGACTGAAGTGAAAGAGTCGCAGGCGGATTTCAGATTCTGTCATACCATTGATGCGCAGTGTTGAACAAACCTCAACAAATTCCTTGATATGAAAGTGCGGGTCCTCGCCAACAAGGCCGTGGAAGGTGGGCAACATGTGAATTGTCCCCGACTTCAATTCGAAGTTTGCCACGGTTGACTCGGGAAAAACAATTGGAAATTGATCCTCCGAGACATGGGGCATGGTAAAATCCTTCAGGAGCCGTGGCGCTTGCGGTACTAGACCACGTTCCAGGCCCTGCTCTTCTCTGTGGTCCGCCATCTTCCTTGGGCTTGGTGGCGGGGAGCCGTGGACTGAAGATGCTTGCGATGATGGTCCACTTGATGACCTGTGCATTGAACCTTGGAATGACATACACTGGTACCTAACAAAAAAGAAAAACTAAGTTACAAATCTAAACTTGAATGGGCACCATTGAGGGACAAGTCCCCGGCAACGGCGCCAAAAACTTGTTGGTAAAATTGAAGAGCAAAAAAAATATGCAATTCAATTCTAACAGTTATAAAATCCTTGCAAGTGCACAAATCGATAAGAATAGTATAGTAGCATAGCAAGAGTCGATCCCTCGAGGACTTGTATCAATGTTATGACCACTTTAGTTCAGATTTATTAACTTAGTGAAAACACACACACACACACACACACGCAGGTGGGTTTATGATGTGAGAACTGAAATTTAAAGACAAGTAAAATAAAATGCAAAAAATAACAATGCAAGAATTAACGGTTGATTGATTATTAACTAAGGCGAATTAAGGCTTACTATCCACTCTAACCAATTATAGCTCTTAACCAGATTTCCTTGATCAAATTACTATGCATTTTCTGAATTAGGTGCCCGTGCCTAGGACCTGGCGTTGGTTCACTAGACACATCTTATTCCCTCTTACTTAGCATGTTCTAAACAGGGCATATGCCTAGAACGTCTATCACCTACCTTTTAAGATGATGCATGAAGTTTAAAGAGAATTTAATGACACCACACTAGCCTAGCAAAGTGGCATGCAATCCTAGGTCGTCATGAGTTAAGATTACAAGTACGAATACTTTCGATGCTCCAAATCACAAGATGATATGACGGTCACTCAAGCAATTACATCTATAATTATATGCAAACAAGGTAGCTAATCTTATAGGCATAAATTAAGTTCATTAAGCATAGTAATTCAACTTATTCAGCATGCATATCAATCATAATCAAGAGCCAGAAATCCAATCAACAAGCTAACATGGCCAGGGCTTCAAGCAGCCCTAATCCTAATGACTACTCACACATAACTAAAATAAACACAAGTATAATTGAATTCATAAGTAAATTGCAATAATCAAAATAAGGGTACAGAAGAGATTGTTAAGAATAGGTGCAGCAGAAGACACGGCAGAGCCTTCTTCTCCAAGCTCCACGTCCAATAATCTATGTGAAAGATTATCTCCCAAAATATGGTCCCTAATTCTCTAGAAAACCAAAACGGAACTCTCTGTGGCTCAGGTCTCTGTTTTCCCAGAAACAAAAACGCCTCTAGTTAATTATCTCCCCCCTAAAACACTGAACAAAGGCTCCCTTTTATAGACAAAGGGAAAACCTTGTTTTATAAGGATTGGTAAAACCATGTTCTATAAGGATTGGTAAAACCATGTCCTATAAGGATAGGGAAAGTTATTGTACTTTTAATTAATTACAAAGTCCTTAAATCTATTAGAACCAATCAGAACACGGCTGGGAGTGTGAATGCAAGCTGGCAAGTGGGAACGCAAGCTGGCCAAACTTGGATTTTTGACTGTCTTCGTAATCAGGATCTGGGACCGCGCTTTTGAAGTACGTTAGGAGTATAATAGAAGCGCATCGTCGTTCAGGCTTGGCGCAAATGTTGTCAGGCTTAGCGCAGAGGGAGAACCTCTGATCCATCGATGGCGGAACAGGGACCTCGGGCTTAGGCGCACATCTGGGCTCGGATGGGAGTTCTTGGGACATGTCCTCGACCTGCCTCGGCGCGACCTTGGGACTTCTAGGACCTGACCCTGATGTCTTGAAACACAAGTTCGGGACCCGGAGGGCCTGATATGAGGTACTTGGCCAGTGGCCCAAAATAGGCGCACTGGCGCACTCAGGACCCCGTTGAGGACCTGATATTGAAATGAGGACATCTCCTTCATCTGGACTCCGATTTGAGTCATTCTTTTTGTGTTCTTTCCAGATTTTACCTATCTTTCTAACTCTGCACAAGTCTCACAAGATTGATCATTTTCTACTATTTATGGCATGAAATCATTCAAAAGACATGTAAGAGAGGCATATAAAGACCTCAAAATGATGCATAAATAACGACTGATTAGTGACCAAATGCCATTAAATAATATCTTGGAAGTTCAGGTTTTTGATGTTTGGGGTATTGACTTTATGGGTCCTTTTCCACCATCTTATAAAAATCTCTCCATCTTGGTAGCGGTTGATTATATCTCTAAATGGGTGGAAGCCATCGCCCTACCTACTAATGACACCAACAGTGTGATCGGATTCTTGACGAAGAATATTTTCACTCGTTTTGGGGTGCCACGAGCCATTATTAGCGATGGAGGTACACACTTTTGTAATCGTTCGTTCAACGCTCTTCTTGCTAAATATGGTATTACGCACAAGGTAGCTACTCCATATCATCCACAAACAAGTGGGCAAGTCGAGGTATCCAATAGAGAATTGAAACGTATTCTTGAAAAAACAGTGAGTCTTTCACAGAAAGATTGGTCTTTGAAATTGGATGATGGATTATGGGCTTATTGAACGGCATTCAAAACACCTATTTGTATGTCCCCTTTTCGACTCATTTTTGGGAAAGAAATCACTTACCTGTAGAATTGGAGGATCGAGCATTTTGGGCTATCAAGACTCTTAACTTCGATATACAAGCAGCCAGCAAGAGGAGAGCTTTGCAGTGGAATGAATTAGATGAATTTCGACGTGACGCATATGAAAGTTCTAGGATTTATAAGGAGAATACCAAGCAATGGCACGACAAGCATATCTCTCGTAAGGAATTTCATGTGGGTCAAAAAGTTCTCTTGTATAACTCACGCCTTCGCCTTTTTCCTAGAAAGCTCAAGTCGCGTTGGTCTGGACCATGCACGATTTTGCAAGTTTTCCCTTATGGTGCCATTAAAGTTCAACATAATATTCTTGGCACTATTTTTACTGTCAATGGTCAAAGTCTCAAACCATATTTGGAGGCCAGTTTCGACAAACATGTGGAGGTCACTGCTTTCATCAATCCCAAGTAAACATCCACATATAGTCAGGCTAAGGACTTTAAATTAAGCGCTTGTCGGGAGGCAACCCGACTTGGTACCTTCTTTCCTTTTATTTTTCTCTAATTTTGCATTTTTCTATGATTTCCTACTCTCTAGGCTTAATTTTGACTTACCGATAAGTTTTATGTTTTTAACATTGAGGAAAATGTTAACTTTAGGTTTGGGGGTGACAAAATCATTTAATTTTCTGTTTTTAGTTAATTTTCATGTTTTTGAGTCATAAAACGAGGGTCTTGAGTACCCAAATCTCCAAAAAGTTGTGTTTTCGGGTGTTTGTCCATTTGAACATGTTTGAATGGCTAAAGTAGACTTGCTAGAAGTGTTGGAATGGTTATAGCATGTTTAGAACTCATTTTGGGTCTCTAGGTCCCAATTTTGGTCCTTTTTAAAATTTTGATCCATCTCCAAATTTGATGTTTTTTAGGTTAATCCGAGGCCGCCAACGAGTTTAAAATATCATTTATGATGTTTTGGGACAGGTTTGGGGGTGAGAAACGGCCTAGGGAGGATTTTAGGGTGCCTAGAATTTCAAAAAGTGGTCAAAAAGTCTTTATTTTAGTGCAGATTTTTTCTGCATAATTCTGCAGAAATTTTCCAGAAACCGTCCGTTTTGCTCCTTTTTGCCGCGGTGTTCTTCTGGTGTTTCGTAACCAAAGGTGTCTTCAGCTTTTAGTTACGAAATCTTCATAGTAATCCCAGATTTACCAGAAACTAAAGAAAAATTCAGAAAAATTCCAGAAAATTTAGGTAACACATTGGAACGATTCCAAAGCCTCCAGCATAGTCAAAAGAATCCAAGAGATCAATTTTAAGGTGTGATCATTCATTTTCATTATTAAATTTGGAATTTCTTGCATTCTAAGTTAACTTTAGATCATGCCTTATTTTTGTTTAATTCCTTAGGTTCTTTCAATCAAAATAAAATCTTTCAAATCTAAGGTTATTTAAATCATAAAAGTAAATTTTGAATTTGATTTTCACAAACCTTTAGGGTGCAAAGCTTCAATTTTGAAGAATCAATTGGAAACTTTTTGAGGACTCGGGAATTTTCAAAAACTCAAAGTGTTTTGGTTAATTTCATTACTTTTTGCTTACTAAGAAGGATGAATATGATTTGTTTGCTCACCAATTCTTTGCTAAGGTTGTGCCATGAAGGTTTAGTATCATAAATTTGCACTACACAATGCCATGCTCTCTTTGATTAAGTGTATAAATTGCTACATTTAAGTGAACCATAGGAAATTAGTGGAGACTACCCATGTGAGTTTCGAGCCAATTTTCCATTCTATTTGAGAGGATTTAATTTGTTTCTACTCTTGTACACTCTACGATTTTGTTCTTCATTATATGATCTCATTATCATTCATTGCATTGATTATTAAGGACTAATCTCTCATGTAGGTACTCTCAATTCTAAAGTTAGATTACCTATATTAGCCCTTTTTCCTTACTCTTGTGTGCATCATTAGGCAACTTTGAAGCCAAACACTAAGCCTTTTTTCTTTCATCACCACACATCAATGTATACCCAATTAACCCTCAAAATTCATGCCAACCACCATGGTTTGAGAGATGCCAAGGCGATGAATCTATAAGAATTGTTGAACTCATGATCAATATCAACGGCAATGCACATGGAGAAATGGAAATTGAAAAGGTTGAGATGCAATTTGGAAAATCTTATTAAAAAAAAAGGAAAAAAAAAGAGAAGAGGTAAATAATAAGGATGAAGAGAAATGAAGACTTTGATGAAAGCAAGTATGCTTTGCACATGTGAAAGGAAAAAGAAACATGACGCAATGTGTTAGTTCTTGTTTTAGGAATGATTGATGTAAAATGGCTTTGCCTCTCCACTTGTAATCTACAATTTGAATCATGCTCAAACTATAGGATTGTTAAGTATTGTCATTTGTTCAAGCATATATCAAAGAGGTCTTTTCTAGAAACTGCAGTGTGCCTGATGACCAGTCATCTTAAATTTGTTACTATTTACTATTTCAGCTTTACTAAGTTCCTTTTTACTAAAGGACATTTTTGGAAATTCTCTTGACACAGTTGTTGAAGTTATGTGTTCAGAGTTCGGGGGCTAACTATTTTTCGTATATCACGGTGAGCTGCCTAGCTCACTGTGTGCGAAATTTTTGAGAGTGCATCTGCCTTGGAGAATCCGATTTTTCAATAGTTTTCAGCGATGGGTCTGAGCTGATTGAATCGATTGTCCATGGTAATTGATTAAAACGTTTTTGATAAACTGATATTGAGGATGTTGATTTGATTAACAAACTTTTCTATCAAAATCATTTGAATATGTTTTTGAAGAAATCGATTTTCAAAACCAAAATCTTTTCTATGAATTTCTGATTTTGTTATGATCATTGTTTCTTCAAGTTTATTTTATATTTGATCTTATGTCTGGGTTCTTCAAGTATTATTGGTTGATGAACTAGGATTGTGGAATTGATCAAGATTCCTTTGAGTCGAGTTCATCTGGTTGTTCTTAGATCGGATCTGAGTGTGGTTGAGCTGTTGCGAGGAGCATACGTAAAGTGGCTTAATGGATGAGCATAGTTTCTGGGTTGCACAAGGTATGGCTGCCTCTTTTGATTAGTCTAGGAGATTGAGCATGAGAATACCTTGTATTTGAATTTTGAAATTATTGGATTGTCTGGTCAGCTGAGAGACCCACAGTTTTTCCTTTAGGAAGGTTTCTGGGTATCAAAGTTCTTGATGTCTTGATTCATATTGTTGAATGTTTCTGAATGGCTTAATTACTTACTGAATGTTTTTGTTAACACACACACAAACACTTAGAACTAGCACAAGGCTGCCTACATTGACGAGTCACTGATATGATTGTGTTCTCTGCAGGGAGCTTGTTCATAGTGGGTGTGTAAATATGATTGATACTGAATGTTTGTTTCTGGAATCTAGAATTAAAATACGTGACTAGTCGTCAGTGTCCAGGCTTAGAATTGGTATCCAACTTTCAGTTGGTATCAGAGCAGACTCTAGACACACTTAGAGTCGGTCCTAGGTTGTAAGTTGATATCAATTTTTGGGTGTGTCAAGGATGGAATGTGACAGGAATTCCTCTAACAACCAACCTTTTTTTGATGGCACAAACTATGCTGCCTAGAGAGAAAAATTTGAGATTTTTCTCGATGCCTAAGATGAAGTTGCTTAGGAATACCTTACTGTTGAGTGGAGGTGTCCTAGGAAAACTGTAGGAAATGAGTTAGTAGATAAACCAAGATCTGAGTAGACTCAAGGTGAAGCACTTGCTTCTTCATCAAATAAGAAAGCTAGAAATGTCATTGTTACTGCATTGTCTGCATCACAATTCTCACACATTCGAAATTGCACCACTGCAAAGCAATCTTGGGATATACTTAGAATTGTTCATGAAGGTGATGCTCAAGTCCGTGATTTGAAGCTTCAAATGTCCTTGGCAAAATTTGAAGAAATTCGAATGAGTGAGTCAGAGTCTTTCACAGAGTTCTATGAACGTCTTGAGTTAATCACAAATGACTGTCCCAGTCTTCGTGAACCGATTTCTGAAATTACTATTGTTCAAAAGATTCTTTGTGTCTTGCCTTGTAACGACCCGGACTAGAAATTAAATTATTTTGAGAATTGGACGATTTTACCCTCAATTTTGGACGGGTTCGGGAGTCACTTTTTGACTGGCAGTACTTTTGGGAATTTTTCTTGGGTCGTTGCGTAGGTCTCGAACTCACGAGTTCGTAGACAGGCGGCACACGGAAAACGGAGACCCGGTGAGTTCGTTACGGGTCTAGAAGTTTCAGGGGCAGTTTCGTAATTTTGGAAAAGTTGGAACTATATATCAGATATTTTCTCTCTCCTCGAAAAAAAAGGAGGGCAGATATTTTTTTCAGTCTCTCTCTCTCTCCTACCCGTTTCTCCCCGTGAGAACACCACAAACCATTTTCATCGGACGAATTTCAGTCCAATTTGACCTAAACTAAGGCCGGGAGGATCTTCCCTGCGACCCCACGAGCCTTTTGGTGTAATCATCGGAGCGGGAGCACCACCGTAGGCGACGGACGGAGGAGGGAGGCAGACCGAATTTTCTCGGTCGTTTTCCAGCCAAACCAGGTACGATCTCGGAACTTTGACCTCATATTTGGATTCCTGGTGAAAAGTAGATGAATTTACATGTGTGGATCGTGAAAAACGGTTAAGAAATGAAGAAGTTATAAAAGCTTGAAGTTTCGGCCGGAAATGGGGGATTCCGGCGAAACCAGACGGCGGCTGCCGGTCATCTTCTCAGGCCAGACTTCGGCGACGGCGCCGGCAGCCGATCGTCTTCTCCAGCGACTGGTTGAGTCGGGTCAGACCGGGTCGGGTCGAGTGAACCGGTCCGGTTGAGTGAACCGGTCGGGTCGAGTTGAACCGGTCGGGTTGAGTGAACCGGTCAGGTTGAGTCGAGTTGGACCGGGTCAGGTCTAGCCGGGCCGGATTGGACCGGTCCAGGCGCGTGAACACTGTAGCGGGCGCGTGACTGGCGCGTGAAGGCGCGTGGCGGCGTGTGAGCGCGTGTTCTAACCTTCCGGTGGCGCGTGGCGGCGCGTTTGACTGTTCCCGATGTCACGGCGACGCATGACTAGGGTTTTGGGACGTTCCGGATCAGATTTTATTGGTTTCGAGGCCATAGGAGTTCATTTAAGGCCCGATTCGGGCAATTCCAGCGGTAATGGTTGACCTTGAAGCGGATTTTGAGCTCGGAAAGTCAAGGTAGTTGGGTTATTATTGTGCATGTATTCCTTGGGCTAGAGCGTCCATGAATTTTGGGTTGGATGATGTTTGTGAGTGGACTTTTGGTTTATAAACTATAATGCATGCATAAATGTATCTTTGATTTAAATACTGTCATGCATGGGTGTAATGAATTTCTGGATTTTAGAAATGACTGTTGGACATTTGTTTTTCCAATATTTCAGTGAAAGTGTGTTGTGAGAAATGGCATGGTTGTTGGATTCGGTTTTGATATTGTTTTGACATGGAAATTATTAGAATCCATGAGTTTGAGCTGAAATCGTATTTGTGATTATAAAATACTTGATTCTTGGATACAATACAGTTTTGAGGGGGCCTAGGAGCCGGGGTAAGGATCCGCTGAGACGGAGAACCCGGTGAACCTCCAATATAAACAATACGGTTTTGAGGGGGCCCAGGTGCCGGGGTAAGGATCCGCTGAGACGGAGAACCCGATGAACCTCCAATATAAACAATACGGTTTTGAGGGGGCCCAGGAGCCGGGGTAAGGATCCGCTGAGACGGAAAACCCGGTGAACCTCCAATATAAATAATACGGTTTTGAGGGGGCCCAGGAGCCGGGGTAAGGATACGCTGAGACGGAGAACCCAGTGAACCTCCAAGATAAACATATTTGAGGTAGACTAGAATATGGGACTAGGATCCGCTGTTGGCGGTGAACCCGGTGAACCTTCAATATAATTGGTTACTGTTTCTTCGACTAGCGTCGAGAGTTTTACTCCGTTGGTTCGTTAAGTGCTCCGACTTTGGCATTGAGGAGTTTTGGCTCCGCTAGGTCGCGAGGCTATTTATGCATAGTACAGAGAGTTGTGATACAGGACTAGCACACCCCAAGGGATACCCTGGTGGCTAGGGATATGCCGACTGATGTGATATGATAGCTGAGGATATTTCCAGCTCTAATATGGTTTGACGACGATTGTCATGTGATAAATCAGCCTATGGAAATACTTCGTCATCCAGGTCTGTGGGTTGGTGTGGGCGGTGACCCAGAGTGACGAATTATTGTTGGTTCACAAGTATCTGACTAGTCAGTTGTCTTGTGGTATTCCAGTAGAGATGTCAGCAGTGTTTGACCTACTAACATTTGGTATCAGAGGGTATTCCTATTTGGACCACCACTATTCCGAGGTCTTGGCTTTGACCTATATACTATCCTGCGTCTGATAGGTAGGAGTGGTCAGTAAGTACAGAGGTTCTGTCGGGAACCCTGTAAGGTTTACTAAAAATTATTTAAGGGTAAAGGGTATTTCTGGTATTTAAATTTTGAGGTAAAAGAGCTGTCAGACGGGATAAGGGTTCTTTCCGGGTTTCGAGGAAAAATTCGGGAAGGGTCTTTACATTCCTAGTAAGTTTCGACCTAAGAAAATTGCAATCCTGGAAGTTCAAAATCTAAAAGACATTAGGTTGGCCAAGCTTGTAGGTAAACTAATGACATTTGAAATGGAAATGGACATGGAAACTGTGGACTCTAAAAAGCGGAAGAACATTGCTTTACAGTTTGCTCAAACTGAGTCTGATGCCTTGTCTAATTCCTCACAAAGTATGGAGGATCAAATGGCTCTCTTTGCTAAAAAAGTCAGAAGAATACTAAAAGACAAGAGTAGAGATAAAAGAGAAAGTGGAAGTCAGTCAAGGGACTTTGGTCATAAATGGAAGTATGAGTTTAGGAACTTTGGAAAAGGCAAGTTTGAGTTTAAAAATGATGGAAACAATAACAAATCATCAGGGTTCAAGGATAATAAAGGAAACAGAAAGTCAATCAAGTGTTTCACTTGTGGGGGAATTGGTCATATTGCTGCTGACTGTGCAAATAATAGGAACGAATTCAAACAGAAAGATAGGGCAATGAAAGCCACTTGGAGTGATACTGAATCAGAATGTTCATCTCATTCTGAATCAGATTTCGATGAAGAAGGCAGTGTTGTAGCATTTGTTGCTTCAACATATGATGATTCATTTGAATCAAAACAAGATTTGATGTCATCTGATGAACAAGATTCAAATTACATGTCATATGATCTGCTTTGTAAAAAGTATGATGATTTGTTTGAGGAAACCTGTGAAATTCAAAAGAAGAATCTTCTTCTTGAAGGAAAGATGACAAAATGAACAAAAGAAAATTGTGAGCTAAAAGATGCTAAAACTGAGTGGCTAGAGTTAGTTAGGACTAAAAATGAGGAATTGAAAAAGAGACATGCTGAAATTGAAAAACTGCACAAACAAGTTGCTGAGTTAAAACCAAAGGTGAGTCTTTTTCAAAATGCTAACAAGAGTCTGCACAATCAGGTCACTAAAGCAAATGAAAAGGTAATTAAGCTAACAATTGGGGCACAAAAAGTGTATAAAATGCTTAATATGGGAAAGGGTCATGGTCAGATATCTGGGATTGGTTTTAATGGGTCAGATTCAAAAGGAACCATCAAGCAATTGAAGTTTGTAAAAGAATCCAAAGCATCATGTTCTGAGACTAGTCATTTCAGTTCCTCTCTGACATATTCACGTGATGAGTCAAAAGTGAATCATGATAAGAAAGTACAATTTATTTCTGTGTGTCATTATTGTGGAGAGAAAGGTCACATTCGACCAAAATGCTTAAAATTGAAAAGAACACAAAATAAGCCATTCTCAAGTAATACATCACTGCATGACACTGTTCAATATCTCTTGCATGAAGTGACTAGGAATGCTAAGGTTCTTGCTTCATCCTCATCACCATTGACTAAACCTAAACATCAGTGGGTAGAGAGAACAACACATCAATGTGAGGTTGTGTTGAATGCTCTTGCTGCCTCACAATCTAGTGTATGGTATCTTGACAGTGGTTGTTCTACACATATGTCTGGTGACTCAAGTGTTTTTGAGTCACTTGACACTTTTGATGGAGGTAGTGTTACGTTTGGAGGTGGTCACAGGGGTCTTGTGATTGCAAAAGGTACTGTCAAAATACCAGGACTGCAGATCTGACAAATGTCAGATTTGTTCAAGGTTTGACTTCAAACCTCATCAACATTAGTCAACTCTGTGATGAGTGGGCTAAAGAAGTTAGGATGACTAAAGCTGGTTATAGAATTATTGGCGAATCTGGGAATGAAATCTTATTTGTTGGACGGTCTAAAGATCATTGTTTTTGCATTGATAGGAGTTCCATTGGTCAGACCAATGTTTGTCATAGGGTTGTTGATGAAATAAGGCTTTTTTGTGGCATCAACGTCTTGGTCATATGAATTTTAGTGATCTAACACGTCTAGCTAGGAAAGAATGGGTTAAGGGACTTCCTAACTCAAAAGAAATGCTAGTCATGTATGTGGTCCATGTCAACTTGGTAAACCAACCAAGTCATTTCATCCTAATAACTCTCACATCACCAGTTCTAGAATACTTGAACTCCTTCACATGGATTTGATTAGACTAGTCAATGTCCTCTCACTTGGTGGGAAGAAGTATGTCTTAGTTATTGTAGATGATTAGTCAAGGTATTCTTGGGTTTTCTTTCTGAAAGACAAAACTGAGACATATACTGAGTTTAAGACTCTACTTAAGCAATTAAAGTCTACATATATGACTAGTCATTCTTCTCTTTCCCGTATCAGGTCAGATCATGGTACTGAGTTTGAGAATGCATCATTTGCACAATTCTGTGCCAAACATGGTATTAAGCATGAATTTTCTGCACCAATCACTCCTCAATAAAATGGTGTTATGGAAAGAAAAAAACGTGTGCTTATAGAAATGACTCGTGTCATGCTCAATAGCAAAAACCTGGCAAAACATTTCTGGGTTGAAGCCATGCATACTGCTTGTCATATAATTAACAGGGTGTTTTAAAGACCTGGATCTCATCAAACTCCATATGAGATCTTGATAAGGAAAAAACCTAGGGTTGATTATTTTCGAGTCTTTGGTAGCACTTGTTATATCTTGAGAGATAGGGAGGCATTGGCTAAGTTTGATCCTAAAAGTGATGAGGGTCACTTTCTTGGATACTCCTCAACTAGCAGAGCATATCGAGTGTTCAATCTTAGAAAAAACACATTGATGGAGTTAGTAAATGTTAAAATAGATGACTTAGGAGCATTAGTGGAGTTAGCTGCTAATGATGATAATCTTTTTCCTAATGAATCTAATAGTGTCCCTTCTACTTGTGTCACACCTTCATCACAACTTCCACCATCTGAACTTAAAGGTTCAGAGGTGAATGTTGATGCAATCAACAAACCAAAATGGATAGATAACCACCCTGATTCTGGTATAATTGGTGCCATAGATCATGGTGTACGTACTAGACATCAAGTGTCCACACAAATTGAAAATGTACGTTATCTATCACAACTTGAACAAAAAAAATATCACTGAAGCCTTAAAGCATGAAGAGTGGATTCTTGCTATGCAAGAAGAACTAGGTCAGTTTGAAAAGAATCAGGTCTAGGAACTAGTCACCAGACCTCAGGATGTTAATGTGATAGGTACTAAGTGGATTTTCAAGAATAAATCTGATGATAGTGGTGTTGTGGTCAGAAACAAAGCTCGTCTTATAGCTCATGGATATACTCAAATTGAGGGCATTGATGTTGATGAAACATTTGCCCCAGTTGCTAGGATGGAATCTGTTAGATTGCTTTGTGTTGTAGCTTGTCATCTTAAGTTCAAAATTTTTCAACTGGATGTCAAAACTGCTTTTCTAAATGGATATTTGAATGAAGAGGTCTATGTTGCCCAACCAAAAGTCTTTGAAGATCCTCTACATCCAGATCATGTGTATAAACTTCACAAAGCCCTCTATGGGCTTAAACAAGCACCCCATGCTTGGTATGACAGTTTGTCATCTCATCTCCTTAGTAATGGATATACTAGGGGTTCTGTGGATAAAACTTTGTTTGTGAAACACACTAACACAGATGTCTTGGTTGCTCAAGTCTATGTTGATGACATAGTTGTTGGTTCTACTTCAAACACTCTTGTCTAAAAATTCATTCATGTTATGACTAGTGAGTTTGAAATGAGTCTTGTTGGTGAACTATCATACTTTCTTGGTCTTCAAATCAGACAAGACAGTGATGATACTTTTATTTCTCAATCCAAGTATGCCTAGAACTTGATCTCCAAGTTTGGTATGGATTATGTTAAACCAACACCCACTCCCATGTGTCAAAGCACAAAATTGTCATATGATTTAACTGGTAAGACTGTGAATCCTACTTTTTATCGAAGTATGATTGGTATTCTTCTTTATCTCACAACCAGTCGACCTGATATCTCTTTTAATGTTGGTGCTTGTGTACGTTATCAAAGTGCTCCTCTTGAGTCTCACCTTCTTACTGTTAAATGTATCATTAAGTACGTAAAGGGGACTCACAATTTTGGTTTATGGTACACACATGATACCACCACTAATTTGGTAGGATATTGTGATGCTGATTAGGCAGGATGTCTTGCAGATCGTAAAAGCACATCTGGTGGTCTTTTCTATGTTGGCAACAACCTTGTTGCATGGCATAGAAAAAAAAAAGTTTTATTTCTTTGTCTACCACTGAAGCTGAGTATTTGGTTGCTGGAACTTGTTGTACTCAACTGTTATGGGTGAAACAAATGCTAAGTGATTATGGTGGGAGTCAAGCAGCTTTTTTAATTTATTGTGGCAACACCAATGCCATAGACATATCTAATAATCCTGTCCAACACTCTGGAACTAAGCACATTGACATTCGTCATCATTTCATTGACATTCATCATCATTTCATTCGTGATTTAGTTGAAAGCAAAACATTACTACTCTATTTATATCTACAGATAAACAACTTGCTGACATTCTGACTAAGGCACTAGAACCATCAAAGTTTGATCACCTTAGTCGGTCTGTTGGTATGTGTGATGTCTAAATGTTGCTTCTATGACTAGTCAGAGTTCTCTTTCTCTTAGATTTTATTAAAAAAAACTGCTTTGATCTGAAGTTCTGTTTCTCTGGTTGTCACTTATTTCTTGTATGCATGCTGTTTTATCAATCTTGTGTCTCTTAAATTCTTGAGTTTCCTGTTCAAACCTTCTTTCACATCTTAAGGTCAAACTGATATTGCAATACTCCATCTACTTTTCATTCTGTAAGTTTTTGAAGTGTGATTCAAAATATCACGACTCAAGGGAGATATAAGGTTGATTTTGGTGTTCTAGGGTTCAAAAGGGTGCCATTGAAGTGTGACCAAAGAAGTCACAGTCCTAAGATGTTATAAGGGTGTGCACTGGTGTTTAGGACAAAGATCCTTCTCATTGGGCCATCAATAAAAAAAACCAAAAAAAGAGAGATACTCATATATATCAAATAAAAAAATATTTTAAAAATAAATAAAAATTTTTTATATACAAGAATGTCAGTGTGTTGAATCGTGTTGTTGAAGTTTTGATTTTTCTTTTTTAGATTCGTTTTGAATATATTGGTACCTTTTGATTTTGGAGACTTATTCTTGGATAAACCAACTTCTTCATAATTTCGTGTCTGCCGGTGATTCAAAACTTCTAATTAAACTCCACTTCTGTTTTAGAGAGCACTTTGTGTTTCACTTAATCTCATGCACTATTTTTTTTCCTTTTTACTCTTCTGCTCTGACTGGTCACATGTTCCAATGTTTTCTCAGCATCTTTTTCTTTGTGTCAGTAAGTTGTTCACTTCACGGGTGAGTTTTAAATGAGTAAGTCTTCTTTTGCTTTCCAAATTGTGTCCCTTTTTAGTTTGAGAAAGTGTTGACAAGTACGTGTCTTGGTATTGGTGGTGTTCTTCTTTTCAACATTCACATTAATTGCTTGCTTTTACTCACCTAACGGCTACTTCTAGCCATTACTTCTTGGCCACTCTCTTCATCCAATCCCCTACCTCTCTTTGTGCTATTTATCTGGTCAAGTGTTTGAGGTTTCAGTCACTTTCATCTATTCGTTTACATAATCTAGTTCTTTCTCTACTCATCATGTCATCATCTTTGTCTCTCACCCAACGTCCCATTGTGTCTGAAAGAAATTTTGTCTTTGAAGATTGTCCTCTTCGCGATAGTCTTCAATTGTTGGACATCATAGATCAATATGCTCTTCATGACCTTGTGTCTGCACAACATTCTTATAATCTAACCTTGGTTCACGAGTTCTATGACAATATTCCCGTTGAGACTCATTCTTGGGGCTCCCATGTCATGGTTCGTGGTCATGTTATTCCTTTCACTGTGGACTCGATTAGTGCTATTCTTGGTCATAATCCGGTTTGTTCTTCCGATATAGTGGTTGAGTCCTTTCACCAGCAGATGTCTTTTGTCACGGTTGATGTTTACAAATCTTTGGCTTATTCTGATCCCTCTATGCCTCTTAGCGTTGGTCAGAAGCCTAGTAAAGCCTACTTATCTACTCTTCATCGTGCGCTTTGGACTCTGCTTTGCCACAACGTCCTTCCTACAGCCAACAACGCTAATCCGACTTCGTTAGCTTGTCGGGTGGCTATTGCACTGTCCCATGGGTTGCCGGTTCCCCTTGCTTGGCTTATGATGAACCATGTTCTCTCCAAGCATGTTCGTGGTTCTCTCGGGTTACCCTGTCTTCTCACCCGCCTGCTCTCTCATTTTCGTGTTTAATCATGTGCCACTGATGTAATTATACCTGCTACTGAGCCATTCACAACTCAATCCATGGTTCTCAGCTCTAAGCTCAGAGCTTCCACCAATATCTCTTCATCTTCTTCTTTTCTGTCAGGTCGTATTGATGTTGCTCAGCACGCCCAGGAACAGTAAAGCATGGCCAGTGTGTCTGCTGAGGCCCGCAGACGTCTTGGAGAGGTGGCTCCAGCTGCTACTCAGAGTTTTGTTCGTGGTGCTCAATGAAGGGGGAGATTTGTGCTGTCTTGGCCCTTTGGCTTTCCTTGACAAATGGGGAGATTATAGTTCTTCACTAATGTGTTTGCGTTTCTATTTATTGGACTTGACTGTTTATGTTTTGTTTCTGCCTTTAATTTCTGAACTCTTTTGAGATGCTTGTTTTATTCCTCTTAATATTATATGCTGCTAATATGATATGTTTGCTTCATTCTTCTTGATATTATATGATGCATTATATGCTGCTGTTAGTTCTTTTATCTGCAGGTTTAAATTCAAGAAGTTTGTGAACTTGGTTTGGGCATAGTGAGGATTAGTTCTAGGTTTGAGTGAATAGGTTTTACGAGGCAAAGCCAAAGGGGGAGATTGTTAGTTCTTGTTTTAGGAATGATTGATGTAAACTGTCTTTGCCTCTCCACTTGTAATCTACAATTTGAAGCATGCTCAAACTATAGGATTGTTAAGTATTGTCATTTGTTCAAGCATCTATCAAAGAGGTCTTTTCCAGAAACTACAGTGTGCCTGATGACCAGTCATCTTAAATTTGTTACTATTTACTCTTTCAGCTTTTACTGAGTTCCTTTTTACTAAAGGACATTTTTGGAAATTTTCTTTACACAGCTGTTGAAGCTGTGCGTTTAGAGTTTAGGGGCTAACTGTTTTTCGTATATCACGGTGAACAACCTTGCTCACTGTGTGCGAAAATTTTGAGAGTGCATCTTCCTTGGAGAATCCGATTTTTCAATAGTTTTCAGAGATGGGTCTGAGCTGATTGAATCGATTGTCCATGGTAATTGATTAAAACGTTTTTGATAAACTGATATTGAGGATGGTGATTTGATTAACAAACTTTTCTATCAAAATCGTTTGAATGTGTTTTTGAAGAAATTGATTTTCAAAACCAAAATATTTTCTATGAATTTCTGATTTTGTTCTGATCATTGTTTCTTCAATTTTATTTTATATTTGATCTTATGTCAGGGTTCTTCAAGTATTATTTCTTGATGAACTCGGATTGTTGAATTGATCAAGATTCCTTTGAGTCGAGTTCATCTGGTTGTTCTTGGAATGAATCTGAGTGTGGTTGAGCTGCTGCGAGGACCATACGTCAAGGAGCTTAACGGATAAGCATAGTTTCTGGGTTGCCCAAGGTATGGCTGCCTCTTTCGATTAGTCTATGAGATTGAGCATGAGAATACCTTGTATTTAAACTCTGAAATTATTGGATTGCCTGATCAACTGAGAGACCCCCAGTTTTTCCTTGAGGAAGGTTTTTGGGTATCAAAGTTCTTGATGTCTTGATTCATATTGTTGAATGTTTCTGAATGGCTTAATTACTTATTGAATGTTTCTGTTAACACACACACAAGCACTTAGAACTAGCACAAGGCTTCCTACACTGACGAGGCCTCTGAGTGCTTTGGATGTCACTGATATGATTGTGTTCTTTGCAGGGAGCTTGTTCATAGTGGGTGTGTAAATATGATTGATACTGAATGTTTGTTTCTGGAATCTAGAATTAAAATACGTGACTAGTCGTCAGTGTCCAGGCTTAGAATTGGTATCCAACTTTCAAAATGTGCCGCACCATATAAGAAGAAGAGAAAGTGGTTATGAAATATTAGTTCAAGGCTACAATTAGCCAATCCCAAAAAAGTTCTTATTCATGGCATTTTCTCAAACTTTTTAGCCTCTTTCCCTTTCTTCCTACCTTTAACTGAGCCCTATTACAACCTAATTGAAGACCTAATGGATCTTATGGGCGTCTTTCTAGGAGTTGAGGTAAGTATCTAAGTTCCTAATTTTCAATTTCTTTCATGAGATCAATTTCTGAAATTAGCGTTCTTTCTTTAAAAATTCATATGTGATTAAATTTGATTTTCTTTACATATACTCATCACATATGCTTGATAAGTTTGTGAGCCTACGATTCTAGTGAAAATTGAGAGATACCTAGTGAGGATTAGAGTCGAGGCGAAATCATCATATGGCATTTGAATGTAGTGATTTTAAGGTTGATTATTTTGGGTATTGGCATTCACACTTAACACTATGATACACTCTTGTAATGGCATCACTTTAGTTTAGGAAGCATGACTAACGTTCATTGGTTCTTATTAATTTGTTTAAAAGTAATGTTATTAATGTCTTCTTTTTTTTTAAGTAAAACGTTTGTGAGTATCGTAACTCTCGTAAACCCTCAGGAGACAAAACTCCTCCTACTAGGGTCACCTAGGGGTTTAAATGTTCTATCTAAGTAAGATCGAGTCTTTTAATTTTTGTTTTTGTTTTTGTTTCAATTGATTTTTGCTCGAGGACTAGCAAAAGATAGGTTTGGGGGTATTTGATATATGGATTAATTGCATAATTTTAGTACCTCTTTTATCCATTTATTTGCTAAGTTTTTGAATTAAATTGTTGGGTCTAATGGGTTTTGTGCAAGTTTTGAAGAAAATATGATTTTAGAAAGTTTGAGCTAAAAGGAATAAAGTAGGAGACAAATTGGAGATTTCTTGCACAACAAGAAAGGAAATCAAATCCGGCAACCCTAGAATCCTTTTCCTTGGAAGTAAAGTCAAGATAATCCTTAAAGAGTAAGGAATTTTGGGAAATTACCTACTATGTTGAGGAATTGAAGGGAAGAGAAAGAAAATCCTATTTGGACTTGGAAAGAAAAGACGAATGGGGAATAAGGCTTTGGTTGGTAGCTGCGTTGAGAAGAAAAGAAAAAAAAGAACAAAAGAAAGGACGGTCATAAAACAAGAAGTTTTCTTTTAAGGGAGGACGGCAGAAAATCAAGAAAAGAGAACAGCGTTCATTCATCTTCAATTCCACCCATCACCAAATTCAGAAGAGGAGAACAAAGGAGCTTGTGCGAGTCCGACGTTTTCAATCAACAATCAACGATATTTGGTGTATTCTATACTTTCTATCAATTAAACTCATGTGTATCCAACTTACAATTATGAACTAATTTTCTTATAATAGGGCTATGATGTACCCTAGCTATGATTATTTGAATCTCTTTTTATTTGTTAATTTCAATTCATCTATGCTTGTTGAGTATTTGTTTACTATTCTTAAAGCTTTCAATTATTTGATCACTAATTGATTGTTTAGAAGAATTAGGTTGAAACCGGAAGGACATACCTAATAGATAGCTTCTTGTAACAAATACCATAAATTACATATCCGACTCGGAAGATTAGGATACGGTTTGTGTAGTCTTGATTGCTTGTCCAAAGAGCTTAAGGGGTTTTTAGCTTTCTAAATCCATAACTAGTAATAAAGTAGGTTGTTAGTTAAAAGCACAACTAGTATAACTGGGAAGGGAGTATTGGATATATAAGGGAAAACGACTTTCAACATGCTAGGTGATTGAAGTTAACGGATTTGGAGGATTCATGTAGGATTAGCTAGGTGAAATTGGTGTCCTTGTATCTTAACCAACTTGTTTTCACAAATCTACCATTGCTCTATTTGTTTTAATTACTTTACTTATTGTTTTCAATTTCCATTGTCACACTTCACTCAAGTTCACCTTTGTTTTCAAGAGAGTCACGTTAGTTTAATAGGTTAGACGGGTCTTCAAGGGAACGATACTCTATTTATCATTTTATTACTTGGGACGACATTGTGCGCTTGCAAATTTCCATATCAGTTCCCCTCCCAAGCTTCTATCACCAAGTCCTTGCTTCCCTCCACCTGAGTCCTACTCTCCTCAAAAAAGAAACGCCAACTACCTCTTCGCTGGGTGGGAAGGCCGGCCAAAGTGATCCATATTGGCAGATGATTCGACGCTCCCAAGTATAGGTGATGGGTTAGACTTGTCAGAAAAAGGTTAGAGAAGGTTATAAATTCTATTAAATACTAATGTGGACAAAATAGAACTCATTATTTAATTTAGGGCAAACATTATTTTACACTCCAAAATTTCGGGGTTAATTTCAAAATGGACCACTAGGTTTCAATTTCATTAGTTTACTCCATGTGGTACTGAGAGCACATCAATTTAGTCCATCTGCCTATTTCACTATTAAATCATTCATTACGTTAAGGGTATTCTTGGTATTCATTAAAAATTCTTACCCATGTTATTTTTTTATAAGTGACTAATTATTTTAATTTAGCTATTATTTCAAATTAGTGCATTTAAACAAACTACAAGAGCATTACATTTACATTTACATTTACATATACATTAAGTTTAATTAATTATGGTCTTGTAGTTTGTTTAAATGCACTAATTTGAAAGAGTAGCTAAGTTAAAATAATTAGTCACTTAATGAAAAATAAAATGGGTAAGAACTTTGAGTGAATACCAATAATGCCCTCAACTTAATTGATGATTTAATAGTGAAATAAGCAGATGGAGTAAATTGATGTAATCTCATAATCACATGGAGTAAAATGATGAAATTAGAACATAGTGGTCCATTTTCAAACTGAACCCTGAACCTTGGGGTGTAAAGTGATTTTTACCATTTAAATATATATATTTTTTTTTTTATCAGAAAAGAATATTTCTATTGATTGAGGAACAATTACAACGAGCCGGGGGTAATAAGGGTCTCATTAAAATTTTGTCATAAAATTCGCTAGTAGGGGAAATCTGATTAAGGAAAAAGAGTGCCCAACCAAATGGCTTCAAAGAGCTAAGAAGCAAACAAACACAACGCTTGAAACAGACAAGCTACACATCCAAGTCACTAGACATAACTCCTTGAAGCTCAGACTTGACAAAACTAAAGACCTCACCAGCGTCACCACCGCTGACTTCCAACCACAACCAAGAGTAGTGGTCCAATCTAGCAACCCAGGTATTGCCTTATCCCCTTTCTGCAGCAATCACCGCCTCCGCCCATGGAGGAGCCGCATCAAACCACTGCATTCTGACCTGTTCACGCAACCCAACCTTAGCAAACATATGCGCTTCTGCATTCCCCTCTCTGCGCTGAAACAAAACCTATGTGACCCCTGCTTGTTTCACCAGCCAACCAGCTTCACTGACTAGCACCCCTAATCGACTCCAACAGCTCCCCACATCCTGCGGCGCTGCTACTACCAGCTTAGAGTCAACTTCAAGCTGAACACCCCTACTTGTTTTACCCTTTAATTTAAATAAGTGACAGCCACGTGACAAAAAATATAATAAATTAATTTAAAAAATTAAAACTAATGAAAACAAAAATAGGGCGCACCAAAACCTTTTTCTTCGTAATTCTTCCTCTTCTCCAACAATGAAGAGGACAAGACCCACATCAACCTCCTCAAAGCCATCATCGTCGGACCCTCAGGAATTCCGGCCATGGAAGCTAGGATGTTGGTGCCTTCCGCAACCTCTTCGTCGCCTCAATCATAAAAGAAAACAAAATCATTTAGTTTCGAAATTTCTGGATTTTTTCTGGGATTTCTGGAAAACATATGAATATCTATGAATTTTTGGTGACCAAAGGTTAAGAAGGCCTTTAGTGATGAAGTTTCTGATGAACAAGCTTTAATGCGACGCTGTTCTTCAGATAATTCGTCACTAAAGGTTTTCTTGACATTTAGTAACAAAAAATCATAGACTTTTATTCTTTTTCCAGATTTTTCCAGAAAATTCAAGAAGAACGAAGAAAAATGATAATAAGAAGAAGAAAAATAAATAAATGTATTTTTTTTTATGCATCTATGTCGAAGCAGGGAAATGGGCTTCTTCTATTGGATTGGTTTCGGCTGCTGTTGTTGAATTGAAAATATGGGTTTGTGTTGATTGTTCAATTTGGGTGTTGGATTTTATTGTGCCATTGATTTAATGGCGAAAATGCTACTACTCTCTCTCAATCTCAAGGGAAATTATAGGAACTTGCTTTGCAAAGAGGAAGAAGTAGAAGAAATTAGAAAGAAAAGGAAAAAAAAAGGAAGAACATAAAAAAATAAAAAATAATTTATCATATGGTTTTTTCCATGTGGTGCTTATGTGTAGTTCATTTAAATTAAAAAATAGATTTATCCATATCAACATTTAACAGGAATTTTAACGAAATAATTAACGATTTAGCTATGTTGTCACGTTTTTTAAAATTCAAAGTACTTAGATACAAAATTTAAAATATCATATATAATTTTGAATTTTAATATAAAATATATATTACTAAAATGTAATTGGCTCTGAAATATTAAGGCAATAGTGTGCTACTGAGTACTGGCCACGTAAAAATGTGGTTTGTGGGATCTACTGGACATGAAGTATACATAGACGTCACTGAGCGGTGGGTTTGGTAGGGGAATCTTTTGGGACTTGCAGATTATCTGGTCCACTTCGGTCCAGTCCAGTCCAGTCATAAGGAGTATGCCATTCGTGCATTTTGACCGACAGAAAAAATTCATTTTCTTTGATGAGGAACAAAATTCATATATATATGAGTGTAAATAATCAAATGAATAATCAATACACAGTGAGTTTAAATAACCAAATGAATGAGCTTGTGCTCTCATTGCTCAATAATCCGGCAGCAAGAACGATAGTTTGACCATCATGATTTATGCCCACAATTGGATTGGTGTTGTAACTTGTAGGTTGTGTCAAAGCAAATAACGGCACCAAAAAATTGGGCAGCCTTTCTACATTTTTCATCTGCCCAAAAGAAATGCACCGGTTGATCCTCACTATTGGCTTCAATCTTCTAATAATAGGAGGGATTCTGTTCCTTTTGAGCAGTGAAATGCTCCAGCAGAATTTGCGCATCTTGCCCGTTCAACTTCAAGCGTTGCCTAGCTTTGTGGTTATAGTGTAAATTGTCAATGAACTGTATATTCCTAATTAAACTCAGTCTATTAATTAGGTCTATAGTAACATTCATAGTCTCTATATATATAACTTTCCTATTGAAATAAATAACACGAGAATTCTCACCCAATCTGATATGGTATCAAAGTCTAACCCTAGAAATCATTACTGTGCCCTAGCCGCACCACTACTTTTAGCCGCATAAACATTCCCGCATAAACCCTAGAAACCGAAGACTTCCGCCGCACCACTACCTTCCCACAGACGGCACCACGCCGCCCCACTACCTCCGCACCACCACTTCAGCCTGACCAAAACACCACATAACAGGAGCCATAACCACAACTGGTAAGCACCAGTGCGACCACCACGGAAGCCTTTACTGCAGCCTCCGTGAAACACCACATAACTATTGCGCCGGACTGGACTGAATAACAACACCTCAGCACCACCTCACCATCACCGACCGGACTGAACAACACCACCTCACCATCACCAACACCACATAACGATTGCGTCGGACTGGACTGAACAACACCACCTCAGTACCACCTTACCATCACCGACCGGACTGAGACCACACACTCACCGACCCCACCGTTCCGTCCCAGACTCAACCTCATCGGTCGCCACAAGACTCAACCTCACCGGTCGCCACCTTTGAGGTTCGCATTCGGGTGCGTCATCCACTGCGACTTCGTGAAACCTTCTGTAGAGAGAGAAAAGAAAAAAAAAAAAACCTTCTGCAGCCAAAACCTTCCGCAGCCAAAACCTTCCACAGCCAAACCCTTCCACAGCCAAAACCTTTCGTGGCAACACCCTTTCGCAGCTAAACTTTCCGCAGAAACCACCCCTTTTGCGGAAAAATCCCTCCCACGGCAAAAACACTGCCGCAGCAAAAATCATGGCTAACGTTGTGGGACCGGTAACCAACGATCAATCCTGTGACATCAAATCATAGAGATGAAGATAGGTGGGTGAGAAAAACATGGTCACCTGACCGGTGATATTGGCCAGCCTGCAACCACATATCCCATATTCAATAAATGGCGTGCATTGGATTGCCAGGTCAAGAGCTGGTTATTCGACGCCATGCAACCTAATCAGATTAAACGGTTTATCCGTTATGACACAGCAAAACAAGTCTGGGTTGCAATCAAGCAAACCTATTCAGATGGTGCGGATGAGACCAAGATTTATGACCTTCACCGAAGGTACTTCACAATGAAGCAGATTGGGGCATCAGTTGCCAAATATTATAGTGAGCTCACTGAGATTTTTAAGGACCTTGATCAATTAAGTCCCAGCACTATGGAGCATCCAACAGATATTGAAACTTGGCGCAGAGAGATTGATCGTCTTCGAGTGTATATATTTCTTGCAGGTTTGGACAATAATTTTGATCAAATCAGAGGAGAGATTTTGAGGATGGAGCCTAAGCCAGAACTTGAGGCAGCATATTCACATATCAAACGAGAGAGTAACTGACAGGGAACCATGTCTGCCGCTGGTGTACCCTCCGACGCCACGGCCTTGGTTGCTACCAGGTCTAAACACTCTCGGTCGACCACCTACAGTTTTGACCCTGCTCGTACCCGGGCTCCAATGAAGTGTACCAAATGTGGTTTAGATAACCACACAATTAAGGGATGTTATGAGATCATTGGTTATCCAGAAGGATGGGTCCACAAAGGGCATAAGAAGGATTCGCACAGAGCCTCGTTTGCATCCGCTCAGTCATCCCCGGGGACCGCATCCGAACCTACATCAGGTACTTCTGGCTCCACGGCCTTGGCCACCTCAGGTACCTCTTGCACATCTTCCCTTACTTGTAATAGATCATGGATTATTGACACTGGTGCTATTGATCACATGACAACTAGTTTCACTGGTTTGCACTCTACCAAACCCTCAAGCCAAACACATATTACCAGTGCCAACAGAACCACCTCCCAAGTCATGGGGGAGGGATCCTTATCTCTTATACCCTCATTAAGTCTCGCTCATGTCTTAGTTGTCCCGTCTCACGACTATGACTTGTTATTTGTTCCTCAGATTATTGATTCCCTTAATTGTGCCGTGTGTTTTTGGCCATTGTATTGTCTATTTCTGGATCTTCTCACCAAGGCCGTGATTGGATGTGGTACTAGGAGGGGAAAGGTGTATTATCGGACTTGACAGCCGACAACAGTACGAGATTGAGTCACGCACATCATGTGAGCGGCGATGAGTCCATCAGGATGAAGAAAATTTGGCTTTGGGATCGACGTTTAGGGCATGCTTCTTTTGGTTATCTGAAACTTCTTTTTCCAGATTTGTTTTCCCAGTTTCATGAATAAGACTTTCATTGTGAAACTTTCATTTTGGCGAAAAGCCATCGTATTTCTTACCTATTAAGATTGAATAAAAGCTCTATGCCCTTCATGATTGTCCATTCTGATGTTTGGGGACCATCACGAGTTCCCACTGTTAGTGGTTTTAAGTGGTTTGTGACATTTATTGATGATTGCACCCAGATGACCTGGGGTCTTTCCTCTACACCAGAAAAGTGACGTCACCGCCAAATTCAAGCTCTTTTATCAATACGTTGCTACTCAGTTTGACAAGAAAATCATGACCCTTCGGTTTGACAATGGAGGTGAATACATCAACCATGGTCTACATCATTTTTTCGGGCACCATGGTATTGTTCATCAAACCACATGCGCCTATACACCACAACAGAATGGTGTCACGGAGCGCAAGAATCGGCATCTCTTGAAGGTTTTTCGTGCCTCTTTATTTGAGGCCCACATGCCACATCATTTTTCGGGGAAGGCTCTTTGTTCTGCGGCTTACCTCATCAATCGAACACCTTCCAGCACTCTTCAATATCAAACCCCATTTCAGACATTGACTACTCTCCTCAACATGCCATCCACACCAAATCTCGAACCCTGTCTCTTTGGTTGTGTTGCTTATGTTTAGGTGTATCCACATCAGCATGGCAAGCTTGATCCGTGTGCACGGCGTTGTGTCTTTGTGGGTTATTCTGCCACTCAGAAGGGCTATAAGTGTTTCCATCCTCCCACTCAGACCATGCTCGTTACCACCGATGTGACCTTCAACGAGAGTGAGTTCTATTACTCAGGGGGAGTCACTGCGCATCCTCTGCAGGGGGATAGCTCTATCTTTGCCAAAGATACTCAGATAGTCCAAATTCAACACCATTCATCCGAGCAGTCAGTGTCTGAGGTGCAACAAGCTCAAGAGTCCCTCGATACTCCTGATACTGGTTCAGATAATTCCCCCTCTACAACTCCTACTACAATACCATCACCACTCATCCAATCAGGTCTTGAAGATTCCCCACAGGTAACTGAACATTCAAACTCTATCTCAAGTACCTTACTTGCGTCAAGTTATAGAGGTTATCAGTTACCCCCACGCACGACTAGAGGGATTCCTAGACAACAGTATGACCCTGACCCTAAAGCAAAACTTAAATACCCTATTGCTAATT
The DNA here is from genome assembly GCA_037349345.1 of Oemleria cerasiformis. Classification (NCBI taxonomy): domain Eukaryota; kingdom Viridiplantae; phylum Streptophyta; class Magnoliopsida; order Rosales; family Rosaceae; genus Oemleria; species Oemleria cerasiformis. The sequence continues at coordinate 72,569 of JAZGTL010000025.1, forward strand.
ATGTGTCCCTACAAAGGATGTCTCCGTCATGTGCATCATTTGTGTGTCAATTATCCACTGTATCTATTCGAAGTAATGTGCAAGAAGCTCTGAAAGATCCCAAGTGGACACAAGCGATGAATGATTAAATGGAGGCTCTCCAGAAGAATTCCACTTGGGAGATGACTACCCTTCCGCTAAGGAAGAGAACAGTGGGTTGTAGATGGATATATACAGTAAAGTTCAAGGTAGGTGGCACCATTGAACAATACAAAGCAAGACTGGTGGCGAATGGTTACACTCAGACTTATGGGATTGACTATGGGGAGACCTTTACCCCTGTAGCCAAGTTCAACACAATTCGGGTACTTATTTCTCTAGCAGCCAACCTAGACTGGCCATTACACCAATTTGATGTCAAAAATACCTTCCTGCATGGCGACTTAGAAGAAGAAGTCTATATGGATTCTCCTCCAAGATGCAAGATGGGGCCCAATACGGGCAACATGGTTTGTAAACTGAGGAAGTCCCTTTATGCATTGAAGCAATTACCCAGAGCATGGTTTGGAAAGTTCAGCCAATCAATGAAGGACTTTGGATACAAACAAAGTAACTCAGATCACACTCTGTTCTTGAAACATAAGAAAGGTAAACTCACTGCCCTTATTGTATATGTTGATGACATGGTAGTTACCGGGAATGACCCAGAAGAAAAGGCAGCGTTGCAGCACTACTTGGCAAGTGAGTTTGAAATGAAAGATCTTGGTGCTCTGAAATATTTCTTAGGCATCGAAGTGGCGCGTTCAGACGAAGGAATATTTCTATCACAACGGAAATATATTCTTGACATTTTAACTGACACTGGAATGCTAGCCAGCAAACCAGCAGATACGCCAATGGAGTTGAATCATCAGCTTGGTGAATATCCGGATCAGGTACCCACCAACAAAGAAAGATATCAACGCCTGGTGGGTAAGTTAATCTATCTAGCACACACTAGAACTGATATCGCATATGCCGTAAGTATGGTGAGTCAGTTCATGCATGCACCAAGTGAAGCCCACATGGATGCGGTAAACCGAATCTTGAGATACTTAAAGTCAGCTCCTGGAAGAGGATTAATGTTCTCACGACATGGTCATCTAGATGTTAAGGGTCACACTGATGCAGACTGGGCGGGTTCAATTACTGACATGAGATCAACATCTGGATACTTTACCTTTGTGGGAGGCAATCTAGTCACTTGGCGAAGTAAAAAACAGAAAGTTGTGTCAAGATCAAGTGCTGAAGCATAATATCGAGGTATGGCACAAGGAGTATGTGAGCTACTCTGGATAAGGAATTTGTTGGGGGAATTGGGGTTAAAACTCAATCATGCCATGAAACTGAATTGTGACAACAAAGCAGCAATAGACATCGCACATAATCCAGTGCAACATGATAGAACCAAGCATGTTGAAGTTGACAGACATTTCATCAAGGAGAAACTCGAGGCAATGATCATTGAGGTATCATTTGATAAATCTGAAGATCAACTTGCAGATGTCCTCACTAAATCAGTCATCGGCAGAGTATTCCACAGCTCACTTAGCAAGTTGGGCATTGACGACATACATGCTCCAACTTGAGGGGGAGTGTCAATGAGCTGTATATTCCTAATTAAACTCAGTCCACTAATTAGGCCCATAGTAACATTCCTAGTCTCTGTGTGTGTGTGTATATATATATATATATATATATATATAACTTTCCTATTGAAAAAAATAACACAAGAGAATTCTCACCCAATCTGATATAAACCGCGGCCCAACTCAAAATTTTCGGATTTCTAATTATCTCCAAACCTAAACACATCAAAGTGAAACCATAGGTTTTTTAAACTACCCGGATCGTTTTGGATTGGTTATGTTTCAGGTTGGACCATATATAACCAATTTATTTATTTATAACTATGTAACCATCGTTTATCAAACAATAATAATGGTGAAAAGTGGAATTCTTATTCATAGACAAAAATATTTGTAAACTATCAATACGATCAATAGAAACTTCAAAATTAATAAGAATTTAACAACTATCAATCTCAAAGTTACAGGTTCATTCAAATATCCACAAGCCTTCAAATGTGCGACTACAGCGTGGCGCGCGTGGCCGCGTGTGGGAGGGCCCATGGCTGCGCGTGTTTTAATGTTTTCGACTTTTCGAAGCTGTTGGCGCATGTTTCGGGTCCATCGGAGTTCGTTTAGGGGCTTTTTGGACGTCCTAAGATACTTGAAACACGTTTACGGCGCGTGTGTACTCTCCGGGGTTAGGGGGTCGAATTTTAGGTTTATAATTATCGTTTAGTAACCTCGAGTGTTAATTTTGATAGGCGGCGGTGGCTTCGGAGGCTGTGCAGAATCCAACAGCTCAGGGTTATCTTCCTTGGACGTTGAAGTGAGTGGACTTTGGTTTCTAAATAGTAATGCATGTATATTTTCATGTTCTATGTATTTTATTATCGATTACGAATTCTGACATTAAATGGAATGATTTGTTATTTTCATGAGTCTCGGGAATTAAGGATAATTATTATAAAGTGTTTATCGTCTTCCTAAGATTCGGGAACTAAGGCTAGTGAATTTACTTGATTTTTCACTGATTGGATTTCAATTACTTTTTTAAAATTACTTCGGCTTAGGCCGGTTGTGGATTTTTGGTTTAGGCCCGATTTATGGGATTTTGGATATGGTTTTAGGGCTTGTCCCGGATACGGATGTTGGGCTTCGGCTTGGGGTTATGGATTTTTAGCTTAGGCCCGGGTATTTGATGGTTTTTTGCTTCGGCTAGGCTTTATGGATTTCAGCCACATGTCTTTGATGTATTTTCGAACATGTGAGTCTGGGGATTTCTCCTACGCATGATGTTGAGGCATCTTCCGTCATGTGCTCGTGGAGGTATCGACTTTGGCCGGGTTATTGGGCGACGGCCGGGGATTTCTCTGACCGCATGACTTCAAGGTATTTTTTATCATGCATGTACGTTGAGGTTGTACGCGCGTAGTATGGTTTTTCAGCCGCATATCTTTGAGGTACTTTTGGATATGCGTGTATGTTGAGTAGGTCCCCGGGTTGGACCTCTCGGTTCTCTAGCCATTGCTTTGAGGTATTTTCGGCAATGGTTAGGAGGGCATGTCCTCATTTTGGACATCCCTGGATATCGAGCTAAGACTCGGGGTTACGGCTACGACAAAGAGATAGAGCTACGGCTCAGGGTTACCGATACGACCGTGAGATAGAGCTACGGCTCGGGATGACGACTACGGTCGACATATCAAGCTAGGGCTCGTTATGATGGCTACGGTCGGGATATTGAGTTACGACTCAGGATTACGGCTACTGCCTCGCTCAGATGTAGGACTCCGGCCGTCGATAGATGTCCAATGCCACATTTCATGAACAACTATGCTCGTGAATGAATGAGTTGTCATATAGCGCCGAATAAGCCACTGCACTATTCCCGACTCGAAATCTATAAAGGAGGACTGGGGTCTCTAATCCCAAATGCATTCAAGAGAAGATCTAATCTAGAGGTACTACTCGAGAGCTGCTATCCTGCCCAACTACAATCTATCCTCTACGGACCCCCCAAAAGCACACTACTACCAAGGGTTTAATCCGGCCTCTCATCCAAGTCGTGTCGCCAACAAGCCTAGTCCCATGTTGATTACTATCATCTTCTGCAACATTTCTCCCTCAGTATGCTCTGATTACCCTTGCGGATTTGTTTGTTGACATATTTACTGTTTGGATGGATTTGGAATCTTTGAGGTTGCTTTGAATTTAGTTTTTGTTTGACAGGTGGAAATTTTGGTTTGACACTTTTACTAGGGAGGTTCTGTCGAATATTTTTTAGAAGTATAAATTTTTTTGTTGCTAGTATATGGGTAATCTTGGGAATGTTTTGAACTTTTCAAGTTGTCAGACAAGAGCAGGGCTTCTCATGAATTTCAAAGGGGACATTCGAGAGGGGTCATGTCATCAAGGTTCAAATTGGAGACCACTGGCTAGTGCGCAGTTCAAGGCCTTTTCTATTGAGCTAGACCCATTTGACACTTTAGGTTGTGAGTTTCAACTAGAAAGGTGTTGAGCATAGGGGGTTGCTTTACAATTTAAAAGCAATTTAGATTCATTTTGTCATATAATCCAATATTTACGTGAATTTTTATTATGGTTCATTTTTTATTTATATATTTTTCTAGATTTTATATTATTTATTTTTTGGGGAAAAATCGTCAAGCTATATCTCTGCTATGTTTGTTTGTTAGTTGCCAATTAGAAGGAAAATGTTTTTTTTTTACTTGAAATGTACCCTGTACTCTCATGAAAGTCCCATTTTGCACCATATTCTCATTATTTGCTCAAAATGCACCATGAATTAGCCGAGTTGGCCTACTTAGGTACTTTTCCGTCCATTTTGTCAAGTTGGCGTAAAAAAGGAGGGTAAAATGGGAAATTTATACACGCTGGCATAACTAGGACCCAAATAAAGTTCCAGATCTTCCTCTCATGCTCTTCCTCGCTGTAATCAAAACCCTTACAAAGTTCCAGATCAAATTTTCTGTATTTACTTACACCTAATCCTACTCTCAATTGGGAGAAATCACTAATCCTACTCTCAACCAATTCCATCTCGCACCTATTCCTCTTCCGCCTCTCAGTTAAGTCCTGGAAATTTCAAATCCCCTTGGGCCTCTTAATTAAGCAGCTTCGAAAGTCGCTCAATTTCATTAGATAAGGTGAGAGATGAAAATCTAAAATAGAAATACTTAGGAATTCAAACAAACAATTTAATCATCACTAAATTCATCTTCATCTTCAATGCCACTGTTTAAAATCATCCGCTACAACCCCACATCAACGTCACCTCCCAAATCACGCTCTCCATAATTGTACTTCGGACTCTCATCTTTGCATCCAAGTTATCCAACCCAGCCAATCACAACGAACCAACACAAAAATCACAAACAGCATAAGACTTCTAGTGTACCGGATCGTAAAGGATCAAAAATCCCAAACCCGCTACAACAAGACCATCCCGAAACGACAACGATCGTCAAATATAAAAACACACCCACACACTCTCCCTCACAATTCTCAGAGAGAGAGAGAAATACCACAACTCTCAGAAGCCAAAGCCAGTGCTCCTTTCACTTTCTCGTATAAAATTCATACACATATCATATTCAAATCCAAACCCTAAATTTAATAAAAAATACAGATGTGATTGAATTATCCAATTCTTTCATTTCCATAAAACACCCTCATTTCTCTCAGATCCGTTGCGCCTTTCTTTCCAATTCCCCAATTCTTCCATTTCCAATAAAGATTGAGTTGGGGTTCACTCAATTTTCAAGCCATGGCGTGTATAAAGGGTGTCAATGGCTCAACGTCATTGGCGCTTGCGCCTGATGCGCCGTACATGGCCACGGGGACGATGGCGGGAGCTGTGGATCTGTCATTCAGCTCCTCCGCCAACATCGAGATCTTCCAGCTGGATTTCTAGTCCGACAATTGTGATATCCCTGTAGTGGGTGAGTCAATGAGGACTGAGAGATTCAACAGGTTGTCGTGGGCCATGCCAACTGGATTGAGGTCTGAAGAGTTCGACCTTGGGCTCATCGCTGGTGGACTCCTAGATGGGACAATTGATATCTACCGCAACAGATTTAGATATACATTTGGAGCGGCACTTCTCATCTGGCTTCTATTTGAATGGTCAGAAAATTGGGCTTTCCGATGAGGAGTTTGAGGAATTCCAAGTGATGAAGCTGACCTATGCTTCGATTTCCCTTTTTTACTGAAATTTCCGAGGGATCGAGGGATGGAGAGGAGATGAGACAGACCTAGATGCTGATTTGGGAGGGGCTCGTCCGTAGATGTTTTCCGGCAGGTAATTGGGTCTCAGGGCAGGGTACCTACGGGGAATCAGCGACGGTCCACGATGTCTTCGGTTGAAGGGTTGCGTCCATCGATCCTTGTGTTGGCGACGATAAGATCAATATTCACCACCATAACTCACGAAGAACACATCGTGAAGGGTTGCGATTTGGGGATTTAGGGTTGCGAATTGGATTCGGCTTCTATATAGAAGCTGAATTCAGTTTGATGTGAAGTTCCAATTGTGCCCGTACTTATTCAGTTCCATGTAGGCGCCACGTAACCATTTTGATGCCAACTTGACAGAATGGACGGAAAAGTACCTGAGTGGGCCAACTCGGCTGATTCAGGGTGCATTTTGAGAGAATAATGATAATAGAGTGCAAAGTGAGACTTTCATTCGAGAACATGGTGCATAATTTAAAGTAAAACATCAGGATTCAGTTCAAGAACGCTTAATTAAAATTCTAACAAAAACAAAATAACATGGAATATATATATTAAACGAAAGGGCTATTAAAGAAAATAATAAATGACTATATTAAGAGATGAAAAACCAATCAAACAGCATTGTAATTATCGTAAAAATTGTAGGAATACTCTGAATTACCCTATTATATACTAGGGTGATATCCTAGCTGCATACTTGTTGACACTTATAGATTTGACTATGCTTCTACAATTTTATCTTCTCATTTTCTCCACAATCTTCTCGGCAATATCTTGGCTGACCTCTAAGATTCTTCATTCTTCTTGACTTCTCCGGGATTGTGTATAACATTCTAGCAAATGTGCAATATTAGCTTTCAACATATTCAAACTCAGATTTTTCCGGTCACTCCAGACATCAGCGGTTGGCAGCGGATGAAAATCAAGTGATTATTGTGAAAACCAAACCTTAATTAGAATCAATTAAAGGATACAACACATGGATATATAGGTAGCCAAATTATGAAAAACAACAAAGAGATATGACTATATCTTATTATATCCAAGTCCGACAACAAATTGGGAAGCCCGGCCCCAAAATCTACAAACATCATCCACTCAATGGCTGTGTTTCCTGCATTCTAATTGCTAAAGTTCCCTAAAAACCCAACTCAACTCATGATGGAGTTAGCAACAACAACAAGTTAATTTAAACCTAACAAATGATTGAACCTAGCTAGCAACCACAACGTTAACCCTAATAACAACAATAATAAGTTTAATTTCCCTAAAAAGATAGAGATACAGATATATGGAAAGCTTCAAAACATATCGATTCTTGCTGCAGGCAGTTTCAGATATTAATTTATTAGCAGCGATGGCGGTGTCCCCGGGTTTTGTCAAGCACCCTTTTCCCGTAAAGATGGCTGTGCAGGTAAGCGTAGTGACTTCGAATATGTTGCACAAGAGCGTTATGAGCTGCTCCCTACTTTCCATCCCACATACACGCAAAAAGATTCATTAGAACAATATATACAAAAAAAAATTACAGTAATTTACACTTTAGTACCTTACGTTTTACACCAAACTTTAGGGATATAATACTTGAGTTTTCAAATTTTCCATTTAAGCGCCCTCAAGTTTTCAAACGTTTCACCTTGGTTCAACCGTTACAATTTCCCTCATAAATCTCGTTAGTTATTGACGGATAATATGCGAGGCCTACCCAAAACGACTATGAAGTTTAACATAGGGGAAAAGTGGCAATTGCGTCACTTTTCTACTCAAATAGTGATGCTATTTTGCTTCAAAAGTTATGCCAAATGGCTACTTTGCCCCTAATAAACTCAATTCCATAATTGTTTTGTGGTGAGCCCGCATAAGACGCGTCATAAATTAACGTGATGATTTATGACGAAAACTGTAATAGATGAGTCAGGGTGAAACAATTCAAAGAGTTCAAGGTACTTAAATGCAAAACTTGAAAACTCATGTATGACCTTGAAATTCGATATCAAACTCAGAGTACTAAAGTGTAGTATATTTACCAAAAAGATCAATTAATTAGGACTGCATGTATGAATGAATTAGAGAGGCATTTTGTTTATGGCATTGCATTATTACCTTGGACCAACCCATTGCAGACTGGGCAACATAATTCCCATAAGGATCCTGAAGAAGATTGAGGAAGTTGGGACTAAGAATCATCTCATTAATAGTCCGATTCACATGCTCTTCTCCACCATCTTTCAAGATTTTCTCCACAACATTACTCCCATGCTTATTCATTGACAGTGTAACAAAACTCCCTCCAAGCTCTGCTAGTATACCTGCCGTAACATGCGGTAACTTTAATCCAATTACGAACTGGACAACATAGTTCCTGGTGGTAAAACAAAACCCAGCAAATTAATAATATTAAACAAGTGTTTAATTATGATCATGTAAATTGTACACGTACGGATATATTAATGTACCAATTTAACTAAAACTACCTTCTTTTGTCAAACACGACCTATGCAGTGACACACAATAATTCATCATCTTCTACATTAATAAAATGGAAAATTACTCTTTAGTACTCAGTATTTTATACCAAATTTTTTAAATTTGGTATTTAATTAAGTACTCTAAACTCTTTATAATGTTGCACGCACTCTGGCCCATTTATTACATTTTCTTCATAAATCAAGTTAATTCATCATGACGTGTCTTATGCGGGGCTGTCCAAAAATGGCTTTGAAAATGAGTTTAATTAGAGTCAAAGTAGCCATTTTGCATCACTTTAGAAGTAAAATACCGATTTTTCATTTGGGCGAAAAAAGTGAGGCAATATGGCTATATTAATTTCTCCTATATATATATATATATATATTCAGCTTCATAATCATTTTGGATGGGTCTCGCATGAGACATACATGCCACTAATTAACGAGCGTCATAACAAAAATTGTAACTGATGGATCAGGGTAAAACATTTTAAAGAAGCGTTCAGGATGCTAAAATGAAAATTTTGAAAGATTAGATATAACCCTGAAATTTTGTGTAAAAATAAAATACTAAAGTGTACGTATATAAGAAGACTCAAACAGTATCTCATATAATATCTCATATAAATACATAAGAGTTTACATATGAAGTATATATATTGAAAAATTATGTAAAACGTACATTCCTATATAATTAATTGGCCATTCAGAAGACTCCAATAATAGTCCATAGAAGAAGAAAAAGAGAATTCAAACGGAAAAAATAATGTAATGATATTTTAGAACTATAAAAATTTTATCCAATTATCCTAGAGGTGGTATAATGTATCTTGATATATATATATATAACTTAACAAGAAACTCACCGTAGTTTTCTCGAATAATATACACACAACTCACTTACTCTTTTACTCATTCGATAAAATTTCCTTTTGACCTCCTAATTATAGGAATCACCGAACAATACAACGATTTATGGGGTTTTCTCCGTTGCCTAAAGCAACATTTCTACTAGTGATTATTGACCAAGAAAACATCTACTCATTCCATTAATTATTGTTGACTACATTTGTAACAAGATGTGCATGAGTCCCAAATTGTGAGATGTATCAATCAGTATTTGTATATTATTATATATATGTAGTAATTTTTCCTATCTAGCAAACTGATTTTAGAAAAATAGAAAAATGGAAAAAATAGGAAAATAGAAAAATAGAAAAAGCACAAACCCGAAGGGATCTTCGGAGAGGACCCGAGCATGTTGAGTAATATGAGCCACAAGACGCTCCTTAGCTTCTGTATAGCCATATTGAATACTGTTTTGCACTAAGCAACACCCAAATTTGTCTTTTGCTAGACCAACACAGTTTTCCAACACTAATTCCAGAAGGCCCTGCAAATAAAAAATATAAATATTCTTAGCTTAATTAAGAAAGAAGTTGTAGCTAAGAGCATAACTAAACGACTAAACAAGACGACCTCTAAATGCTAAGATAGCTAAGAATTTGTATCCTTCAATTCATTAGCATAAACTGCTAGGATAACAAATGACAATTATATTTAAAGCAATTTTTGTGTGCCAAAAGTAGGAGCAAGGAAGCGTGTGACCAATGTTCATGAACCAAAAGAGTTTCTGACTACGTACTATCAATATAATATGTATATATGTATATTGAATCCGTCGGTGATTTGGTAGGTTCATCCACCTCATGTAGTCGACATCCGAAAGTGTAAATTTGGATTCTAATTTTAAAAACCACATTTTGCATCCACCGAATCATTACCCATTAGAAGCATGTACATATCATTTGGGAACCATATATGTTTGAAGCAAACTTGAATCTTTTCAAGTGCAATACCTTGATGGATTCTGGGAAGAAATGTTTCAAGCAAGCTTGAATGACATAAAAGCCGGGCTGCGTCTTGCTTAGGGCAATGCTTATAGGCTTCAAAAGTAGCATAAATGTGGACTGCTGCTCTCGCGTCTGCACACGCTCCACCAATTTCTGCATTGCTCTACTTCTGCACTAATCAAATCAAAATTAAGTTGATCCAAGAAGCTTTAGTTGTTAACTTAAATCATCACAAAAAAGGGGTCGGGTTTGATCATCACAAAAAAGGGTCGGTTTTTACCCGTGCTGGTTAGTGCATATGTCCTTGAGTTTCTTCTCGTCACTCATCACCAACTCAAGAATTTTTTTCCATTCCTCCCTTTTGGTTGCTTCAACAAGTTTCTGAACGAATTCGTTGCCGAATTGATCAACCATCAATTCACGCAAATCAGCAGCCTCCATAACCTCGGAAAAAATCATTTCAATTTCCTCTGGGTTGCCCTCCTCCAGCTTCTTTTGCAGAAAACGTGAACCCACATGATCCTTGGCCACCAAAGCTATCTGTCCCTTCAAATCTTCTAAGGATAGATTCAAACTACTTGAATTCTGCTGCCACAAGGACCCATTAGCAATCCTTGAAGCCCTGCTGCTGCCATTGCCATTACCATTACGAGTAGTTGTCATCACCCTTTGCTCCAATGAGGAGGAAGAGTAATTACGACTTAAACGGTGTCGTCCTGACCCATTACCATTATCATTACCATTTTGATACGTTGATAATCCCCTTCTGCTAAGTATGGAGTTATTAGGCCTAAATCCATAGCCACCAAATTGATGAGCAGCAGCAGCAGAAGAGGAGGAAATTTGAGCAAGATTATTTGACCTAGAAGTACTACTCCTCCCGCCCCAACTCGATACTCTAGTATATGTGGGTCCCACCTCAAAATTACCCCTTGGCCCGGGGCCAGCCGCAGCCCGGACCAACCAAGAATCCACCCCAGCCCCGGCCCCGGCCAACCAAGATTGGGGCACAGCACCATCGTTGACATATGGTGATCCATGAAGCCTCATGTATTGATTCATTTGAGCGGATAACAACACGTATTGATTTTTCAACAGCTCAAAATAATTCTCCTCACCTTGAACATGATTTGGAGATGTGAATTGAGTAGTAAAACCATTACCTCTTTGATTTTGATGATGATTTGGTGACGGATGAGCAGGAATATTATTGGATATGTTTAACCGATTCAAAGCAGCTGCCAGGCCGCTCTCATGATCAGCCACACCAGCACTGTTATTCAAGGACAACTGATTATTGTTGTTGAGATCACCATTGGTATTGGTAGGAAAAAAACCATGATTATGACTATTACTTTGTGAGTGGATGGGGATGGGGATGGGGTTGGGGTTTTGATAGAGATGACTTCGCAACATTGGAGGTGGGTTTTGGAAAACGAAGTTGGGATCCCAATAAGTTTGATGATGACAACGAGGTTCTTCGCGGCTGCCGGCCGGATGATGATGATTATGGTTTTCGGAGAGGCTGCTATAGGATATAGGGTTGTGGTTGTTTGGAGCTCCACAATTATACCCACCATACTCTTCTTCTCCTCTCTGTCTCTCCATTTATGATATTGATATATTTGTAACCGATCAAAAGAAGAAAATATAGAGAGAAGGAATATATGACCTTGGGGCTCAAGGGTATAAGGACGGTTTTAAAAGGGCTTTAGCATGGGTTTAGTTAGGGCTTAGGTGGGTTTGGATTAAACAGATAGAGAATAAAGTGAGATAGGGATTGCACGTTCAATGGTGAACATATATATATATATATATATACACTAGGGTTTCAAAAGTGGACCTATTATGATTTGGAACTTTTACCTAAAATTGACAAAATTAATCAAGTTTCATTTTATAGAATTAAGGTAAAGATGACTCTTCTCATAAAATAAAATAAAAGGTAAAGACGACAAAATTAATCAAGGTTAATTTTATAGAATTAACGTAAAGATTTGTAGTTGAAAAAAAAAACGGAACAGAAGATTATATATTGATCGATTAATTAAGATATGATAAAAACAAAGCAAAAATAAAAATTAAGAGATGATCGATAAAAGGACAGAATTTGAGTGATATAATAAGGAAGCTTTTAGGATTTTGAAAATCTTCATTAATCTCATGATGAAATATGAGACTAACTAGCCAATTAGAATCAGAATTGTACGTGTAAAATAGGGACACTTAATTAGTGCACTCAGCCTCACACGTACTCTACTTGAAGTGCATAAAAAACTCACACTCTACTTCAACTGCATCAACAAACACATGAAGCTGTTTTTCTCACCAAAATTAAAAATTAAAAAAAATAAAGAAATAGTATTTCATTATTTTATTTTGATTTTTGCCCAGCTGGTTCTTTCACCTAAGTTAGAATTTGAGTGAAATACATATATTTATCTTTGTGTTCACGATATAGTTGTGGAGGTTTTTTTTTTAATTTTTAATTTTTAATTTTTTTAGTACGTCAATTTCTATATGGTAATTAGTTTTTGAGAGAAGTCTATATCAGTAATGGGGAACTGGAAAAATATATCAGTAATGTGGCGGATGGGAGAAATTATTCAGTATACGTACATATTCAACGTCATATGCATGTGTCTGAACTGTTTAACATTTTAAATACAATTAAAAATGATAGGACACCCCACCCCCCAATTTTGATTTGTTTCAAACACTCCAGAGTCCGAACTGTTTGTTTTACTCCCACTTTGAATGAATTCGTTCTTCTTTGCTTTACTCCTACTTTGAATGAAACCATTCTTCTTTGCTCACAAAAAAAAAATGACAAGATCCCTCTCGAATTTTCCCTTGGAATCCGTGAGAAGCCCTGCTCCCGTCTGACAACATTTAAAAACTCAAACAATTCCAGAAATACCCCCACTCTACCAAACAACACGTTGAGAGAATTCTACAAAAAATTCGACAAAATCTCCTTTGTAAACGGTTCAAACCAACTTCCACCTGTCAGATGAAAGATTCAAAAACTAAAACCAATAATCCAAGCAGTCCAGATAAAACCAAATCCAACCAAACCACACAGTATCTCGACTAATAAACCAAAAGGTTGATAAGAGCAACTAGAATTAAAAGTTCAATTATAAAACCAACAAGCCCAATGTAGTAGTAACGCAACAGGAAGATGAAGCCTCCGCCTAGGGATGTGTCCTTGTCGCACTCAACGGCATGGAGGGGACACAAAACAAGAAAAGTTATGAGTGGACAAAAAGAACAATTTAAAAACGTTAATTCCGAGGACAACGTATATTCCCCTCCATAATTAAAAACCATGCATGCATAATTTAAAATCATTTTTAAATAACCAACTAAATAAAAAAAAATACAAAAGAACTTACTGGAAAAACCTTTTAATTAAAAACTAGGCGGGACCCACGAAAATCCTTGCAAAGTAAAGCACCTCGTGGTCCACAATCAAGGTTTGAAACCCTCTTCGAAGGAGCTTAAAATCACAAGAAAACCTAGACACACTACACCATAAAAATACCCCATCATCCCCTAATATACCGAGAGGGCAGTCCAATGCAGAGACGTGCTGTCTAACCACTGCCGAAAATGCCTCAAATCAATGGCTAGGGAACCGAGAGGTCCAACCCGGGGAACTACTCCCAAACACGCATATCCAAAAATACCTCAAACATATGTGGCTGAACACCTGTACTACGCGTAGACAGTCTCGACGAGTGCATGACGGAAAATACCTCAACGTCATACGTTAGAGAAATAACCCTCAACGAGCACATGACGAAAAATACTTCATCGTCATGTGTTGGAAAAAATAACCCTCCAGCTCACGTGAGTGAATCCTCGAACCCAACGTGGCCGAAAATAATAATAAGTGGAAATGGTACATATAGTGAAAGTGGTAGTGTGACCACAAAAATCAAACTTAAATCCATATGCCTGGCCTAAGCCAAAATCATCGAAAACTTGTGCCGAAACCCAAAATCATCGAAAACTAGGGCCGAAACTCAAAATCTTGGGCCTAACCCCAAATTCATATCCTCGGCCGAAGCCAAAATCCTATAAATCCAAAATCCATGGGACCAAAATCCATAAAACTGGAATCTATAAAACCGGGCCTAAACCCAAATCACATAGTCCAAAATCATTTAAAAATCGTTATTGAATTCCACAATCATTAATAAACAAATTAAAACCCTTATCCTTAGTTCCCGAGTCTGAAAAATATAATAAAACATTTTATCATAATTACCTTCAATTTTCGAAATTCATAATTGATAATAAAACATTTAAAACATAGAAATATGCATGCATTACAATTTAGAAAAACAAAGTCCACTCACCGGAAGCTCAAATAAGCTCAACTCTGAGATGTGCGCTCCTCTGGTGTCCCCGGAGTAGTATCGCCTATCAAAAGTAACAACCGGGATTACTAAACGACAATTATAAATCTTAAATTCGATCCCCCTAACCCCCGGGAGTATCACACGCGCCATAAACGAACTCAAAGTAACTTTGGACGCTCAAAACACCACCTATACAAACTCAAATGGCCCCGAAACCTTCTCAAACAACTATAGAACGTCGCAAACACCTAAGTACACGCCACCATGGACCGGGAATCATCCCCTATCGTTGCCATGCCCCAGCGTAAGGCCGGCGGCCCTCCCACGTGCAGCCATGTGCCATGCATGCACCCCCACGCGACCTGCATGCGCGACTGCAGGCGTACTCGCCTTCAACCTTCACTCGCTGGCGCCACCACTCTCCTGTTAGAAACAGCCATGGCCGATCGAACTTCAAAGCTTCGTAAAACCTCCATTTTCAACCAAAACTTACATTCTAATAGTCTAAAACTGAGAAACCTTACCTTAGTTGGCCGGAAATTGGACGGGAAGTTTTGGTCTACGTTTCGAGCTTCGATTCGTCATCCACAAAGGTCCACACGGCTCAAGGAAGGTATGGTTGGATTCATAAGGAGGAGAGGAAGGTCGTGGTGTCCTTGGTTTTATCTGAAATGGCCGAAAAAAATAAGTTTAAGGGGTGGTGGTTTCGGCCTTCGTTGGGAGAAAGAGAGATGATCGGGAGAGAGGAGAGAGAACTAAGAAAAATATGGGAAAAAAGGGAGAAAAAGAAGGTCCAAAATATATGGGCTTCAAAATAACCAAAATGCCCATGAAGGTTCTAGACTCGTAACTCTCTCAAACGAACGCCAAATTTTGCATGCCACCTATCTACGTACTTGTGAGTTCGAGACCTACACAATGGTTCAATAAAAACCTCCAAAAGTATTACCATATAAACAGTGACGTTCAATCCACTCTAAATTTGAGGGCAAATTCATCTTTTCCTTCAAATAAATTACGAAAATTCACTAATTAACGTACAGGTCGTTACAAAAAAAAATTTAGAAAAGAAACAAAAAAAGGAAACGTAAAAGCCCCAGCTCCCATAGACTTAGTAGTCATGGCCTCCATCCCACCCCTTCCAAATTCCATAATGTATAAACCATGACAATCACCATCGATCCCGACACCACCACCCTTCACGGGTCATGACGACCACCATGACAATCACCATCGATCTCTTCCTCTCACCAGCAAGAACCCAACCATACCCTTCACGAGTCATGACCACTACCATAGGCGGTCCAACCGTAATCGACAACTGAAAGTTTGAACCAAAGCTTTCCGACCAACGAAGGTAAGTTTTCGAACTTTTGACCTCGAATTTGTGCTTCTGGGCTCGAGTAGGTGAGTTTAGACTAATGGATCATGAAAAATGGATGAGAAACGAAGAAATTGGAAAAAATACTCAAAATTTCGGTCGAAAATGGCAGATTCAGGCCTCCACCGTCAGCGGTCCGACCGTAGGCCACGGTTGCACCGGTCATAGGTCGGCAGGGCACATGTGAGGCACGTGTCTGCCATTTGTAGACACAAGCCACGTGGTAGCATAGTCAGCAGCACAGTCAGCGTACGCAGGGCACGTGAGGCCACATGTGTCAACGATAGGTTGCCGACGATAGGTCGACGCGTGGGGCATTTTTCCTCCTCCAACGGCGTGTGGTAATGTTTTCAGGGCGTCCGAGACCCTTTTTACACGTTTTAGGTCCATATTAGGTCGTTTTGGACCCAGTTTGAGCATTCAAAGCTAGTTTAGGACCGTTTAAGGACGTGTGAAGGCCTACGGGAGTTAGGATCTCGGGTTTAGGGTTAGAAATGTTATTTATTGTTTCTAATTGTCACTTTTGACATGCACTGTGACTCCGGAGATTGCGGAGGACCAGACAGCTCAGTGTTAAGCTTGTGTTGGTAAAAATAAAGGACAAGAATATGTACTCTATCTTTAACAGTTAAAATCCTTGCAAGTGCACCAATTTATTAAGATAATATAGTGACAGGCAAAGGTCGATCCCTCGAGGACTTGATCAACAGTTTATCCACTTAAAATTCAGATTTCTTAACTCAATTAAAAGACTCAATAATAACAAAAGAAAAAGGCACACACACCTAGACCTAGACACTACACTAATTAGATATGCAAAACTACGTACTCAAGACACGGAAAGGACTCCTAATTTAAGCAGGGCATATGCCTAGAACGTCTATCACCTACCAGTTAAGATGATGTATGAAGTACAAAGATAATTTAATGACATCACACAATCCCAAGAAAAGTGATATGCAATCCTAGGTTGTCATGAATCCCGACTACAAGATTGTTTAGAAGATGTTATAGTGGTCCATCAAGCAATTTCATCAATAATTTATGCAAACAAGGTGATCAATCTCATAAACAAATATGAAAGAATGGCAATTCAAGTAGTAATTAGAATTTATCCAGCATTCATAGCAATAAAAACTAAGAGCCAAAATCTAATTAACGAACTAACATGGCTAGGGCTACAAGCAGCCCTAATCCCAAAAAGACTACTCACGCATAATTATAAATGAAATTCATAATACAATGAATAAAATAATGAAAGAACAAAAACGAAGGAAGAATTTGAAGGGCACACCAAGATGAACTCCAAGGGCCTCCACGCACTGCTCTCTCTCCAAACTAAAAACTCAAATTGAAAACTAAAAACTGCAAAATAAAGGTGCTTTGCGGCTAGGGTATCTAATTGTCCTCTCAAGTGGCATTTAGGGTCCTTTAGAAAGGCCACCTAAACCCCTACAATATAGGAGATAAAAGAGGACTTAAATCTATCTAAATAAGGACTTCAAAACTGACTTCCTAGTTTAGCTGGGACACAGCCCTAAAAGTTAGGGCTTTTGGATCTTCCTTGGGCGGCAAGAAAACTCCTAATGTAGCAATCCTTCTCCAAAAGGATTATGAGATTTCTTGTGTGGCAAGGCTGCTTCTGAGAGTCTCTTAGGGTTTCTACGATGTCCATAAATGGGCTAGGCCAATGCTAGAATTCAATGACACAGCAGGGCACCACTTTGGCGTCTTTGTGCCTCCAAATAGGGCAAGGCGAGCCCTAGGCAGTTCCTGGGTATATCCAGCTGGGTCAAACCACCTCTTTCATACCCACATGATGTATCTAGCCTAGTTCTAGGCTTTGGCATGGTCGAAGACTGATAGAAAAGTAAAGGGCTCAATCAGGCTCAAATCAGGACACAAGCAAAGGTGTTTTAGGGAAGAATAGGCCATGGACATGTCTTGGCCAGTTCTGGGGGTTCCTTCACACTTCTTTGGCTTGAGAATGTGTTTTGAAGATTAGTTCTGGTCTCTGTCCCCCTTGGTTCCATCGATGGCTACATGATGGCTCATATTGGCTCACCCGGACATGTCACGGGCCTCTGTTCTGGCACGTCTTTGGCACGTCTTGGGCACAAGGCTTTTAGGGCAGGTCTAGCACATGTCCAGAGCTTGTTTTAGGGTAGGCCCGTGGTAGGCACCTGGTAACGTCTAGGGGCTCCAGGACTCAGTTCTTGACATCCTTAGGACCCAATATTCAACTTGGGCCATCTCCTTCGTCTAAACTGCGAATTGAGCCATTCTTTTTGCATTGTTCTCAGATTGAACCTATCTTTCCAAATCTGCATGTGCCTCACAAGATTGATAATTTTCTACTATGGATGACACGCAATTAATCAAAAGACAAGTGAAAGGGCTCTAAATGACATCTAAAAGATGTATGAAATAATGACTGAACAACTTGCTCGGGCTATTTGGTGAATGGATTTTTATTTTCTAAAGTTTTATCCATGTATATTTACTATTTTTAGTGATAATGTATTTAACATGGATTTTATGGTTATGTGGTTTTGGACTCCGGCCCGGATATTTGATTTTGGTCTTCGGCCCGGGTTTATGATTTTGAGCTTCAGCCCAGGTTATGGATTATTTGGCTTCAGCCGGGATTATTGGACTTTGGTTGGGATTATTTGGCTTCGGGTGGGATTATAGGCTTCAACTGGGATTTCTACAACCGAGTGGATTTGAGGATTCATCTACATGCACACATCAAGATATTATCTTCAATCGAGATTATTTGCATTTGAAGGCGATTATTTGGCTTCGGTCGGGATTATTGGCTTTGATCTGAATTTCTCCGACTTAGTGGATTTGAGGATTCATCCACGTGGGCTCTTCGAGATAATGACTTTGACCGGGATTATTTGGCTTCAGCCGGGATTTCTCCGACCGCGTGGATTTGAGGATTCATCTGCATGCGCTCTTCGTGATATCGACATCGACCGGGATTATGGCTTTGGCCGGGATTGTTTGGCTTCGATCGGAATTATTTAGCTTCAGCCCGGAATTATTGGCTTCGGCTGGGATTGTTGGATAAAATAAGCAACACAATAATGAGGCATATTCTATTCAGTTAAACTTTGCAAGTGTACAAATCGATTAAGATAGTATAGTGACTAGCAAAGGTCGAATCCCACAAGGACTTATATCAATGTTAAATTCCACTTTGTATTCAGATTGTAACTTAAAAAATAAAGAAAAGGAAACAACAAAACACACTAAGAGCCAAGACAGAATTAAAGGAAAGACTCAATACAAGTTAGATATGCACGACTCTTAAAAGAATGAATTAGAACACCCTAAATACTGACCTAGACTCACTAAGACAAACTAAGACGTTGACTTAGATTTTAACTTAGAAAACAAAAGACTCAAACAGACTCTAAAACAGGACTTGCGGCACTGATGCAAAAGGGCTAAGATGCTGACCTAGACTCTGACTTGTAAGACATAAAACATAAACTCAAAGACACTTTAAAACAGGAAACAGAGACTCAGAAAGACTCTAACAAGACTTGCAGCAATAACTGAAATTGGAAGGTTTTTGTGTTGAGAATTGAAACTTAAAACAGAAACTTCTCATGAGAGAAGGGAAATAAACAGTAGCAACAAGATTGATAAATGGATTAACTAAAGTCGAATTAAGGCTACACATCCACCACTAACCAATTTAAGTTCCTAACAAGATTTCCTTGATTTAATTACTATGAAATTTCTGAATATGATGCCCATGCAAGGGTCCAATTAAGGCCCACCTCACATATGATATTCTGTTCTTACTTAGCATGTTCTAAGTGAGCACTTAAAACGTCTATCAAGTACCAGTTAAGATGATGCATGAAGTACAAAAGAGCATTTGAGCGATCACACTAACCCTAGAAAGTGATGTGCAATCCTAGGAATGTCATGAATTCATATTACAAGATTGTTTCTTAACCTCAACCTGTTGATGCTAAGTGAATTACAAGATGATATAGTGGTCCGTCTAACAATTCCATCAATAATTTATGCAAACATGGTGATCAATCTTATCAACATAAAAGAATAGCAATTAAGGTAGTAATCTGAATTTATCCACCATTCATAGTAATAGAAATCAAAGGCCAAAATCAAGTGAAGAAACATCATGATTAGGGCTTCAAGCAGCCCTAATTCTAAAATAACTACTCAGACATATTATTGATAAAAACCATAACTGAATTCAGAGTACAAAAATAATAAAGAGAGAAGAAAGAAGAAGGAAAGAAAGAAAGAACTCTTGGAACATGGTGGCTGAATTTAATCCTCAAAACTTGAAGAGAACGCCCAAGAGCTCCACTTCCCCTCCTTTGCATTCCAGCATTTCTTGAAGAACCAGAAACTAACCTCTTTTCTCTATTAAACAACCAAAAAACTATTTATGAGATAAAATTAAATGTAATCTGCAGCTAAGGTTATGTCTCCCACAAAATCATAAACTAAATAGGAGTTTAAAATCCTCTCCAAGTTAGGAAAATAAATCTCTGACTTTTAAGATTCCTAATCTGATCTAAACAAGGGAATAAAAACTCAAAATGTTTTCCTAATCAGGGCCGAGACAAGGGTCCTAGAAATCGAGAAATTATTAGGTGGTACTAGATCACCACGTTAGCTCGATCATGGTACTTCCATTCAAAATTTTCTACATGTCTATTCTTTTACACATGGAATTAATATTCTTTGTACATTTTGAAATTAAATTAAAAAATCAAATAAAAAAACTTAAAAAATAAAAATCCAAAAACCCCACCCTTGTCGTTCTCTTTCGACCCCAGCCCCCCACTCTACCATAGGTGCCGTTTGCCCACCAACAACAATTACAATGCCCACCACTTTTTCTCTGTCCTTTTTTTTCTTGGGTTTAAAAAAAACGAATTGACAAATTTAGACCAAGTTGAGGAACTAGAACCATCCACCGCAAGAGACCCAATTGGAGTAAGTCACGGCGAAAGCTGTCGTGAGAGCCACCGAAAGTGGCAACAAAGAGATGGGTTTCGAGGGTTAGAGAGCAGAGAGAATAATAATAGTGGTGGGTGGTGGGAGTGGCTGGCTCTGGCAACTAGCGGACAATCCTCACCGTCAGTTTACTCCTCCTCGTCCTCCTCTCAGATCCTTCTTCTCAGATCATTTGTTTCGAGTCCACGATATCTCTATGGCAGAGTGGGTGGGTGGGGAAAAGAGAACAAGGGTTGGTTTTGGGTTTTTATTTTTTAAAGTTTTTTATTTGATTTTTTATTTTAGTTTTAATATGTAAAAAGAATATTAAATTCACAAATAACAAGAATAGACATGTGTCAAATTTTGAATGGAAGTACTATGAGCTGACGTGGTGGTCCAGTACCACTTAATAATTTCTCCTATAAATTCAGCCCTTGTCTTATTTCTTGGCTGAAATCTTTCTTGAGATGTGCGGCAATCATTCCCTTGTGTGGGCTCGGGCTTCCATCGGACAGCATGCCACAAACTTGGTTGATTTGGACTTCCTTGACGCGACACTTTCCTCTTTGGTGAGCTTAGGCTTGTCTCATGTGGAACTTTCCCTTTTTGGCATGCTTAGACCTTCGTTATGTGGAAAGGCACAATCTTGGGGATTAAGGACTTCTTATTTAGACGGCAAGGCTTATCTTTGTGTGCTTGAGGCGTCAATACTCATTGTTTCTTTTATTTCCAAGCTCAAATGAACTTTTCTAATTCTGCACACACTTCACAAGATTGATCATTTTCTACTATGGATGATAATTAAATCACACAAAATAAAAGTAAATGGGCATTAGATGATATAAAAAAGATGCATAAATAATGACTTAACAAATACCCTCAAACCTATCTTTTTCTAGTCCCTGAGCAAAACAAAGAAAACCAGAACTAAACAAAATGAAAAGACTCAATCTTAGTTAAGGATAGATCATTTAAACCCCTAGGTGTTCCTAGTAGGAGGAGTTTTGTCTCTTGAGGGTTTTGGCAGCTACGATACGCATAAACGTTTTACTTAGACAACTAGAATGCTAGATATTGTCCTTAAACAAGTTAATAAGAATCAAAGAAAGTAGACATGCTTTGCAAAAATAAAAGGAATGCCACAACAGTAAGTATCATGTGTAATGTGTAAATGCCAAAATCTCAAGTAATCATGCTTAAAAACAACTTTATCCAAGTGCTCCAGAAAGATTTCGCCTCGACTCTAATTCTCACTAGGCATTTCTCAATTTTCACAAGAATCCTAGGCTCACACTCTTATCAAGCATATGTGATGGAATTTATGTAAAGGCATTGAAGTTTAATCACATATGATTTACAAAGAAGAATAGCTCTTTCTGAAATTAAGATCTTATGAATGGAATTGAACTTTAAGAATATATACAAATCTCAATCCTCATCATGATTGTCCATAAGATCAGTTAGCTCTTCGGTTTTGGTTGTAATGGGGCTAAGCTTAGGGTGTAAGAAAGAAAGGGTCGGATTCGAAGAAATTGAGTTGTGCCAAGGGATGAGATGTCACAACTTGAACTTTGAATTTATGGACTGAGTTCTTGCTTAGGGCCCACAGTAGCTTGCACCCTTCTTGGTTCCTCTCTTTGAAGTCCTTTTGAGTTCATTGGCTCACTTGGATCAATTCAATTTTTCTATCACTTTTTTTTTCTTTCTTTTCTAACTCTTTTCTTTTCTTTTGTTTCTTTTTTTTGTTTCTCTTTTTTCTTTCTTTGAATTGAATCAAGATTGTGCAATGGTTTCCTCATTCCTTGTATAGCTTTTCACTCAACTTTAGACTTTAACTTTCACACTCTTGTCTTTGCTACAATTGCTCTTGGAATTGGGCAGCAACTTCTTTACTCCTCATTCTCACCATGAATCTCATTTAATGCAGCCTTAGCACAACCTAGGTTATAGGGCATGGCCTCATTGAATGGTTGAGTGTTTTGGGTAGATTATGCTTAGGGTGATTAAAGAAAAGGCTAAGTGTTTGGCTTCAGAACGGCTTAGGGAGCACACAACAAGGTAGGACAAGGCATTGAGGGGTTCAATCACACATAGTCTACATCATTTCTTATTCTAAGCCACACTTCAAATCAAGAGTATCTATACGATGTTAGTTCTTTAAAATTTAATGCAAGTATAATCGAATGATATCAGCATTTAAGAACAAAGTCACAAAGTGTTTAAGAGTAGAAACAATGTGTAACCCTCTAAAAGAATGGCAATAAGGCTCAAGAATCTCACCAGGTAGTCTCCACTAATATTCTAGAGTTCACTCAAATGCAGTTGTTTTGTTCATTGAATCACTTGAAACATGGCATTGTGAAGTGCAAGGTATGATACAAACCGTTTATGGCAAGGTTCTTAGTAGAACAAAGATAGTTAGCTTAGCATGTACACTCTTATTAACAAGTTAAAACACCAATCACTAGAAAAAACTTAAACTAACAAACTAAACACATTAAAAAGCTAAAACTGAAACTTGACAAATCAGGTCGTGTATAACCCCCAAACCTACTTGTTTTAATATTCCAATTTTTTAATCCACATCCCCAAACCTAAACTGAACATTGTCCTCAATGTGATAAGCAATACGCAGCGAGAAGATGAAAACAGATTTGAGGTTTAGAGAGTGCAATAAGGCAGAAATAAGAGAATGAGATAAAACACAAACCAATGATAGGTTACCTCCTAGGAGCGCTTTATTTAACGTCTGGGCAAGACGTGAACGGCATGTCAAGTGCTTCGTGGTGGTCGAAATTTATGAACATTGTCCTTCCATGGTGGTTGCAGTTTCAACTTGAGTGGAGGAGGCTCCTTGGTGGAAGGTAAAGGCTCTTTGGCCGTGAGTGGGAAGGCTTCAGTTGGAACGGGTTTACACCAAGGCAGAGATGGCAGAGCCTTGTTCATTCTGATCTTTGGACTCCCGTGGTCATCATGAACTTCTTGAGGCAACTTGATTGCCTTTGCACCAGTTTCTTCAGTGTATGAACTTACCATTGTTTCCTTCAAGAAATGATCCATTAGATTTAAGGGAAAATCAATAATAGGTTCAGCATGGTACTGTATAACATCATGATAGTTGAATGTTCTCATCTTCTCCCAAACTTTGATAGCCACTTGCCCATGTTTCACATTGATGTCACAGTCCACCGTGGCTAAAAAGGGCCTGCCAAAAATCAGTGGTGGATCTTCACCTGGGCTTGGTCTCTCCATCTTTAGAACATAAAAATTTGTAACAATGCAAGTATCCCCTATTTGCACACTAACATCTTCAATCACACCCATTAGATTAGTCAAAGAAGAATTAGCTAATCTAATGCATAACTCAGTAGGTTTTAGTCCTCCTAAGTTTAAAGATTGAAACACATGATAGGGCATGATACTTACAGCAGCCCCTGTATCACAAAGACAATGATTAAACCATTTTTGTTTATGACACAAGGGAGGGATGGAGGCCCAGGGTCGCAGCCTTGGGGGTGGCACTCCATGTAGAGCATTCAGAGTGTCATAGGTTGATTTCCAAGGTGTTGTTTGGCTCCACTCCATATTTTTCGACAAGAAAATAATTAAAACGGTTTGCAAAGATTGGCATGTGCTTAACTAGTTTGTGGAATGGCAATGTGATATAAAACTTTTGTATCATGCACACCATCTCCTCTTCAAATTCCTCCTTCTCATTTTTCTTATTTTGGAACCTGCGAGGAAAAGGTAGAACAACATCATTATCCAAATCAAAATTTGCTCTACTGTGTTTATCATGAATTGAAGTACAAGAGTTAGGATGAGAATGCTCATTATGATCTAAAGCCATGTCCTTTTCCTTAGGTAGGGACTTAGACACGAGTTTAGGCAGCAGGGTGGGCAATGTCGTGGCATTGCCATGGGGATCAGGCATGGCTTGGTACAATAGGTGGGGCACAATTTGAGGCTAAGTTTGTGGCAGGAACACAGGCACGGTCAGGCATCACTGATAACGTCGTTGGCAGCTTGGTTAGGTCCAGCAACTTGTCTTCCACTCCTCAAAGTGATGGCATTGACTGTTGGGTGTGGAAATCCCTTGGGAATCAGTATCACTAGACTTGGCAACTTGCCTTGTTCCCTTTGACTCAGCTGATTTGGAAGCTATCCCACTTGTGTCTTGAGCTTGGCAAGAGCTCTATCATTCTTCAGCATGTAGTTTCTGGTCTCTGGCATAAAAGAATTGGTGTTTTGGGCCAGATTTGTTGTGGTTTGCATCATGGTGCACCATGTCCACTAGTTGCTTATTGCCTATGGCAGAACTTGATTGAGGCTGTTGAGGGTGATTAGAGCTCATGCTTTGATTCAGACACCCAGGAGGTAGATTAGGGGTTTGAGTATTTTGGTTGTTACTCCATCTGAAGTTAGGATGATTCCTCCACCCTGGTTTGTAGGTGTTCGAGTAAGGATCATTCCTAGGATGTGGTGTACCATTGAACCTTCCAATCATGTTTGCTTCCTCTACCATTGGACATTCTTGAGAACCATATCCTTGAACCGAGCATACATCACAAATGAGAACCTTGGCTTTTTCATTGCACAACTTCTTAACCATGGATGTGAGCTGAGCAATGGTATCATCCTTGTCTTCCACGCCATGAGCACTATGGACTCACCTAGATGAACGGTTTCTGAAGTTGAATTGCTTGGAACTTTGAGCAATCTCTTCTAGGGCAGCCCTATCATTCTCTGCTGTTTTCTTCATTAGCCCACCAGATTGTGAATCAACCATCAACCTATCTGTTTCAAGCAACCCCTCATAAAAATGCAACATCAAATTCCAATCATCTATATTGTGATGAGGACAAGATTGCAGCAAGGTCAAGTAACACTCACAGTAATCATGGAATGGCTCACCATCCTCCTGAGTGATTATCATGATCTCACGATGAATCTTGTTTGTTCTTTGGGCAGGATAGTATTGATTCAGGAACTTAGATAATAAATCAGTCCATGAATAATTGATGCAGGTGCTAGGGCATGGAACCATGCTTTGGCCTTGTCCTTAAGACCAAAGTCAAACAATCTCAATCTGACCTCATTATCAGTCATGCCTTGTATCTTGATTGTAGAGCAGACTTCTACAAACTCTTTGATGTGAAGATGAGGATCTTCACCTGGCACTCCATGGAACTTAGGTAAAAGATGAAAGGTCCCACAGTTTAACTCAAAATTCTCCACGGTTGAGGTGGAAATCTAATGGGGAATTGATCTTCTAGAACATGAGGAGTAGCATACTCACTGAGTGCTCTCAGGGGAGGGACATTGACAAGGTTGTTGTTGTTATTTGTTGCCATATTGGGTGATTTTGGTGGTGAAGCTTGTGGTGAAGATGGTAAGGAGAAGACGGTGATCCTCTGAGCTTTAATAGAAGATGAAGGTCGGTGTGAATGCAATTCCAAATGCCTATTAAAGGACGCAAGTTGTTCAGCTGTGAACGAGCTGGACATGTACCTAAAGAGAAGTACAACTGAGTTAAAAAAAAAAATCTTAACTAAATGGACACCATTGAGGGACAAGTCCCCGGAAACGACGCCAAAAACTTGTTGGATAAAATAAGCAACACAATAATGAGGCCTAGTTTATTCAGTTAAACTTTGCAAGTGTACAAATCGATTACGATAGTATAGTGACTAGTAAAGGTCGAATCCCACAAGGACTTACATCAACGTTAAATTACACTTTGTAATCAGATTGGTTAACTCAAATTGTAACTTCAAAAATAATGAAAAGGAAACAACAAAACACACAAAGAGCCAAGACAAAATTAAAGGAAAGACTCAACACAAGTTGCATATGCACGACTCTTAAAAGAAAAAATAAAGAACGAATTATAACACCTTAAAACTTGACCTAGACTCACTAAGACAAAGTAAGACGCTGACTTAGATTTTAACTTAGAAAACAAAAGACTCAAACAAACTCTAAAACAGGACTTGCGGCACTGACGTAAAAGGCCGAAGATGCTGACCTAGACTCTGACTTGTAAGACACAAAACAGAAACTCAAAGACACTTTAAAACAGAAAACAGAGACTCATAAAGACTCCAACAAGACTTGCAGCAATAACTGAAATTGGGGGTTTTGTGTTGAGAATTGAAACTTAAAACAGAAACTTATCATGCAAGAAGGGAAATAAGCAGTAGCAACAAGATTAATAAATTGATTAACTAAAGTCAAATTAAGGCTACCCATCCACCACTAACCATTTAAGTTCCTAACAAGATTTTCTTGATTCAATTAATATTAAATGTCTGAATCTGATGCCCATGCAAGGGTCCGATTAAGGCCCACCTCACATACTTTATTCCCTTCTTACTTAGCATGTTCTTTGTCTTGTGACCACTTAAAATGTCTATCAACTACCAGTTAAGACGATGCATGAAGTACAAAAGAGAATTTGAGCAATCACACTAACCCTAGAAAGTGATGTGCAATCCTAGGAATGTAATGAATTCAGATTACAAGATTGTTTATTAACCTCAACCTCTTGTTGCTAAGTGAATTACAAGATGATATAGTTGTCCATCTAGCAATTCCATCAATAATTTATGCAAACAAGGTGATCAATCTCATGAACATAAAAGAATTGCAATTAAGGTAGTAATCTGAATTTATCCATCATTCATAGTAATAGAAATCAAGGGTCAAAATCAAGTAAAGAAACTATCATGGTTAGGGCTTCAAGCAGCCCTAATTCTAAAATAAATACTCTGACATATATTGATAAAAACCATAAATGAATTCATAGTACAAAAATAATAAAAACAGAAGAAAGAAGAAGGAAAGAAAGAAAGAACACCTAGAAGATGGTGGCTAAATTTAGTCCTCAAAGCTTGAAGAATCGTCCAAGAGCTCCACTTCTCCTCCTTTGCGTTCCAGCCTTTCTTGAAGAACCGGAAACTAAGTTCTCTTCTCTATTAAACGGCCAAAAAAACTATTTCTGCTATAAAAATAAATGTAATATGCAGCAAGGGTTATGTCTCCCTCAAAATCATAAACTAAACTCCTTTAAATAGGAGTTTACAATCCTTTACAACTTAAGAAATTAAATCTCTGACTTTTAAGATTCCTAATATGATCCAAACAAGGCCATAAAAACAAAAAACGTTTTCCTAATCAGGGTTGAGACAAGGGTCCTAGAAATCAGGCCCTTGTATTATTTCTTGGCTGAAATCGTTCTTGAGATGTGCGGCAATCATTCCCTAGTGCGGGCTTGGGCTTCCTTCGGACAGCAGGCCACAAACTTGGCTTATTTAGACTTCCTTGACGCAGCACTTTCCTCTTTGGTGAGCTTAGGCTTGCTTCATGTGGAACTTTCCCTTTTTGGCATGCTTAGACCTTCCCTATGTGGAAGGGCACAATCTTGGGGATTAATGTAACGACCAGGAAATTTTCGTAAATTAATTTGGGAAAGGATGAGTTTACCCTTAGTTTTTTTTGGGGGGCTCGAAAATAACTTCTTTTTGTGGAGATGCATTTGACAATTTTTCGGGGACCGTTGCCTCGGTCTTGAACTCACGAGTTCGTAGACAGGCGGCATGCAAAAAATGGAGTCAGTGTGAGAGAGTTGTGGGTCTAGAATGTTCAGGGGCATTTTGGTAATTTGCCATGGGTAGATATTTTTAACCCAGGCAGTTCAGATTCTCCTAATTTCTTTCTCTCTCTTCCCGATCCTCATCCATTCTGTGCGACCGAACCCAAAAACCCAAGATTTTGAACTTTGATTCTAGGCAATCTCGTCTGATTCGGTTCCACCCATCAGAATCTCCTCCTCCCCACGATCAAGGACGTATCGACCGTCGAAGAAAGCAGGCGCGGGAGACACCTAACCGAGGAAAGGAAAAACCGAATCTTTCAATCAATTTTCCGACCAACTCAGGTATGGGTTTCATTTTTAGCTTTCATTTTCGAGTTCATGGGTTCGAGTAGATGGATTTAGACTATAAATTTGTGAAAAAAGGTTACGATTTGAGGAAATTAGGAAAATTTAAAAGTCGGCCGGCAATGGCGATTTTCGGCAACGACAGACGGCAGTGCACAGCGGAGCGGTCGTCTTCTCCGGCGACTGGTTCGATCTAAGAGGCTGACGTGGCATGCCACCTCGCATCCACGTGGAGGCCACCTGGCGACCGAGTCAGTGCCGAGTTAGGCGCATGAGGTACTATTGCAGCGCGTGAGGTACTGTAGCAGGCGCGTGAGGTACTGTAGCGGCCGCGTCGCCGAGCCGCGACCTTTCTGCCAGTGCGTGGTGGCACGTGGGACCGGTCCTTGGGTCATGGCGATGCTTATCAACAAGGTTTCAACGTTCCGGACCTTTTAATGCAGATTTCGGGTTAATCGGATGTCATTTAGCGGTAGTTTTGGGCGTCCGAAGTGGCTACATTTTTAGTGAGACGCGTGCGGACCTCCCGGTGTTTAGGGAGTCTAAATGTAGGAGATACTACTCCAGGAACTTCAGAGGGGCGTACGACTCGGGATTGAGATTATTTGGATGTTTGGTGAGGGGACTTTGGTTTTGTACAATATAATGCATGCATAAAGGGATATTTGAAATAAATTCTAGTTACGTATTATTTTTGGCATATTTCTGGAATTTAGAAATTATTATATTAAATTATTACTAGACACAGGAATGATGTTTTGGCTTGTGGCTAGTTTTTGGACTCTATTTTTATGTCGTTTTGACGTGATAGATTTTGGGTTTAGGTTGAGTCCATGATTTTTGGGTTTAGGCCCGGATTTTTGATTTTATTAGATTTGGGCATAAACCCGGTTTTTCAATGAATTTGGCTCAGGCCAAGAAACAAGCAATTCAAAACATGGATTTTGGTTTTCATTTAATTACTGTCCACGAGGGTCAAGGTTTCCTCCTACTGGCGGCGAAGGTATTTCTCCGCCAGATCGTTGAGGTTTCTCCGACACTGGTGCCGAAGGGTATTTTTCCACCAGGTCGTTGAGGCTGTCTATGCGTAGTACAGGGTTCTGTACAACTCGTGGTATATCGGGTGTGTGGAGGGTTGGACTCGGGTCAGTCATGTCGAATATCGAGCTACTGCACGAGATTCCATTCGGGGAACAGTGGGATATGTTTATGATATTTTGTGTCCAGGTCTGTTCACATGAATTTTTAAACTCCTTTGAGGAGGGTTTTCAAAGCAGGGTTGTGGACCACGAGATGTTTTCATTATTCGGAATTTTGTGGGTCCCAACGGTGATTTACCAAAAATAATGGATTTTCCGGTAAATTTTTGGCTTATCTTTATGTATTTGTTTGAAAATGGATTTTATATTATGCATGCACTTTTTTACTCATGGAGGGGGAAAATGTACGTTTTCCTCGGAAATTGTTTTAAATTATTATTTTGTCCATTCACACTTTTCTACGTTTTAAATCCCCTTCAGGCCGTTGAGTTGACGAGGGCACATCTAGAGGCAGAGGCATTAAATTTCAATTGCGCATTTACCTAGACTATCGAGTAGGAATTATAATTTTCTGTACTTACCTAGATGCTCTGATAAGCCTCTTTTGACTTACTGTAAATTATTACTACACCGTTGCTTGTTTGGTGATGTTGGGATTTGGAGTGTTATTTGATTCTTCGTCTGACAGGTGGAAGACGGTTAACCAGTCCTTAAGGGGAGATTCTGTCGAATTTTTGGCAGAATTCTCATAACTAATATCAAGGGCTTAAGGGTATTTTGGGAATTTTATTAAGTTGTCAGATGGGAGCAGGGCTTTTCCCAATTTCTTAGGGGGAATTCGGGAAGGGCCTTGTCAACTTGGTATTGATCAATTATGGTTCTTTTCAGCATAATGCCTCCGAGACGCAAGCCCTATCAGTGGCCTGGAAACGGTGAGGAAGCTGATACAACACATGATCCCGTAGTAGAGCCTGATTTGAGGCAGACCCTCGATCAATTGGGTGGGGCTTTGACGACTGTACTTCAGGGTAGGGCTGCTTCTGAAGTTTTTGACATTGAGCGTGCCTAGAGACTGGGGGGGACAATATTTACGGGCGAGTTAGGCCCAGATGATGCTGATGAGTGGATTACTCTTTTGGAACGAGTGTTTGCTGTTATGAGGTGCCCTCCGGAGGATGGGGTACGACTAGCCACATTTCTTCTGGGTGGCTATGTGTACCGTTGGTGGCATGCTTTGCAGCTGACGGGCTGGGATGTCCGTACCCTTACTTGGGAAGCTTTCCGGGAGTGCTTCCTCGAGCAGTTTTATCCTCGTTTATACCGAGATGCCAAAGAGGCTGAGTTCTTGTAGCTACATCAGGGGGAGTAGACGGTGGCACAATATGTGCAAAAATTTCTGGAGTTTTCACGCTTTGTACCAGCTCTCGTGGCTACTGAGATGGATAAGTGTTGAAGGTTTAAGTATGGACTGAGGAATGAGGTTTGAGTATGGACTGAGGAATGAGGTTTGAGTATGGACTGAGGAATAAGGTTTGAGTATGGACTGAGGAATGAGGTTCGAGTAGTGTAACTGCGGTGGCACATAATTCTTTGAGGGCTTTGTCAGACGTTGCTACTAGAGTACAGATGAGTTTTCCAGCTCAGCACCAGTTTAGTGGTTCAAGACGACATCGGGATCGCCTGAGTTTCGGGGCCTCTAGTCAAGGACCATCTAAGAGAGGCAGTTTTAGTTCTAGTTCTTCTGGGGGTGCAAGATCCGGATCAGGCAGTGGTGGAGCCGGTTAGGGATAGCAGTCACCCCTTCAGTCTAGTGGGGCTTCAGTGTAGTCGACCGGGAGATAGAGTGGCAGACCAGCACGGATGGGTAACACTGGTTGTTACTTCTGTGAGGAGACGGGTCATTTTAAGAGAGATTGTCCTCATCGTTGCCCAGACAGTAGTTCCTTGGGCTTAGATGCTGCTGAACCGAGTTAGTTAGCAGCGCAGACATCTAGTACTACAGCAGGGAGCCAGACCCAGTCCAGTGGGGCCAGTAGGGCCAGTGGCGCCAGCATGGCCAGAGGGAGACAGGGGGGTCGTGGATGGTCTTCTGGTACACAGGTCCAAGTTTTTTCTATGACCCAGCATGAGGCTCGAGTGGCAGTAGAGGTGGTTACTGGTACGTTGTCTATTTTTAATCATGATGCTCAAGTTTTGATAGATCCTAGGGCTACACATTCTTTTATTTCTCGGGGTTTTACACTTTTTGCTAATAAAGAATTGTCCCCGATTGGTTGGGACATGGGCATTAGCACCCCTACCGGAGATATGTTAGTGGCGAACCTCGTGATACACAGTTGTCCAGTGGTAGTGGGAAGTCATGAGTTAGAGGCAGATTTAATCCCCTTGGACATTTATGATTTTGATGTGATTATGGGGATGGATTGGTTAACCATGCACCATTCCTCCATAGATTGTTTCCAAAAGAGGGTGGTCTTTTGGAGTCCATGTTTGCCGGAACTTACGTTCTGGGGTGATCGTAGGGTGCTTCCTTCTGGAGTAATATCGGCCTTGATGGCTGAGAAATTATTGAGGAAAGGTTGTGAGTGCTATTTAGCTCATGTGATTGATTCTCGGGATACTCCGGTGAGAGTAGAGGATATTCTTGTGGTAAATGAGTTTGCAGATGTGTTTCCAGAAGATCTTCTGGGGTCACCACCTCACCGGGAGGTTGAGTTCACCATAGAGCATCTTCCGGGTACTCAACCTATATCACAAGCACCATACAGAATCGCACCGGAAAATTTGAGGGACTTGAAGTCTCAATTGTAGGACTTGGTGGATATGGGACTTATTCGACCAAGTGTATCACCTTGGGGTGCGCCAGTGTCATTTGTAAGGAAGAAAGATGGTGGTTTGAGGCTATGTATCGACTACCGGCAGTTAAACAGGGTTACGGTGCGGAATAGGTATCTTTTGCCACGAATTGATGATTTTTTTGACCAATTAAAAGGGGCAAGGTATTTCTCTAAAATTGACCTTCGATTCGAGTACCATCAATTAAGGATCAGGGATGGGGACGTTCCCAAATCGTCTTTTAGGACACACTATGGGAATTATGAGTTCCTGGTGATGCCCTTCGGGTTAACTAATGCACCAGCGGCATTTAAGGATTTGATGAATAGGGTCTTTCGACGGTACTTGGATAAGTTTTTCATTGTGTTCATTCATAATATCTTAGTATATTTGAAGAGTGTTAAGGCATATGAGAAGCACTTGCGGTTGGTGCTGATTATACTGAAGAAAAAGCAACTATTCGCCAAGTTCAGTAAATGTCAGTTTTGGTTTACCAATGTGGGATTCTTACGTCATGTGATTTCTGCTGAGGGTATCAATGTGGATTCCCAAAAATTTGAGGCAGTGGCAAATTGGGAGCAACCGAGGACAGTGTCAGAGGTGACGAGTTTTCTGGGTTTTGTAGGATATTATAGGCGATTTGTAGAAGGATTATGTACAATAGCCACCCCGTTAACTCAGTTGACGAGGAGATGAGTCAATTTTGACTGGGATGATGAGTGTGAACAGAGCTTTCAAGAGCTTAAGAGGAGGTTGACTTCTGCCCCATTGTTAACCCTTCCAGATGATAACGGAGGATTTGACGTGTACATTAATGCATCATTACGAGGTATAGGCTGCGTGCTAATGCAGCATGGGATGGTGATAACATATGCTTCCAGGCAACTTAAACCTCATGAGTTGAACTACCCCACATATGATTTAGAGTTAGCTGCAGTGGTGCATGCACTGAAGATTTGGAGACAGTATTTGTATGGGGAAACGTGCTGAATTTTTACAAACCATCAGAGTTTGAAATACCTCTTCACCCAAAAAGATATGAACTTGAGACAGAGAAGGTGGCTTGAGCTGATATAGGATTATGACTGTACCATAGAGTATCACCCAGGAAAAGCCAATGTAGTGGCGGATGCGTTGAGCAGGAAGTCCAAGGGTTCCTTGGCCTATTTGCACGTTGTTTCCTTACCGTTGATGGTGGAACTCCGAATAGTGGGAATTATACTTGGCATGGATAGTCAGGGGGCTCTGTTGGCTAGCTTCCATGTGAGACCTGTCTTGATTGACCGAATTATTGAAGCTCAGCTCCAGGATCCTACATTGTGTGTTATTAGGATGGAGTTGGAGGCTGGGAATAGGCAGGATTATGTGATTAGGGATGAGGGAGCCTTGGTTAAGGATGGCCGGTTGTGCGTACCTAATGATCCAAAGTTGAAAAGAGAAATTCTTGAGGAAGCTCATAGTTCTGCCTATGCTATGCAACCATGAGGTACCAAGATGTATCGTACTCTTAAGGATCACTATTGGTGGACTGGGATGAAAAGGGAATTAGCAGAGTTTGTGAGTAGATGCCTAACGTGCCAACAAGTAAAAGCAGAGAGGCAGAACCCATATGGGGCACTACAACCATTACCTATTCCGGAATGGAAGTGGGATCACATTACTATA
Source organism: Oemleria cerasiformis (assembly GCA_037349345.1). Taxonomy (NCBI): domain Eukaryota; kingdom Viridiplantae; phylum Streptophyta; class Magnoliopsida; order Rosales; family Rosaceae; genus Oemleria; species Oemleria cerasiformis. Next base: position 106,967 of record JAZGTL010000025.1, read on the forward strand.
GATTTTGTTTATAAACTTCCTAGGACTTAAAAAGGACATGATCGAATCTGGGTAATTGTTGATAGACTAACGAAGTCAACACATTTTTTGCCAGTACGGGAAGATTACAGGATGAACCAGTATGGCAAATTGTTTGTGGATGAGATCATACGGTTACATGGGACTCCAGAGTCGATTGTGTCATACAGGGATCCTAGGTTTACCTCGAGGTTTTGGCGGAGTTTTCAGAAAGCCTTTGGAACTACGTTGCATTTCAGTTCATCTTTTCATCCTCAGACTGATAGTCAGTCTGAGAGGAAAATTCAGATTCTGGAATATAATATGAGAGGTTGTGTACTGCAGTTTAAGGGGAACTGGGACTCACACCTAGCCTTGATGGAATTTTCATACAACAACATCTATCAGTCTAGTATTGGGATGTCTCCTTTCGAGGCACTATATGGGGAACAGTGCAGGACACCGATATGCTGGACTGAGGTAGGTGAGAGAAGATTGTTGACACCAGAGATAGTGGAAATGACAGTGGAAAATATTAGAATCATCAAGGAGAGGTTGAAGGCAACACAAGACCTCCAGAAAATCTATGCGGACCGACGGATCAGAGATCTTAAGTTTGAGGTTAGAGAACGGGTTTTCTTGAAATTATCCCCCTGGAAAGAAGTTGTACGTTTTGGTAGACGACGAAAGCTGAGTCCTCGCTATATTGGGCCTGATGAGATTATTGAGAGGATAGGGCCAGTGGCTTACAGACTTCCTTTACCCCCAGAACTGTCAAAGGTTCACGATGTATTCCATGTTTCCATGCTCCGGAAGTATCTATTCGATGAATCTCATGTATTAGAGGCGCAACCAATTGAGCTGAGAGATGATTTGAGCTATGAGGAGCAACCAGTGCAACTTCTAGATTGGAAGGAAAAAGTATTGCGCATAAAGACTTTTCCTCTGGTTAAAGTTCTGTGGAGGAATCATAACGTGGAGGAATCATAACGTGGAGGAGGCAACGTGGGAAACCGAGACATTGATGTGGGCGCAGCATCCACATTTGTTCCAATGACAGGCATGAATTTCGAGGACGAAATTTCTTTAAGGGGGGTGAGTTGTAACGACCCGAAAATTTAATTCAGAAATTTTCATAAATTAATTTGGGAAAGGAGGAGTTTACCCTTGGTTTTTTAGGGGGGCGCGGAAATCACTTTTTGTGTGGAGACACATTTGGCAGTTTTTTGGGGATTATTGCGTAGGTCTCGAATTGACGAGTTCGTAGACAAGCGGCACGTGGAAAACGGGGTATGTGTGAGAGAGTTGTCGGTCTAGAATGTTCAGGGGCACTTTGGTAATTTTCCCTGGGTAGATATTTTTAACCCCGGAAGTTCAAATTCTTCTCTTTTCTCTCTCTCTCTTCCCGATCCTCATCCATTCCGTGCGACCGAACCCAAAAGCCCAAGATTTTAAACTTTGATTCGAGGCAATCTCATCTAATTTGGTTCCACCCATCGGAATATCCTCCTCACCGCGATCAAAGACGTACCGACCGTCGAAGAAAGCAGCCGCAGGAGACACCAAACTGAGGAAAGGAAAAACTGAACCTTTCGATTGATTTTCTGGCCAACTCAAGTATGGGCTTCGTGTTTAGACTTCATTTTCGAGTTCCTGGGTTAGAGTAGATGAATTTAGACTATAAATTTGTGAAAAACGGTTAAGATTTGAGGAAGTTAGGAAAATTTCAAGGTCAGTCGGCAATGGCAATTTCCTGCGAAGGCGGACGGCGGCACACGGCGGAGTGGTCGTCTTCTCTGGCGACTAGTTCAGTCAGAGAGGCTGATGTGGCATGCCACCTGGTAGTCACATGGAGGCCACCTAGCAGCCACGTGGTGCCACCTAGCAGCCACGTGGTGCCACCTAGCGACCGACTCAGCACCGAGTTAGGCGCGTGAGGTACTGTAGCAGTGCGTGAGGTAGTACTATAGCAGGCACTTGAGGTACTGTAGCAGGCGCGTGGCAGTGCGTGGGACTGGTCCTTGGGTCTTGACGACATGTATCGACAAGGTTTCGACGTTTCGGACCTTTTGGCTTGGTTTCAGGTTAATAGGATGTCATTTAGGGGTAGTTTTAAGCGTTCAAATAGGCTGCGTTTTAGTGAGACGCGTGTGGACCTCTCGGGGTTTAGGGAGTTTAAATGTAGGGTTTTTAATTTTCGTTGGTAATCCTAATTATTACTTTTGATAGGCGATACTGCTACGGGAACTTCAGAGGAGCGTACGACTCGGGATTGAGCTTAATTGGACGTTCGGTGAGTGGACTTTGGTTTTGTAAATTATAATGCATGCATAAAGGCATATTTGAAATAAATTTTGGTTACGTATTATTTTTGGCATATTTCTAGAATTTAGAAATTATTCTATTAAATTATTACTGGACACTGGAATGATGTTTTGGTTGAGCCCATGATTTTTGGGTTTAGACCTGGATTTCTGATTTTATTGGATTTGGGCATAAACCCGATTTTTCAATGAATTTGGCTTAGGCCAAGAAACAAGGATTTCAAAACATGGATTTTGGTTTTCACTAAATTACTGTTCCCGAGGGTCAAGGTTTTCTCCGACTGACATCGAAGGGTATTTCTCCGCCAGATCGTTGAGGTTTCTCCGACACTAGTGTCGAAAGGTATTTCTCCACCAGGTCGTTGAGGCTGTCTATGCGTAGTTCAGGGTTATGCACAACTCGAGGTATATCGAGTGTGTGGAGGGTTGGACTCGGGTCAGTAAGCTCGGATATCGAGTTATGGCACGGGATTCCATTCAGGGAACAATGGGATATGTTTATGATATTTTGTGTCCAAGTATGTTCACATGAATTTTTAAACTCCTTTGAGGAGGGTTTTCAAAGTAAGGTTTTCAAAGCAGTGTTGTGGACCCCGGGATGTTTTCATTATTCGAATTTTCGTGGGTCCTACTGGTGTTTTACCAAAAATAATGGATTTTCCGGTAAGTTTTCGGCTTATCTTTATGGATTTGTTTGAAATGGAATTTTTATATTATGCATGCATTATTTTACTCATGGAGGGGGAAAAAGGTATGTTTTCCTTGGAAATTGTTTTAAAAGATTTTTTTGTCCACTCAAACTTTTCTGTGTTTTAAATCTCATCCAAGCCGTTGAGTTGACGAGGGCACATCCAGAGGCGGTGGCATTAAATTTCAGCTTCGCATTTACCTAGACTATCAAGTAGGAATTATAATTTTATGTACTTACCTAGATGCTCTGATAAACCTTTTTGGACTTACTGTAAATTATGACTACATCGTTGGTTGTTTGGTGATGTTGGGATTTGGAGTGTTATTTGATCCTTCGTCTGACAGGTGGAAGACGGTTAACTAGTCCTTAAGGTGAGATTCTGTCATATTTTTGGCAGAATTCTCATAACTAATTGCAAGGGCTTAAGGGTATTCTGGGAATTTTATTAAGTTGTCAGACGGGAGCAAGGCTTTTCCCGATATTCGAGGGAGAATTCGGGAAGGGTCTTTTCAATTAAGGACTTCTTCTTTGGACGGCAAGGCTCATCTTTGTGTACTTGAGGCTTCAACACTCATTGTTTCTTTTATTTCCAAGCTCAAATGAACTTTTCTAATTCTACACACACTTCACAAGATTGATCATTTTCTACTATGGATGATAATTAAATCACACAAAAGAAAAGTAAATGGGCATTAGATGACATCAAAAAGATGCATAAATAATGACTTAACAAATACCCTCAAACCTATCTTTTTCTAGTCCCTGAGAAAAACAAAGAAAAACAGAACTAAACAAAATGAAAAGACTCAATCTTAGTTAAGGATAGATCATTTAAACCCTTAGGTGTTCCTAGTAGGAGGAGTTTTGTCTCTTGAGGGTTATGGCAGCTACGATACCCATAAACGTTTTACTTAGACAACTAGAATGCTAGATATTGTCCGTAAACAAGTTAATAAGAATCAAAGAAAGTAGACATGCTTTGCAAAAATAAAAGGAATTCCACAAGTGCGCTCATTGAGATATTGAATGGGCATTAGATGACATCAAAAAGATGCATAAATAATGAATTAACAGGGATTTCTTCGACCGCGTGGATTTGGGGATTCATCCAAGTGCGCTCATCAAGATATTGGCTTTGGCTGAAATTATTTGGCTTAAGCAAGGATTATTTGGCTTCGACTGGGATTATTGGCTCCGGCCAGGACTTCTCTGACCGCGTGGATTTGAGGATTGATCCACGTGCGCTCGTCGATGTATTGGCTTTAGCCAGAATTTATTCGATACGTGTAAAAAATTTGGTCATGCACCAGTCAAGGTATGGCTTCGGCTAGGATTTCTCCGACCACGTGGATTTGACGATTCATCCACGTGCCCTCGTCGAGGTTGTCTATGCGAGTAGTCTATGTTGTAATTATGGACATGCGTGTCTGGGGAGAAGGTCTCCGTGTTGGACCTCTCGAGTTCCCTAACCACTAGTTTTGAGATACTGTCAGCAGTGGGTAGTTAGCACATCCCCCTGTGTGACTACTCTTCTCAGTATGTTGGTGGATTGTGGGGGTACATTCATTGTGAGTAGTATGTGTATGTATGTGTGTGTTTGTGTTTGTGTTATACTTGGATATTGGTCTCCTTCATGAAGGGTTTGTTCAGAGCATGGGTGTGGACCACGAGGCCTATTTTCCTCCAGTGGTACCATGGGTCCCACTGTATTAATAAAATGGTTATATATACATATTTATATGGATTTTGAACTATTTTGTATTATGCATCCATGAGTTTTAAGCAGCATGGATTAGTATTATTTTCTTGGAATTTTTAAATATTGTTCTTTTTGTCCACTCACAACTTTCTGTTTAGCACCCCTCTAGGCTGTAGAAAGACGAGACTTCGAGACTAAATGGAGGCATCACTTCTCGCTGCGTTCTTGTTTTTGTAGGATTTCACTAAACTTTTGTATTTTAATATTTAAACCTCGTAAGCTCTGATTACCCTTACAAGATTGAGATGTTTGAGATGATTTGTTGTTGGGTTGGATTATTGAATTCCGTTATGTCAGGAGGGGTCCGGTCGACTTTTTTTTTTTTTATTAGAATGAAGATTTCATTGATAAAGGGTAAATGCTACAAAAGCACTACAATGACGGGGGCAACAAAACACCAGGACCTCATTAAAACCTTCATCTTAAAACTCAGCTAGCCTGGGGAAATCCAGTGCTGGAAAAAAAGTACCCCACCCCAAATCAAAACAAAAAGAAAGAAAAGGCTAATGCAGCTCTAAATCCCGCTCTAAAATTGAAATTAGCCAAGGTGGTGCTGGTGGCACCCATGCCGTTTTCACCTGGGATTTCAGCTCTTCTTGAGCCAGGCTATGGGTTACCTTATTAGCAGTCCTAGGGCAGAACACCAACCGCTGAACCAAGAACTGTAACTCCCTCATTAGGCCGACAATCTCCACTGCCAGCTGCCCCACCGTGCTCTAGTCTTGACTCGCCCATTGAATGGTTGAAATAGCCTCCTTTGAGTTAGTTTCTATTGTCACCTGGGCTAGCTGCAAATGTTGTATGAACAGCAAACCTGCGCGAATAGCTTCCAACTCCACTGACAAGACTGAAATCCCAGAAGAACCTGGACCTGAAAAACCAGCAACCACCCCTCCGTTCCAGTCCCTTAGCACCCCTCTGATACCTCTAGTCATCCCCAAAGGATTTGCAGCTCCATCACAGTTTAGTTTGTAGCACAAGGGCAGCGTCCAATGAACCACCCTAACCTAATGAGGAATAGCACTTGGTCGATGTAAAGCTATGTACACGGCATAGGCCTCCAATGCTCCTTCCACCCCCTCTTCAGCCTCTTTGTAAGGTAGATGATGCAACTGCATATTTCGATAACTCCACACCTGCCAATATATGAAAACAAAACACTCTAAATCACCAACCGAAAGGTTACTTACACCCCAATCAAAAAGATCCATAAAACAGCCCCCACGAGAGAAACGGTCGATTGGAAGGTTTGTGAATCTCCACATCTTCTGACTCATTTTTCATCCCCACAAAGCATGGTACACATTTTCATCCACCCCACCACCCCTTCCTTCCACCCCACCCCCCCCCCCCCCCCCCCCCCCCCCCCCCCCCCCCCCCGGCCCACCCACATCAAAAACAGACACCGAACTGAGCAATCCGTTTTTTGGCAAGGTTATGAGAGGTAGGCAATATTTACAAACTAGCTCGCCACACAAATATCTTCAGCTTATTCAGAATTTGTAGCCCCCACAGTTTCTTCCAAAATAATTCAGATTTGGGCGATGAGGGACCCCCTTCATCTCTCACATTATCCATCCATACAAGGTCGAGAGCCATATGATATCCAGATATTACTGAATACCTACCATCCTTCGTATAATACTCGTAAGCCATATTATATCCATATTATATCCAGATTTGGAGTCCCCAGAGCTATCATAAGTGACGGAGGCAAGCACTTCTTGAATAAGCCATTTGCCTCATTACTTGCAAAGCATGGCATCACTCATCGGGTGGCAACACCGTACCACCCCCAAACATCTGGGCAAGTTGAAGTTTCTAATCGCGGGCTTAAGCGAATTCTAGAGAAAACAGTGTCTTCTACAAGGAAGGATTGGAGTACAAAGCTGAATGATGCACTATGGGCGTACCGAACAGCTTATAAAACCCCAATTGGAATGTCCCCATTTCGACTGGTTTACGGCAAAGCTTGTCATTTACCAATGGAGTTAGAACACAAGGCATTCTGGACAGTCAAGCAACTCAATCTTGCTTATGATGAGGCAGGAGAGCAGCGTAAACTGGAGCTCAGTGAGCTGGAAGAAATTCGGAATGATGCCTACGACAATGCAAGGATCTATAAAGAGAAGACCAAGCTTTTTCATGATCGCCAGATTTTAAGAAAGGACTTTCATCCCGGACAAAAGGTACTCTTATTTAACTCCAGACTCAGACTCTTTCCAGGGAAGCTTAAGTCCCGCTGGTATGGACCATTTGAAGTTGTCCATATACATCCACATGGAGCAGTGGGTATAAAGAACGTCCAAACCGGAAAGGAATTCACAGTTAATGGACATCGTCTGAAACCTTATTTGGAGTCACCCTACGACCTAGCTAAGGATGTCGTGGCTCTACAACCGCCTACTCCATGATCCTACCATCCCTACGTCGAGCTCTAGACGTTAACTTAAGCGCTTAATGTGAGGAAACCCACCTATATCCTTTACAATAGCGTATTTGTTTTTGTTTTACTTAACTAACATGCAATGACCGTTTTCTGTTGTTACCTAGCACTAAGTGTGATTCCAAGCATACATGGTTGATTTGATTGGCGCGCCCTATCCACTAGCAGTCGGGTATAATCATACAACAAAATGTAGACATGCTTCAAAATCTAAATACCAAGGATAGAGGAGTCATACCTGGGCTGATGATGATCGTGATCCTAGGTCTATTATTACAACACTTTTACATCAAATGAATTGAATAACCTAGGAATCTACACCCTACTCTAAGTTTGGGGGTTGAGCCTGCACACACACCAGTCTGGGTCAGTATCATTTTCAATTGGAATTAAAAAAATGAAAAAAAAAAAAAAAAACTACGGACAGAATCGTAGTGAGTTTACCTGCCGGCCCACCCAAGCACGTGAGCTGCATCCAGGCTTAAGTCAAGCAGCCGAAGCCGTCCAAGCCCACTCAAGCGACGGTCACGTGGGTACCCAACCTGGCCCTCCTGCGCCTTACTACTAGGACCAATCACATCTTGGGCCCAGGTTCCGGGCAGGTCCACACTAGCCGGGTCGCCCACGATACAACCCCGCCTGATTAGACTTAGACCCACACAGACTACCGGCCCAACCACGACCGAGGCCCGACCCGCGATAAACTCGGGCCTTACTCTTAGGCCTGCTATCACATCAGGCCCAATTTCAGGGACCTCAGCCGATACTGGACCAGGCCTATGGTGGCTCCACCCCACTTCACCTCCGCCTCCGATGGCCTGTTTCCTCGTGGGCCCACGCCAATCGACAGTACTAGCCCGACACTTACAACCTGGTCCTCCCTTCCCTTACTCATGAGCCCATCGGGCCCACTTTCCGAGCCGGGTACCCCTAACCATATGCCCCGAGTGTTTCCGCCATTGGAGTGAGCTCACGATCGTACGTTGGCCCACTACGGTCACAGCCCAGCAGCTTACTTGTGGGCCTATTGATTGGCCCACTTTCGGCCTCCAGCCCACAACCGCACTAGATCCGGGCGCAGTTACACGGATCCCCGATCTCCGGTCAGTACCTGCACACCCACCATCACCTCCATCACCTCCGACGGCTGGTGATGGCCCACACAGACACATCACAGGGCATCCAGAGCATTAACACAACATTTCAAATGAACACATCTGCACACATATGCATACCAGTTTTGCAGAAATGAGGGTCCATTACCTTGCATGGGCTTTTGTCCGTGTCCCCTACCCGCTCCAGGTCTCTCCGCCATCCCACCTCCATTTCTCCCACCTACACACCGGTACCCGATTCCACACCCAACAAGACGAACAACACCGAGAACATACATCAATCATCACAAACAAATAAAAAGAAAACAAAAAAAAAAACATACCACACAAAAAATGGCTCAAGCACCAAATCGGAGAAAGGGGTCCTTACCTCGTGACCACTACCGGTCGCTGATGCTGGTTCCCTCTCGGCCGCTGGAGCAGTGTGGTGATGGTCAGTGTCCCAGCCGTTCTCCTTTCCGCTGTCCTGGGCTCCGACGGGTGCTCGGATTTCCACGCATTTGGAGGCATTTCTCTCGGACATAGTTGGGTATCAACGATTGGGAGGTTCGTGGTGTCTCTCGCCTTCACGACGATGGTGGATCGTAACTGGAAGTCATCGGCGCAGCTTACCGGCGTGCGAAGTTGGTGGGTATTTTCGGAGCATTTGGGACAGCTCTCTCCGCCAAGCTCTTGGACGGCTAGGGTGCAAAATGAAGCCCTAAGTCTGAAGATGGGAGCTTTATACCTGCATCAAAACGGTAGCGTTTCGGTCCACCATCCACTAACACACGACGACGCCGTTTTACTGGCTGGGAGCACAGCTCAGGTCTTTGGTTCGACCCCCAGGTGCTCTTCTTTCTCTCTATTTTCTGTCTATTTTCTTTTCCTTTTTATTTTTATGATTAAATCTTTATTTTGTTTTGTTTTTCTTTTTTCTTTTCTTTAGTTTTTCTTTGTCCTTTCCTCTTTTGCACCATGGGGACATGTTGCATGATAAGTTTGGGGGTAGAAAACTATCATTTTGTTTGTGTCTAATAAAAAAATTAATTAAAAAAAAAAGAATATATATAAAATAAACATTTTAGAAAAAAAAAATACAAATAAAATAACAAAGATTTTTGTTTAGACTTAATTTGATTTCTCCTTCCTAAATTTATTTTTAATGCACTCTATTTGCTATGATTGAAATTTGAAAATTCATAAGTGAGATTAAATATTAGAGCATGACCACCAAGAACATATAGTTGATTTTTGCACACAATTCTTACCATATTCAATTTTGCACATGCACATCAACTTATTTGTGGAAATTAAATTTGTTTCAAGCATGCTAATTTTTCTTACTCTAAGATTGTGGGTTATTTAATTTGTTACCATCCAAGGTTCGAAAAAGTGAAAGCCATAAGTAAATCGGAGGTGAGTCCGAGCCCTAAAATAAGGGTGTGCATTTACCCATCAATTACATGCTAGCCTTTCCAATTCGAGTAAATAAATCATTTGGGACATTTGTTGTCTGGTGCCCTAAAGTCATCTGATTTGGGAGTCATCGATCTAAAGCTCGTTACATGGGTTGGATAGAAAGCTTGCTTAATGTTACACAAAATTCCATCATTTGTTATACAAAAAAAATAAAAAAATAAACAAAAAATAATAATAATAAAATAAAAAAATAAAAAATAAAAATTTCAGGCAAGAATGCTTTGGATGGTGATAAGTTAAGTGATTTTACAGTTGGTGGGTACAGATGTAATGCAAGTGAGGGACTGGTTTAACACTTACAATTTTGTTGCGATTCACATTACACGAATATGGTTTATGGATTGCTCACTAGAATCTGGTAATCTTCTGTTTTGAAAGTGTGGTTTTGTTCTCTCTTTTAGCATTGCTTAGGACTTGAGAATTTTGATTTTGCTTTTATGAGTGTTGCTTTATATTCAATGGAAGGAAGGTTAAATTAAGTTTAACAAATTTTGAAAGCGTTTGTGGGTATCGTAACTGGTAAACCCTCAGGAGACACAACTCCTCCTACTAGGGACACCTAGGGGTTTAAAGGCGTGTAGTGTTTGCTCAACACTATCGAGTTCCCTGCGAAAGTGGCATTTTATTTCTTATATTTTTTTTCTTAAGTTTTGTTTTATTTACTTGAGGACAAGTAAAAATTCAAGTTTGGGGGTATTTGATGAGCCAAAAATATACTTGTATTTCCCATATATTTAATTAGTTATTATTATTATTTTGGGAGGAATTGATACTCGAATTTATTATATTGACAGATTTATTCTAGAAGGAGTATTTGGAGCAAAAGAAGGAAGTATATCAATGAAATCCCAATTCAAGTAGGAGAGGGCATATGCTTGCCTATTTATGTTCGAACTAGGAATTAGATTTTCTTATTTTTATTTTACTCCTTTTCAAAGTAGGATTAGGAATATTTCCTTATAAATACCCAAGCTTGGCATAGATTTAAGGAGAGCAGAATTCAGATTACAATTCTCCATCTAAGAGCACGGCAAAGCTGGGATTTTCGGCTACCCTTGTTCTACAAACTGTTTGTTCTCTTAAACTTCAATTTTAATGAAATTGTTTCTATTCATTATGAGCATGAGTAGCTAATTTTCTCACTAGGGTTAGACCTAAGCCTTAACATGATTATGTGATTTATCTTTTTCCTATGTTGTCGTATATGCATGCTTTGAATCTTTAATCACTGTTTAAAACTATCTTTATGTCTTAATGCTTGATCACCCTTAGGATATTTAGACAAGTAATTTGATGCAATTTTATAGGAATGCCCACCTAAAAATTGGGATTAGCTTCTTGTGATTAAGGATTGTAATACATCTAGGTTAAATACCATAACTAAGAGATTGCATGGTTATAAAAGATTTTCATGAACTTAATGAATCTTGCATGTAGAATTAGATCTAAATGCCATAGACTAATCGCATGTTAGGTATACGTTTTCACTTGAATGCCCACGAGGAAAATATGCTTTCGAAAAATCTAACCTTCAAAGTTGCATGTATTGATTCATAGATTCTTTTCTAAGTCACATATGATTGTTAATGGTGAAGGTTGAACCCTAGTACTTGTTTACATTGTTTACTTAATTTTTATTCCGTTACCAAACTTCAAGCAATTTACTTTATTATTAATTAAGAGTAAATACTAAAATAAGAAATATCAATATCAGTCCCTGAGGAAATCGACCCTGCTTCCAGTGCTATACTACAACAGCCCTGTACTCTTGCAGGTATTATTTGTGTGATTTTAACCCTTGTTTTACAGGTGGGAAAATCCTATCAAGAAATTCATCAATCACCGTCCCACAGCCAACACACTCTAGACCGTTGCCTCCATAGGAGCTCATCCTTGGCTCTCAATGCATCAATATAATTATCAATCCGGCGTTGCAACTCTAAATCCCGATTAGACTGGTGGGTTGCATTGAGGTCGTCAAGTTGAGCTTGTAACCGTTTGATTCGCCCTGGAATATGTCCAACAACCTCCTTGCTCCATGCTTTCAGTATGGCTTCACAGTTTGCTATTCGAGCAAGGACAAACCCTCCTTCCTCCTCCCACCCCTCGGCAATGACATCTTGGCACCCATCCTCTTTAGTCCATATTTCCTCCAAGAAAAACCGACCTCGTCTTCTCCTCTATACCTGGGCAGGAGCCAACCGAATCCAAATAGGCAAATGATCAGAAGTCCATGAGTTCAAATGATAGGTCAGGACATCCAGAAAAATCCGCATAAAATTCTCATTGACCACAGCACGGTCAAGCCTGTCCTGAACCAATCTGTCACCTCTCCATCTGTTACTACAAGTAAACTTGTGTCCTGTAAAAGGCACCGTCATGAGCCTACAATCTTCCAAGGCTCTGCAAAAATCGCCCATTTGGCCCCAAGGTCGTAACCGTGAGCCACATTGCCCGCCACTAACCTCAATCTCATTAAAGTCACCTCCGACCATCCATGGTTGACTCCTCCCACTTCCCAAGCGTCGGAGTAAATCCCAAGTGAAATGGCGTTGCCTCGTTTCTGGATGACCATAGAAACCAGTAAATCAAAAGGGTTTCTCACCCCAAACCCATAATAACGGCATCTATATGCCCCACAGAGTAGGAATGAATAGTCACACTTATCCCGTGAGCCCAGAGTAAAGCGAGCCCCCCCACCAAGGCCGACACGACCAACACAAAAGCCACCAGCAACCCCTAGCCATTTCTTAACATAGTCCATCTGCCTAACGGTCTTTTTTGTCTCCATCAAGAATAAAACACCTGGTTTTTAGCCTTCAAAAAATACTTCAAAGCATGTTGAACACGTGGGCATCCCAGCCCACGCACATTCCAACTAAGTATACTCATTCCTCGTGATGGGTCACCTCCTTGGACCCCATCACGGTTGTGGTTTGACCCACTGAAGTATTTCCATTTGATGCACCATAGTCTGAAGAAGAGAACTTGGACCTCAACCCTGACTGCTTCTTTTTCTGTGAAGTCCCATTCATCGCCAACACCCATTTGGCCTTACTCTTGGTGACCCAGTCCACTTCTGCCAGACCCCGCGACTCACATGTACCCTCAGACCGAGGGTAACCTTCAAGTCCCAGCAGTGCCGTGTTCAACACGCCAGCCCTCACGACAATCAGCCCATGAGCACCCACCACGCCACTGTCCTCCAGAGTCTCCTTCAATCTGTGCTTTTTAACCCTTCTCCCATCCTCAGTCAACTCTCCCGATTCAGTCATCTCAATATCAGATGAATTCCCTTCATGAGCCACCGAAAATGCCTCCCCATGATTTCTTATAACACTAGTAGCTTCCTTCGGATCGGCCCTATCAATATTAAGACCTTTCGCTCTAGGAGTCACCCAAAAACGCAGCCCCAAAATTCATTTTTAGGGTTGATACTATAGACCACCTTGTCAAGGGTTTTCCATCGGCCAAACTGGTCAGCCTGACCACCTTCCTTGCTAACAAAAGTGCAGGTACTCCCCACATGATCTAATCTCCCACACTTGAGACAAAAAAACGGTAACCTATCTTACTCCAACTCATAACGTTTAGCAGCCTCCGCCACCATAAGCTTGAAAGTCACGAAACGTCTTAATGGTTCCCCGATCATCAGCTTCACTCTTATCCTGAGAAAACTTCCCAAGCAGTCTCCACTGAATCCCTTACCAACTTCCACAAAACAATCAATGTGATTTCCCACTTTCGATGCTAGAGATGGGGTTAGAAAAATAGGAGGGATTTTCTTTAGACCCAACATAAAGGAGGGCTCCTTTACGACAAAGACTAATCGAAAACAGGTTCTGAGAGGGGGCTCCTTGGTCCTATGACAGAGCCTTGCTCGCTCTCTCCATCACTGATGGTCGCTCGGATCCTGAGGAGGTCACGTTGGATGCTCAGGAATTCTGGATTAGGGTTAGGAAAATCCCTCCTATTTTTCTAACCCCATCTCTAGCGTAGAAAGGAATTAAAAATAGGAGGGGTTAGAAAAATAGGAGGGATTTTTCCACTGGAAAACTAAAAAGACTCAATCTTAGTTAAGATAGAACATTTAAACCCCTAGGTGTCCCTAGTAAGAGGAGTTTTGTCTCCTAAGGGTTATGCCAGTCACGATACCCACAAACGTTTTACTTAACAACTAAAAACATTAAAAACATAACTCTTTAGTAAATTAATAAGAATCAACGTAAGTCTATAATGCTTTGCTAAACTAAAGAGATGCCATAAACAAGAACGTATCATGTGTTACATGTGAATCCCAAAACTTCAAGTAATCAAGCTTCAAAATAATTACATCTACATTCTTTAGAAAGATTTCGCCTCGACTCTAATCCTCACTAAGCAACTCTCAATTTTCACACGAATCCTAGGCTTACACTCTTATCAAGCATATGTGATGGAATTTAAGTAAGGGAAAGCAAAATATAATCACATATGAATATTCAATGAAAGAACGATAATTTCTGAAAATATATCTCATGAAAAAAATTGAAAATTAAGAACGTAGATACATACCTCAGCTCCAAGAATTATTTCCCATAAGATCCATTAGGTCTTCAATTAAGGGTTGTAATGAGGCTAGGCTTAGGGTCAAAGAACAAAGGATAAGGATTTCAAAGAACTTAGGTTGTACCAAGGCATGAAGTATCATGACTTGAACTCTTCTTGAACTTAAAACACTTCTAAGCATTTTCACATGTTTTTCATATTTGTGATTAAATTTATAATTTTGAATATGAATCAATCACACTTAGCTCAATTCCATATTGTTTTTTTTTCCTTTTTTTTTTCCTTCAACATTCAATTTTTTTTCCCTTTTTTTTTCTTCTTTTTTTTTCTTCTTGAACGCAAAAAATATTTTCCCTTCAACGTTCAAATTTTTTTTCCATTTTTTTTTTTTTGGAATTGAACTAAATCGCCTTAAGTAAATTGAGATGTCACAATTATCCAACTTGGATATAATTTTACAATTTCCACACAGCACACATAGCATATGTTGCATAAATTACTTTCTTTCATGAACTTCAACTGGAGCAACCTTAGCACAAACCTAAGTTATAGGGTATGGCCAAAACGTAGGGTCAGTGTTTAGGGTAGATTATGATTTTGGTGATGAAAGAAAAGGCTCAAGTGTTTTGCTTCAAATTTGCTAATGGAGCACACAAAATGGTAGGATAAAGGCTTAATAAGGTTAGAACATACATAGCCTACATCATCTCTTATGGTAAATCAAACTTGGAATCAAGAGCACCTACATAGGAGACTGGTTCTTTAATAATCAATGCAAATAATGTTAATGAGATCAACAATTTATGAACAAAAATCGAAGAGTGTTTAAGAGTAGAAACAAAGTAAATCCCTCTCAAAGAATGGCATTAGGCTCAAAAACTCACAAGGGGAGTCTCCACTAATTTTCTAAAGTTCACTTAAACATAATCATCTTGTCTACTTAATCACATAAAGTATGGCATTGTGAAGTGCATAGTTATGATACAAAACTAAACATGGCATAACCTTAGTAAAGCATTAACGATTAACTTAACATATTCATCCTTATTAACAAGCAAAGAGCAATGAATGTGCGAATGATGAATGATGAATGATTTGAAAAACAGAATTTAAACAAGTAAAAACGCAGAAAATAATAATGCAAGAATGATGAATGATTGAATTTATGACTAAGGCGAATTAATGCTTACTATCCACTCTAACTAATTATAGTCATTAACTAGATTTCCTTGACCTAATTACTATGCAAATTCTAAATTAGGTGCCCATGCCTAGGTCCTGGCATTGGTACACTAAACATATATTATTTTCTCTTACTTAGCATGTTTTAAGCAGGGCATATGCCTACAACGCCTATCACCTACCAGTTAAGATGATGCATGAAGTACGAAGAGAATTTAATGACACCACACTAGCCTAGAAAAGTGGCATGCATTACTAGGTCGTCATGAGTATAGATTACGAATAGGTGTCCCTCCACCTACCCTTGATGCTACAAATCACAGGATGAAATGACGGTCAGTCAAGCAATTAGGTGGCCAATCTCATAAACATAAATTAAGTTCATTAAGCTTAGTAATCAAACTTATTCAGCATTCATAATAATATAAATCAAGCGGCCAAAATCATATTAAAGAATAACCTAGCTAGGGCAAACCCTTAACCTAGCTAAATAAAGAACTACAAACTAAAAGACAAGTGTTTTCGCTCTTTGTATTTCTGAATATATTTTTCAGAACAATATCCCTTTTACATAAACCCTAGAACCTCTATTTATAGGAGAATTATTAATCCTCAAACAAATAGAAGTTTACATTCAATTCTATAAGGAAAAGGTTTCCTAAACATTTAAGAAATCTAATTAAAAACATTTCCTTAACATAAAATGAGTAGAAAGAATATTTCTAACTAAATAGGATTGAAATCCCCTTTAAACATGGAGAATAAGTGTGAATGCAAGTTGGAAAACCCCAAAAATAAGCCTTAAAACTCGGAATAGCAGCTTGGAGGCTTCAGGAGCAAGTTTCGGTGGTCAGCCACCGAAACAGGGGGCAAAACCATGGGGTCAGAAAAATATAAATGCTGAATTTAAAATATAAAACAATTTTCTTTGGACCCGACATAAAGGAATTAAAAACACCGCGCATAGTGTGTGCTAAAAAAAATGTCAGAAGCACAGTGCACGTGCATAAAATAAGATCACAAAAGGGCATTATAAAAATGTCACAAGCGCATATTGCGCGTGTAGGGAGTGTAGTATGGCTGTTACGAAAACAAGGATACTAAATTGTGTTTGATAATTTTCTTTTCCAAACCATAAATTAATTTTTTTTTTAATACAATGATATTGGAGAAAAAAGATTACAATATATACATTGGATATCGAGTTCGCCATTTATGAAAGTCGAACTCGAGACCTCCCACATAACGTATAGAGAGGAATATCACTAAACCATAGCACTAAGTGACAACTATAAATTTTAATTGATAAATACAATTAGAAACATTTACATAAGAACTTCTGAAATATTTAAAGATCGTCTCTGAAATATTACAATCATATTTAAATATTTGAATGGGGAGTGAATCGAAAGGCTTCCGTTTCCGTTCTTGGTTTGGGGGCGCTAGAGTCAATAACTTGGCTTGCATCTTGAGAGAGAACTATTTCAATGCTAATTCTTCCAATAGTATTAAATATTCACCTAATGATTCTATCAAGTGGATGCCCCCGGATGTTGGATGGTGTAAACTGAATTCTGATGCTTATGTTAAGTTTGACTGGTCTGTTGTATCTGGGTTCATCATTCGGGATGAGATGGGGCTTCCTCTTCTCTCGATTTGTGTGAATACTGGATGTACCGACAGTTTAGTTGTTGAAGGTAGTGCCCTTCTTGAGGGGCTCAGAGCTGTTGCTGAGCTTGGTTGTCAAAAGTTGTTAGTTGAGGGACATTCGACAGTGATTATTGATGCTCTTAATGGTAATCTAAAACCGCCATGGAAGGTCATCAGTATAGTGTCTAATGCAAGGAGCTGGATGAAGAAGGTTCAGCCTATCACTTTTTCTCATGTTCTTAGAGTCAATGGCGAAGTTGTGAAGGTGCCAGGGGGAGCCTAGCCCCATTCCAATTTTTTTAATTTCTTTTATTTAGATATATAATATATAATAATTAGGTTATGTGGGATATTTATTATAAATTAATAAATATATTAGGAACTTTTTATCTTCAATGCATAACATTCTTACTTTCTCTTGTAACTTTGCACTAAATTTTTTAGGTATTTAAAAAAATTATTTTATATATAATATTGCACTAATTTACCATATATACATTTCAAATTTCTAAATTTTTAACTATTCTTTGCCTCTTTTGTTAATTTCATTTTTTTTCTAACTACAAATATTCCTAAAATGTATTTACTCCATATTTCTAAAGGGTTTTGTTTTTAATTTTTATTTCCCTACTTACACTACAAGAAATCTTGTCTGGCCCGACAAGATCTTGCCCGACGAACGAATACTCGCCGGGTAATCAAATGTTGCCCGACGGATAAGCATACTCACCGGGTAACCTATTGGCGGGAAGTACATGCCGTTGGAGGGGCAAAATTGGAAGTGTTACCCGACGATATGTACCCCCCATCGGGTAACATTATATACAACGACGAATAATCGTCGTCGGGTAACATTTGGCGTTGACTCTTTATTGCCCGACGGATCATTAAACGTTGCTCGGCGAATGTGGTTCGTCGGACAAAGGTCTAAACACACTAAATACCCGAGTCTCTCTCTTTTCTTCTTCTTCTTCTTCTTCCTCCTCTCTGCTTCAGCACTTCTCTGCTCTCTCTCAATCTCTCACTCACTCACTCTCTTTTCTCTACTTAACATTATCATCTCATCACCATTTTCACTACCAATCAAATCCTTTTTCTCTATCAATCACCAAATATCAAATATTAAGGTTTGAAAATTTTATTTTTTTTAGTTTTGAAATTTTGATTTTTGATTAGGAATTAATTAAGTTTTGTGTTGTAGGAATTTTGTGGTTGATTTGAAGGAATACTTATAAAAAGGTATGTGTGTTTACCTCTCAATTTAATTTTGATAAGAATGTTGGATATAATTATGTTAGGAAATTTTGTATTTATTGTGGAAAATGTGTATAAATTATTTAGAATTTGTTAGGAAAATCGAAAATATGTTATGAAATTAGGAAAATAGAAAATATGTTAGGAAATTAGGAAATTTTGTTGTAAATAGGAAAATTAAAAATATGTAATGAAATTATTGAAATTAGAAAATATGTTTGGAAATTAGGAAGAATGTTAGGAAACTAGGGAAATAGAAAATATGTTAGGAAATTAGAAAATTTTGTTAGAAAATAGGAAAATATAAAAATATGTAATGAAATTATTGAAATTAGAAAATATGTTTGGAAATTAGAAAATATGTTAGGAAAATAGGGAAATAGAAAATATGTTAGGAAATTATGAAATTAGAAAATATTTTAGGAAAATAGGAAAATAAAAAATATGTAATGAAATTATTAAAATTCAAAATTATGTTTGGAAATTATAAAATATGTTAGGAAATTAGGGAAATAGAAAATATGTTAGGAAATTAGGAAATTAGAAAATATTTTAGGAAAATATGAAAATAAAAAATATGTAATTAAATTATTGAAATTAGAAAATATGTTAGGAAAATAGGGAAATAGAAAACATGTATGGAAATTATAAAATTGTAAATTCTGTTTTATGCATAATTAATATATGTTTGTATTTGTGAATTTGTTGTGATATTTTTTGTATAACGCTTTATTTAGTTCTGACGGAGTGAAATACGTTCATATTTCATAACCGTTTATGCGAAGTTAATCGGGTTGATTAACTTCGTATAATGAAATTCAATGAAAAACCTTAGACCCGTTTGAGAGTCAGTGAATCGGATTGATTGACTGACTCTTGAATTGTTCATTTATTCAGACAATTTGGGGGTGCGCAACTATGTATTGTGTATTTGGCGGTCTACGAGGTTAGGTTTCGATTGTGGGAAATTCGATTTGTATCCCCTCAATGTTCTCCGAATGCATACTAGATATTTGTTTATAATATCTACGTCGTGCATTTGGGGAACTGTAGGGAGATGCTGCCGAAATTTCCCTCGATCGAAATTTAGCCTCGTAGGTCGCAAACTACACAACACAGAACATGCACTTTCGAATGGGATAGGGCCAAATCACCGGAGGCATAAGGAGAAGAGCTGCTTTTGATTTTAACTTGTTCTATTTACGGGACAATTTTAACTCAATTACTTACGTTGACTCTATGTTGTGAAAGCAGGCACAATGGACAGAGGGTGGATGCAAATGTTTGATAGATCTTCTGATCAATATTTGGATGGGATCAACAGTTTCATTGCCTTTGCACGTAGTCATTGCAGTGATACAAGACGTATCAGGTGTCCGTGCCGTAAATGTAACAACTGCATTTGGTTGCCGTTGAATGAGGTCCAAACTCATCTGGAATGGAATGGGATCGTACACGACTACACTAATTGGATCTATCATGATGAAGAAATATTTTCCGCATCGACATCTTCGGTTCCCGTGACCTGTCGGGACGAAAGTGGTTTGGATCGACGATGTGATAATGATCAAGTCGTTGAGTTATTAACCGATGCTTTTCCTCCCGCATCAGATGATATGGAAGATGATGCGCCAAGGTTGCAACCCGAAGACTCTGTGCTCCATGAAGCTCAGCGCGAATTGTACCCTGGTCATCTGAATGCTCCCTGAAGACAATTGTCTGCCAAAAGATCATTATAGCTTGAAGAAGTTCTTGAAGGGCCTTGGGTTAGGGTATATCAAGATCCATGCATGCAAGAACAACTGTGCATTGTTTTACGGTGAATTCGAGCAGCTTGACAAATGTCCCGTGTGCAATCAGCCTAGGTTTCAAAAGAACAAGATTCCTAAAAAGGTGTTGCGTTATTTTCCACTGAAGCCAAGGTTACAAACATTCTACATGTCGTCCCACACAGCCCGTGATATGAGGTGGCATAAGGATGAACGCATTGATGATGATGTACTGAGGCATCCGGCCGATGGAGAGGCTTGGAAGGAATTTGATAAAATGTATCCCGAGTTTGCTACGGAGTCAAGAAATGTTAGATTTGGGCTCGCTACTAACGGGTTTAATCCGTTTGGGAGTTTTGCAAAGCCCTATAGCACTTGGCCGGTGGTTGTGGTTCCATATAACTTGCCTCCTTGGAGATGCATGAAGAAAGAATTCACAATCCTCAGTACTTTCATACCGGGGCCCAAATCGCCGAGTAATTCAATCGATGTGTATTTGCGGCCGTTGATTGACGAGCTCGTGGATCTGTGGGAGAATGGTGTCAGAACATATGACAAGTGCAGTGGAGAAATGTTCACCCTACAAGCGACTGTAATGTCGACAATTAATGATTTTCCTGCTTATGGTATGTTGTTGGGATGGAGCACCAAGGGAATCTTGCTTGCCCGACTTGTGGACCAAACACAACGTCCTTTTGACACGCATCTAAGGTATGCTACTTGGGTGCGAGAAGGTTTCTGCCCTGGGATCATCGATGGCAAATGCAATCTGACTCATTTGATGGTAAATCGGAGTTAAGAGGTCGACCAAGGGAGAGGTCCGGTGATGAGATATTATCCAAACTGAACAATATACATGACTTCGTCACACGAGGATCGAAACCAGCTGAACATGAAAATTGGACGAAAAAAAGTATATTCTTTCAGTTGCCATATTGGTCGAAGTTGAAAATCAGACACATCGTTGATCCTATGAACATCGAGAAGAATGTTGTTGAGAGTGTTGTGGGAACGACTTTACCCATTGAAGGCGAGTCAAAGGACACAAAAAAGACTCGTCTGGGCATGAAAGAAATGGGGATTCGGCCTTATTTGTAGCCAAAAGTCGTCAATGGCAAATACATCATGGCTCATCCAAGTTATACATTTACACCGGACAATAAGAAAAAATTCCTGAAGTGGTTGCAGGGTGTGAAATTTCCCGACGAGTACGCCGGCAACATATCCCGGAGTGTTAGCACGGACGGTGGGCCCATTTCTGGTATGAAGAGCCATGACTATCATGTTTTTCTACAACGACTCATTCCGATTGGTATTCGACCCTTCTTGGACGCTGGTGTTGTTGAGACGATAGTTTATTTGTCTCAATTCTTCCAGATACTATGTGCCAGGTCGTTGGTTAAGGGGGACCTTCAAGAAATTAACGAGGATATTGTGTACATCATGTGCCGGCTTGAGCAAATATATCCACCTGCATTCTTTGATGTAATGGTACACCTACTAATACATCTGCCGCATGAGGCAAAGCTAGCTGGCCCGATGCATTATCGTTGGATGTACCCAATCGAGAGGTAAAACTTATCCCTGCTATTTGATGATATTTCCTTACTATCATGTATATATGTGAATCTTAATGTAAATTTCCTTGCAGAATGTTAGGTACGTACAAGCGGTACGTTCGGAACAAGACACGTCTCGAAAGCTCTATAGACGAGGCGTACATTGCAAAGGAGGCACTGACATTTTGTGCAATGTACCTTCGAAATGTTGAAATTGCCATCAATGGGGTGTCTCCCAACGACGATGGTGGTCAACGTCCAGAGACCCTATCTGTATTTGCCCAACCTGCACGACCATTCGGCACTGGTCGAATCTCGGAGCCGTTCATCAATAGTGACATGGAGGTGGCTCATTGGTTCATACTAAACAACTGTGACGAAATCTGGTCCTTCCACGAGCAGCACAAGGCGTTGATGAAGGCCCAATTTCCTTCTAATTTGGAAGAAATGGAAAAACAATTGTTTCCACGTTGGTTTTCCGAGCATATAAGTCAAATATTTTATTTCCAAATTTCTTAAATTGGTTTTAAGCTTACCTATTTCGTTTCTTGTGTGTATCTTACCAGATGGCACAGCTGAAAGATGTCAACTCGCCAAATTTCAATAAAGAATTAATGCAACTGGCCATTGGCCCATTCTGAGGAGAAACGTACGCTGGTTGTCACGTTAACGGAGTTAAGTTCGTTTGCACAGAATGAGACGACAAGTTGTCTACGCAAAACAGCTGGGTCTTCGTGCCGAGGGATGGGGAAAATGCTGATACGGGTTTCTACGGTAAATTGTTAACTGTGGTTAAGGTGTTATAAGCCGATCGCAAGGAAGTCGTCTTGTTCAAATGTCATTGGTTTGATACCAACCCAAGTATCCCAGGCAGTGTCATCAAAGATCAGTTATGTACCTCTATAAACACAAACACCCGGTGGTTTGAGAGTGATCCCTACATGCTCGCTAGTACGGCGAAATAAGTATTCTATGTGGATGATCCAAAAGCTGGTGGTGGTTGGAGAGTAGCTGAGATGGTGAATCATAGAAACATTTGGGACTTGGATGACCGATACCATGAAGAAAATGGGGAAATAGACGATGACCAAATCGTTTACCAGGTGGATTCATCGGCATCCACCCAAAACATGGATGGAGTATGGACCAATGACATCATCCCACCAATTGCGATTAATGACATTTTTGTTGATATGGGGTAATTAGAACAAATTGAAAGTGATTCGGAGGAATTAAGTATTGTACACATATCAGATGACGAGCGTGATTGGGAGGGGAAAGCGAATCCGAATGAAAGTTGTAAATTAGAAATTTCATTCATATATGTAATATCCATGTTCAAATCAATAAATTTGATTTATATATATGTATGTTGTATGATTTCATTCACAAAAATAGTTTTTTCACTTTCTTAAAGTGAGGAGACCATACATGCACTCCACAAAATACGCAACTTCAAAATAAATGAAGATCAAAGATTTAGTCAAATATTTTGATGATAAGTCATGAAGGTCAATTTGATAAATCATGAGGGTCAATTTTTACTCTTTAGTGCAATGTGATAAAAATTGAACCCAACATTCATATTGACCAAATAAGATACAATAGTTTTTTATAAAAAATATTGTCTATAAAATGTGCTTTGATAATATTTTTATAAACAATTGTTTACCAGATTAAATTTACATTAATTTAATAAACAATTTGTTTAAATTAATATTGCCCGACGGACAATTAACATGTTACCCGACGGATCGAAACAATTGGTGTTACCCGACGGATACGTAACTTTTACCCGATGACTATATGTAACACTTTACCCAACGGAAATGGTACGGTTTACCCGATAGACCACAACAATTGGTGTTACCCGACGGACACTTAACTTTTACCCGACGATGATAATTAATATGTTACCCGACCGATATTAGGTTTTACCCGACGAATATGCATGAATAATCGTCGGGTATGATTTAGCAGAACAAATTTACATGTTTTTATTAAACAACTTTTTAAAATTACTTGAAAATTGAAACTGACCGATCTAACCGTCCACATTTTGGTAGGTACCCATAGATCGCCTACGCGAAAAATTACCCAATTTGGAAATTCCGGGATTAGGTAACGGTGTGCGACGATTCAACGGTTACACACTGATTCTTCCCGATCGGACTGCTTGAAATCCTCAAAACATCAAGATTTTCGACGGCCAAGATCCAGGCACGTAAAACCACAAAGTGAACGGTTAGATCGGTCAAATTCAATCGTTTGAATATCAATAGAACCAAAATTCGCAAAAATGTATTGAAGTTTCCATCAAAAGTTTAAACTTCTTGGTCAATATGCTTGTTTTCCGATTTTCAAAAACTTAAAAATTGAAATTGACCGATCTAACCATCGACATTTATGGTAGGTACCCATAGATCGCCTACGCTAAAAAGTACCCAATTTGGACATGCCGGGATTAGGTAACGGTGCACAACGATTCAACGGTTACACAATGTTTCTTCACGATCGGACGGCTTGAATTCCTCAAAACATCACGATAACGATAGATGGGGCTTTAGGCATGTAAACCAAAATTTGAACAGTCCCGATGTTGATTATTCTTTCGCCAGGCCTGGTTTTCAGATTAATGGTAAAAACGGCATCAGAAAAGTCATGCCCGACGAATAAAGGCATTCGCCGGGCCAACAACCATCAGGCTACATTTTGTACGTCGTCAGGTAACTCTAATAAACCGCGCAATTTTTAAAAATTTTCACGAAATCTCAAAATTCCCGCGTAGTTTTTCGCGAAATCTCAACATTCCCACGTAGTGTAACCCGACGAATATTCGAAATGTTACCCGACGAACAGGCGACAGGTGGTCTTACTCGACGACAATTTTGAATTATGCCCGACGAACACTGCACCTAAATTTTCGCGGAATCTCAAAAGTCCAGCATTTTGTTGCCCGACGGAGGTTGAAAATCTTACCTGACGAATTGCCGACCGTTGTGCTTACCCGACTGATTGCCGACCGTTGTGCTTACCCGACGGATGTTTTACAATTTAGTTCGACGGAATTTCCGCCTAAATATTCTCACAATCTCAAAGTTATAGCCTAATATTGCCCAACGGATATGTTTAAATTAACCCGACGGATACCGAAAATGTTACCCGACGATGATAGTGAACATGTTACCCGACGGATACCGAACGAGATACCCGACGAATATCCACCGTTTGTTAATAACCGACGAATCATTAAAGTGTTGCTCGACGAACCCTTTCGTCAGGCAATGTCAACCACAGAGATATATCAGACCGACTCTTCTTCTTCTTCCTTGTTCTTCATTTTCTGCAGTTCCTCCGTTGCTCCTGGTTTCTCTCTGTTTCTCTCCCAATTTACTCTCTGTTTCGTTTGAATATCATAACCACACCACTGTTTCTCACTCTCCCTCCATCCGCCGCCCCTGCAGTCAAAGATGCTGCCTCTCTCTCAGCGAGCTTTGCCGTCGCCGCCGCTCCCCTCGCCGGACCGATCTCTCACCAAGTTCCTTGAAGGTTGAACTCATTGTCCCTCTCTCTCTCTCTCTCTATTGTTAATGTATATATATTGGTTTATTGTTAAATTTGATTTGAAAAAAGAATTTATGAAATTGGATATTGTTATTGTTATTGTTAATGTTAATGTATATCTATTTGGATATATATTTGTTATTGGTTTATTGTTATTGTTAATGTTAATGTATATATATTGGTTAATTGTTAATTTTGATTTGAGAAAAGAAATTATGAAATTGGATATTGTTATTGTTAATTGTTAATGTTAATGTATATATAATGTTGATTGTTGATTGTTGATTGTTATTGTTATTGTTAATTTTAATGTTAATGTATATATAATTGTTATTGGTTTATTGTTATTGTTAATGTATATATAATAGTTGAAGATTTGTTGAAATTTTGATGTTTGGGATAATGTTGAAATTGATAGAATGTTATGATTTTTGTTATGATTTTGGATATGAAATTTATGTGAATTTTGGAGATGTGAATTTTATGAATTTTGGGTATTTGAATTTTAAAAAAATTTTGTGAAATTTTGATATGGTGTATTATAAGTGAATTTTGGAAATGTGAGTTTTATAAATTTTGAATTTGTGAATTTTAGGATTTGGATATTATTATTATATGTTTGGATTAATTTGTAAGTTTGATTTTGGTCCCGAAATTTGGATTTAGAAATTTAGGTATAATGTTGTGAATTTTGAGTTTAGTATGTTTGGATTAATTAGTTTTTTAAGTTTAATTTTCGTTTGTGTTGGATTTATTTTAAAAAATTAGAATTTGGTGGCTTTAGTTTTTAGATACCAATTTACTAATTGTTACTAAAAAAAATAATTGCTTTATTTATTTACGTTTATTGGAATTATAAAATGTTGGTTAATTTTAAATGTGATTTAGTTATGATTTTTTAATTTAATATTTAATATTAAAAATGTTTGGTTTTTTTTATTTAATTAAAAATATGTTGGTTAATTTTATATTAATTAATTAATATTTGTTATTGTAGATGTCGCAACGCACCTTAATCACATCTAGGACCCGCCTCTACCCTGATCCTGTTGATGATCATACGCCGGAAGAGGCAGCCCCTGACTCGGTTGCCTCAACAGCAGCATCGGTTTAGTCATCGTTGTTGGTCCATCAGCGACCCGGTGCCCGATTGGCACGTCGACAGCATAGCAAGAAACGGGGGGAACCCCGTATCGACCCCCAGCCCCCACAGGACGACGTCGGAGCAGACGAAACAGTAACCGTTTATATTTGTTACTCATTTTATTTACCAATGTTCATCAAATTTGCAGGTAGGTCGGTGAACGTGCGCAGGATAAACCACGGTTTGACATCCCAGCGGATTTGCAGGGCAACAAATACAAAGATACTGGTGGTGTACGTGCCGCGCCTCCGGTCTGCGCCGGTCAAAATTCACAGCCTCCTAGTGCATGACATTGGTGCGATTCTTCGCACCAAGTCCTTGATGATAGGGGAAACTTTCAGAACCCAAACCCCGGAGAAGATCACGCATTGTTGGGGAGAGTTATCGGTATATTTTTTCCCCATTTTTAACATTTATTTCATATTTTTTAATTATTTTACTAACTTTAATAATTGATTGCATATCAATTTTGAGTTCGACTTGGATAACGTCGAGCTCAGTAGATACCTGAGCCAACACTGGCAGTTACGGTATGTCAACTGGAGGTACGAGCTCCACAAGTACTTCTTGACTTGGCCTTCCCCGGAGGAAGCTCGGGCAAATCCTCCTGAGGAGTTGGACGGGTCGAAACTGCCAAGGTGGTTGTGGTTGTGCGACCATTTCGTGTCCCCCACATATCTGGTACGTATTATCTATCTAGTTAATTAAATAATTTAATTTTTATGTTATTTTCCATTTTAAAATTTTAATTTTTGGTTTTACAAATAAATTCGGAAATCGATTGCAAACACATCAAATCGGGGAGCGAAGAAATTGAACAACCACGGGGGGTTGTGATCCTTATCGGCCCGGCAGGAGGATCGGTGAAACGTCGGGTCGATGTTCCCAGAGGTGGATGCCTGGGGGCATGTATACGCTGGACGGGGGGATCAAGTGGCTGACAAAATTCACGTAAGTTTATTTTTTTGGAAGATTAAACATTATTTTTTAATTTTATAATTATATTTCTAATTAATATTTATTCGAATTTGTAGGACACGATGCAGCAAGACGTCCAGCAGACACAAGCTGAGCTCACCCAACAACATCCGGAAGTGCCGTTGGAGCAGCAGCTCCCTAATCCCGACATGTCGATCGCTATTCTGGAGCGACAACTTGGGAGGCGCCCAGGGAGGGTCGTTCGGGGGGCTGGCGATGGGATTGTGCAGGATGTCTCGACTCAGTCGTCCAGTTCATCTCGGATAGGCAATCCCCAGGAGACGTCGGACCGTTGGAGAAACCTCGAGGCCGAAAATGCTATGATCAAAGCCCAATACGCGGAGATTCAAGCCCAAAACCAACAAATCAAGACTGCCCTTGACAAGGTCCTTCAACGTTTGGGTGACCGTGGATTGGATGACATTTTCTCACCACCCACCCAACAGCCCCCTCAGGATCCCGCCTACTTTGGCCCCTCGACTAGTAGTTAGAGTGTACTATATATAAAATAATTTTTATATATTTAATGATGTAAAAATATTACATTAATTTTTATAAATATTATTTTTAGTTTATTTTGATTCTTTTAATTGAATTTTTTTATTAAATTTTTTATTTTTTATTATTTAATTAAATATTTTATTATAAATATATTTTAATTATTCAGAGTTTGCCTGACGAATAGCTAAGGCATCGGGCATAATGGTAATTTTTCAAAATTTACCCGACGAATGTGGGACATGTTACCCGACGGATATATAACACGTTCCCCGACGGATCTGTAATACTTAACCCGACGGATGTCTATAAAGTTACCCGACGGATGTGTATAACATTACCTGACGGATGTTTAAAAACTGACCCGACGGATATGTAATAACTTACCCGACGGATATTAAAATAGTTAACCAACGAGTATTGTAAGGTTACCCGACGCACATTGTACGTCGGTACTATGTTGTTGACTTTTAGGTTGCTTGACGAAGACTTCAGCAACGAACTAGTCCGCCGCCCAAGATAATGTTGCTCGACGAATAAACTGTTGTCGTCGACTAATATCAAAGCCCGATGGAGATTGCCCGACGGAGATTGTCCGATGGAGATTCGCCGTTTTCAAAGGTTCTCGACGAATCCCTACGGTTGCTCGACAACGTCCTTTCGCCGGGCAACTTGGATTTTTCTATGGTGTTATTTTTTTCATTTCTAAATATTTACAGTGGAGTTTATGAACTTTCTTAATTTATTGTTTTATTAGAATTAAGATTATAAATATATGACTCTTATATATTGTAAATGATTTATACAAATGAATAAAATAAAAAAAGTCATGAAACAATTTATTTATTTATTTTTAGAAACCACCAAGAAATGCCCTTGAAAATTTATTAAAATGTGAAATTTGGTACGCTTGTAAATTTTTTATAACTAATGAATAAAAATATCATCAATTAAAGTCATTGGTGGACTAGAATCTAGTCTCAAAGGGCACACTCTACCCATAACGGGTAGATAGCAAACAACGAATGAATTTTGATAAAACCATAAGAGTATTTGTAGAAAGAAAAAAATGATTAGGCCCCCCCTAATGTTAAATTATGGCTACGCCACTGTTTAGAGAAACTCACTTTGTTGCGGATTCGTTGGCGGAAATTGGTCATCAACAAGATATGAGTCAACAATGGCCGAGAATCCTTCCTAACGCAGCAATAGGGGGGCTTGGAAATTTGATTTCTTTCGTTGTGGATGCCCTAGGATATCCTCCTTGTTTTAATTTAATTTTATTTTGTATCAAAAAAATATATTTAAAGATCGAGTTCTAAACCATCCCACCTTGAGAAGCCCTAATGGCATTCCAAATTTAACCTTTTCTATGAGTGCAAAAGAGTTATAAAACTATCCAATTTGGTCATGCGGTGCTCCTTCTTCGAAAAAAGTAGTAAATTCCATATGCATATCAGTATGTGTAGATAGTAAATTAAACTTCCCATCATTATTTATTTAATTTTTTTTTAACGAGGCAATGAAGTAAATGTTTAAAGAATCAAATATCTCAAGTTGTGGAAAAAAGAAAACAATTTACCCTAACTCTACACTCAAGAAATTTCTCAAACCCGATTTACACCTAGCCATATCTCATCCATCTGCATAGCTACCTTTCCCCTCAACTCTTCCAATGAAGTCTTTGAACTGCTTGAGTTCATTCAACTTCATATTCTTGGTGGGTCGGTCCCACCAAAACCTGCCGCTTTTGATCTCCGCCTCCATCTCATTCTTCATACTGCCGTCGAAAGCAAGTCCTATGCTAATCCTTTCTTCGTCGAGTCATTAGGGCTCGTTTGGTAAGCCATACATTTATTACTGTCTGTATCATTATCGTCATCATCGCCACCACTTGCATGCATGCAAACGTGTTAACGACCACCATTCAAGGTGGCGCTTGTGCTTTCAAGGCGGTTGATGGCATCATCCGCCGACGGATGGCCAAAGACATGTGCCCTACCGTGGGGAGAGAAGACAAGGACAGCCACCTCAGCCTAACAGAGGCGGCTGAGCTGGCCGGCCTTCTTGAAAAGGCCGCTTCTTCCCTTCGAAAAGGTGACTTGGAGGGAGGCCTTGTTCTCTATTTTCTTGATTTCAGTCCTTTTGCGTCCCCTTTGTGCGTTTTTGCTTCGTGACATTGTTCTCGATGTCCGACAAGTTATCGATCTCGAGCAATAATGTAGCTGGCGATGCAAACAAAATTGGTGCGTTTTTAGTGCAAAATTTAGGAGTGAATTAGGAGGACTTGGGAGGGATATTTATAAATGGATATAAACACAATTCTATCCTTCTTCGTATTTGATTTTGAGTTCTCTGAGAATTTATCTACAGAGATAATAAATATCTTTCTTTTATTTCCAATTAAAAAAAATCGTTTCAATTTCAAATGGGAAAATTGTACTAGAAATTAGAAAGTGATTTTAATTCCTAATAACAAAATAAGAAACTAAGAAGTATATGGAAAGAATGTTTAGTATTAAAATAAGAATATGGAAAGAAAATAAATAATTTCTGCCGTATTTGAAAGAGAACGTACAAAATTGTTTTAGAAATTAAATTGTTTTGATTTCAACAAGAAAAAAAGAGAATATTATATATATTTTTTAAAGAATATATTGTTTTGGATTCCTAGAATGCTACAATTTAGGAAACATATGTGAATAAGGTAAGATTAATTATGATCATTCTTAATCCTTCACATCTTGGATTAATTATGATCATTTATGGCAAAATGCCTTATTCCCCTAGTTATTCCTTCCCTTTATCATTTTTTTCATTATAATTGATTTTCATTATGACTCTAATTACTTTAAATAATTACAGTCACATAATACATTCAGTTTATATCCATTCATATTAATTATAGGATAACATGTAAACTGGATATGTCACACGCATGTAAACCTAATAAGGTAGTATCGGAAATTGACAGCATGTCAGCCCCAACAATTTAAGACCAATTTAGTTTTATTTCGTTACGTGTTTGAACCATCATAATTGATAATACATGATTGGGGTCACATATTTTGGTTTGGTACGTTCACTGCATGTTCGGTTATCCAACATATTTTGGTTTGTTAAGTTTACAAACCAATCCAATCCGAAATTTGGAATCTAATCTACTCTTCCCTAACTCAAAGTCAATTCGATAACAGATTGGTTTAATTTCTGGAAACCAGTAAAAACCAGTTTTTACGGGCAAATTGTTTACCCAACAATGTCCTACCAAATAATTTATAACAAATTTCTGGAAAAAATAAATAATATACAGTAAATTACACTTTATTTTTATTTTTTATAATTCAAAATTAATAGAAGGTTAAGAGCCCAAAAAGGGGAAGCTCTGGAAAACAGAGCAACCCAACACG
Organism: Oemleria cerasiformis; assembly: GCA_037349345.1. NCBI lineage: Eukaryota > Viridiplantae > Streptophyta > Magnoliopsida > Rosales > Rosaceae > Oemleria > Oemleria cerasiformis. Next base: position 138,316 of record JAZGTL010000025.1, read on the forward strand.
CCAGAAGGCTAACAAACCCCGAAGGGAACCGAGAGGACCCAGACTAAACACTGGGAACATTCCAAATTCTAGCCACATGGGCATTTACAGAAGAAGCAGGAAACTTATAAGTACAAAGACGGATACGGATAAGGGAAAGAACACGATCTAACACCACCTTGGGAGGGGAACTAGGGCCATCGAAGCACCTCGAGTTTCTTTCACGCCAAATGCAGTAAACAGAGACAGCGAGGGCTAACTTTCTCACCTCCATAGAGAGCGAACGACCTCTCCATAAAATCGCAGCCGCATCCACAAAGGTAGGCCAAGAAGGACCTAACCAAGGGAGACCACACCGCTGCAAAACACTTCTCCAAATACCATCAGTAAAAGGACAACCAAAGAATAAGTGTTGGTGAGATTTGTTAGGCAGTTATCACCGTGATGAATGCCAATAAATGCCGATAAATGCCAATGAATGCCAGCATATAATTGTTTGCAGCTGTTATATAGTAGCTGATAGGTTTACATTCATGTATAAATAGATTGCAATATCAGTTTTGAGAGAATAAGAAAAACACTATTTCTACATGGTATTAGAGCCTAATTTTTTTTTTTTCCATCTCTTTTCAATGGCTTCAAGCATTTTTCCCACTATCTCCATTCCCAATATCTCTCATCTTGTCTCTGTCAAACTATCTGATACAAACTATCTTGTATGGGAAAGTCAGGTCAAACCTTTCTTATTAGGCCAGAATCTTTGGCGCTTTGTTGACGGCTCTCATCCTTGCCCCTCACCTACGCTTCCTCCTTCTAATAAGTATGAATCCTCTACTCCGTCGTTGGCCAATCCTGACTATGTCTCTTGGTTTCAAACTGACCAAAGCCTGATTAGTATTCTTCGTGCCACGCTGTCTGAGTGTGTTCTTCCACAAGTTATTGGGTTCTCCACCTCGAAGGAGATTTGGGATTGTCTCCAACAAAATTTCTCACAACAAGGTAAACAGTTTTGTGCTACTTATGGCATTGTGCATCGTTTTTCTTGTCCTTATACACCCTAACATAATGGGTTAGCCGAGCGCAAACATCGTCATATTGCTGACATGGGTCGCACCCTCTTACACACTGCTCATATGCCTCACAACCGAAGCGTTTTGTACGGCAGTTTCTTTGATTAACCGACTTCCAACCCCTATCCTTAAAGGGACCTCCCCCTATCAGTTATTATTTGGCATTTCCCCGGATTACGCTTTCCTCCGTGTTTTTGGCTGTATTTGTTACCCATATCTTGGAGATTATGTCACTAACAAATTACAATCTCGTTCTCTTCAGTGTGTTTTTGTTGGCTACAGTGATCGTCATCATGGTTACCGCTGCCTCCATCCTCCTACAGGTCGGCTCTACATTTCTTGCCATGTCATTTTTCATGAAGACCAACTCTATTATGCTGTTATTTCTCAGCATGTTTAGCTCTCCGATCTTGCTGTAGTTCCCGTGGGCTTTCTTCCTAGTCCCCCTGCTCGGCCCACTACTGTTGTCCCTTCCCACGAATCAGCCCGGTCCACATCTGGGTCAACTTCCTCTCCATCCTTTCCCGTCGACCCTAGCTCTCCACAACCATCCCTCATCTCTTCTCCACATTCTGCCGTATCGCCCCCATCATCAGCCACAAGTTCTCCAAACCCACAAGACTGCTTTCCTCTTCTTCCACAGCCAACCGTCCCCATCTCCTCTCCACCACCTTGTTCGACGTCTCCTCTTGTTCCATTTAATGTCCCTGTCATCGCTCCTCCACCACCAAGTGCCTGTCTAAGTCTTGTTCACACCCGCTCTAAATCTGGAATTGTCAAGCCAAATCCCAAATATCATGCCAATTTTTCTACTCGGTACCCCGTTCCTCATGCTTTCTCTGCTTTGGTCCACACAGACATTGAACCCACATGTTACACACAAGCATCTCGTCATCCCGAATGGAAACAAGCCATGCTCGATGAGTATCATGCCCTCCTTCAGCAGGGCACCTGGTCCTTGGTGCCGTCATCTCCTTCGCTTAATACGGTTGGTTGCAAATGGGTCTTCAGAATCAAGCGGCGCTCCGATGGCACAATTGAACGATATAAGGCACGCCTTGTTGCCAAAGGCTTCCATCAACAATCTGGTGTCGATTATTTTGATACATTCAGTCATGTGGTTCAGCCCAAAACCGTTCGCAATGTTCTCTGTCTGGCTACTTCCTTTGGTTGGCCTCTTCGGCAACTCGACGTCAAAAATGCATTTTTGCACGGCTCCCTATCCGAAGATGTTTATATGCGGCAACCACCTGGCTTTGCTGATCCTCATCGACCCAATCATGTGTGTAAACTTCATAAGGCCATTTATGGCCTTAAGCAGGCTACTCGGGCATGGTTTCAGCATTTTAGTTCTTTCCTCATTCGTGTTGGCTTTACCCAAAGTCAGGCTGACAACTCTATGTTTGTTTATCATGATCACTTTTCTGTTATGATATTGTTGCTATATGTAGATGACATCATTCTCACTGGCAGTGATTCCTCTCATCTCCTTGCCTTTCTCCGCACATTGGGCACTGAGTTTGACATAAAAGATTTGGGCCGTTTGCAATATTCTCTTGGTGTGGAGGTTCATTATCACCCTACTTCCATCCATCTTACTCAAAACAAGTACACCATTGATCTTCTCAAATGCAGCAATCTCTTGGACTGCAAACCTGTTTCTACACCCATGGCTTCCAAAGGTACCCTTTCTCGGACCCATGGTACTGTCCTTGCGGATCCTACCCCTTATCGAGAGATGGTTGGAGCCTTAAAATATCTCACCATGACTCTTCCTAATATCTCCTATGTTGTTCAACATGTCTCTCAATTTATGGGATCACCAAGTGATGTTCATTTTGACGTCGTCAAAAGGATTTTACGTTATCTAAAAGGCAGCCTTGGAGTTAGCCTTCCTGTTCGCAGGTCTCCTGACTGTTCCTTCTTAGTCGCCTATTCCGATGCAGATTGGGCTGGATGTCCTGACACTCGCAGGTCCACAACCGGGTATTGTGTATTCTTGGGACCCAATCTCATTTTGTGGAGTGCCAAGAAGCAGCCCACCGTTTCCGGTTCCAATACCGAAGCCGAATACTGAGCTCTTGCGTATGCATGTGTCGATACTTTGTGGATTCAAGGTCTCTTAACTTAACTTCGTTGTTTGCTTACCCGTCCGGTTTTACTTAACTGTGACAACCTCTCTGCCACATACTTAGCCGCTAACCCTATCTTCCATGCTCGTACAAAACACATTGCTATTTATTATCACTTTGTCCGTGAACAGGTCGCCTCTGGCAGTCACAAAGTTCAATTCGTTCCTTCTCAACTTCAGCTTGCATATGTCTTTACAAAAGGGTTACCAGCTGGCCGTTTTGAACGTCTTGTTTCCAAACTCGTCACCTCTCCGGTGTCCAGTTTGCGAGGGAATGTTAGGCAGTTATCACCATGATGAATGCCAATGAATGCCGATAAATGCCAATGAATGCCAATGAATACCAATGAATGCCAATGAATACCAATGAATGCCATCATATAATTGTTTGCAACTATTATATTGTTGTTGATAGGTTTACATTCATGTATAAATAGATTGAAATATCAGTTTTGAAAGGATAAGAAAAACACTATTTCTACAAGATTCAATATCCCCCACACACAAGAAACGGACAGGAGAAGGGATATTGGAATACCGACTAACACGATCAAGGGTAGCAAGACGACGGTTAATGGCGGTCCATAAGATGAAACTAGCACTAGGAATAGAAAGACGATTCCACACCAAATGAGCCCCAGGGCGAGCTGACCCTTTTCCCCCAGGATCTGCCACAAAGAGCTAGTAGAGAAGAGACCATTAGGATTGAGTGACCACACAAATCGGTTCGGCAGCAAAGGAAGAGCAATGATGAACCTTCTAGCGTACTGAATAACGCGGACAACTTGGTTGGAAAAGAAAGGCCAGTCCCTAGCACCATCGACCAGAACAGAAGAAACTAGGGCTTTAATATGGATTCCATATTCCCTAATGTCCCTTGGCTCCAGCCGGTCAAAGAGGGGGCCGAGACGGCACTAGTTGTCATGCCAAAGAAAGGTGGAGCTCCCATTCCCGATTCTAGCCTCAATGAAGGGTCTAATAATATGCCGGATCTTCACAATGAAGGGTCTAATAATATGCCGGATCTTCACAATGAAGGGTCTTATGTGTACTCAAAAACAAACCCGGAGCTAAATATAGGGAAAATGTAGCAATATTGCTTCACTTTTCAGCCCAAATAAAATAATGTGAAATTGCTACTTTTCTTATAATTGAGTCATTTTGCCCCTAAATTCAGTTTCAGAGTTGTTTTTGAGTATTCATACATAAAACACGTCATGAATTAACGTGATGTGTGACGAAAATTATCACGGATGGGCAAGCTGAAATATTTAAAAGAATTCATAATACTTAAATGTAAATTTTGTAAACCAAGTGTAACCATAAAATTTGGTATAAAATACAAGATATTAATTATAAAACGTAAATTGCCCAGTAATATAATATCCCTAAATCCCAACAAGACAACGTGCTATTGAAATCTATTGCCCTCGAGTTCGTAACGGAAACTGGGAATTATCAATCTACCAATTCCAGGTTCAGTAACAAAATATTTTCCTCGCCTAGCTGAGATAAGAACTTAATACAAAATTTTGATTGCATAAGAATTTTCATATAACATAGAACAATATATATATATATATATATATATATACAAGACAATTAAAATTGGGAAAATACTCGCTCACTAAGTTGCTAGATGAAAGGAAAAATGATGTACTCGGCGTAGAAGAGATTCCAAACAAATCTGTAGTAGTTGGCAATTGCTTCCTGCAGAAAATGCATTCCAACTTATCATCAAATGATGAATTAGATAAACCAATTTCTGGGAATCAGTCACCAAATCAGATGATCAGTTAATCACAAACTAGACATGCCGGATTATCGATGGAATTCCAATTTGTAATACATGCATGATCATTATTAGAGCAGTCAAATTATTTTGTATTACCTTGGTATACTTTGCTTGCTCCAGCACCCAAGTCTGGAAACACATAAGAAATACATTGTACGTAAGATTTTAGCAATAAACCATAATTTCATCAACTGTTTTTTTGTCTATGTACGAATTACGAAACAGGTCTAACATTAACGATTCACATCCAATTAAGTGTGCATCGGAAAACTCCAAGATACAAACCTGGAAAACTAAACTCAAAGCCAAGATTGCATGGGTGGGTATCATTAAGCTACGCCTGAATGCCTGCACACAAGAAACTAAAGTGGGTCAAAGGAACAATCCAGGAATTTCGCAAAAATCTCTATTACTATAAAGCAAAAAAGGGTGGTTTGGTCAAGCTTTTTTTTTCCACTTATATCCTTTACTAAACCTAAATATTAAAACAATAAAACTCTATTAAAAAGGTTAAAATCGTACAAAAAAACAGTAAATAATGAAATAAGAAAACAAAACTTTAGGAAGTAAGAAAAAAATAAATAAAGGTTAATAATCTCGCCTTCTGGTGGTTAACCTCCCACCCACTTTTCATCCCACTACTTTTTTTTTTATCTATTATTTATAATAAAATAAACTTTAGAAAATAAAACAATTTCGTGCATACCCGACATAAAAAAATAAAAAATAAAACAAATCGCGTGTATCGCACATGATTAAAAAAGAATGTCTCTTACATGCGTGAAAGGCGTGTGTGGGGAGGCTAGTGTATAATAAGTCAAAGCCATTAGCTATATGTCTAAATTTAACAAATGTGCAACCATCTAGGGTAAGCTTCAAAGGTAAACATACTGACCTCAGGCATGAAACTTGCTGCCAATATAGAACCAATATAATTTAGCAGCAGAAGCCCAGAACCAAGGAACGCAATGTTTCTAACTCCAAGTTTAGTTGCAAATGTTGATATCTGGAACCTGTAATCATATTTAATTCAAATGAATAATGGATGGCAGCTCAAATATTAGGCTTCACAAAAGAATACTAGTGTAGTCAGACCTAAAAATGTAGGGAAAAAAGGTAACAATATTGGTTAAGCATATTAAATAAAATTGAGAATTACTGTGACAACATCAATCCTAATGGCATGTAGGCAAAATGACACATCGCTTTCCAAGCATCGGGTACACCATGCGAAGATTTAATACTCGTTGGTTCATGTGTATATTAACCCAAAATAAAAAAGGAAAGGAAAAAGGAGTGATGACATTCAAATTAAAAGCCAAAATTTGGAACTTTTTTTACCAATCAAAAGTAAATCCAATAGATAAAAATCATTCAAGGAAAGAACCAAATTAGGTATTAGCAGCCACTAAGTAACTAGCCCTACAACTCACTTGCGGTCTCCTTCTACATCTGGAAGATCTTTTGTTATGGCAATAACCAAAGCAAACAATGTTACAAAGGTAGTGATAAAAGCAACGGCCGCGCTGCAGGTAGAATTTGAATTTCAGCATTAGTATATTGAAATTGTGAACATATGGAAACGGCTAAAATATCAGAAGTATATAGCTAGATTCACCAGAATATTCAAAATTCAAAATTCAAAAGCCATGAATACAAATATTTTCCAGTTTGACAATAGAAGACACAATGTAATTTTTTTTTCTTTTTCATAAAACTAAGGAACACTATGTTTATAAAACATGGTCATACATGATGGTATGGTTTCATCTGACTAACTCTACATGGTAAAACTGAATAGCACAAATGGTGACGCACCTCCACTCAAATTGAAGCCCAAGGGCAGCTCTAGTGGCATAATATACACCAAAATTGAGAAGGAAACCACGTACCTGCAGTAGTTATTTGGTTAATCTCTTGTGACTTCATTAGTCCTGGAGAAATAATATGGCAAAAGAGTATTTGAAAATGATCATGCCTGCTGTTTCGACATTACCATCACAGAGATCGTATTCTTTTAAAAATTCATTTACTGTCCAGGCTCCTTGCTAGTTTTTTGTTCAATTCAGACACATTAATATTCACACAATCACATTAGATGAAGGCATAATGAATCAGCCATTCAACTACAGAAAGTTTTATACTCCAGAAGTATTAGATACTTCAGCCACATAATGGATGACTGACTTCAACTTTGAGCATAATTCTCAAAGTTGGCAAATGTTGATTGTTTCAAAAGCTTTTTTTTCACATGTTTTTGTTTCAGGTGCCCTTTTCCTTTACCATAACTAGCTTAGATTGTGGCAATCATAAATTTATTAATACTTTCTGCTTTATTTTAACCCCAAAGAAGAAAAATAAAAACTCATTGTTAGCTTCATTCTTATTTGGAGATTTAAAGAGATCCCGTGAATTTCAAATTTTTCAAACCAATATCAAACGATATAAATCTGAGTAATTAATAACCAGCGACCACATAATGGAGCCAACAAAATTACGATGAGCGAGAACGTAAATCTATTGTTAGAATTAGAGAGCAGGAGAATATTAATAATACCGTGGCAATTATAAGAAATGCAGCAACAGGAAATCTCTTCATTCTAAGAGGGGGAACAGAATAGATGGTGCCAAGGAAAAGACCAAGACAATAGAGAGAAGTAATGAATGGCCCGAAGTTCAGCCCAACAATCAACAGGCCAGCCACTGCAAAAAATATCACCAAGAGCCATGCTGATTGAACTGAAAGATCCCCTGCAGCAATAGGCAAATATGGTTTGTTTACCCTGCAAACATAACAGAAAGAGGCAGAATAAGATCAAAGAACAAACATGCAATTATTTCCATGGCCAATGTCACAATAGGAAGAAAAAAAAAGAATAGGTGATGGTTTACCAAAGGGTCAAGATCTTCTGGAACTATATTTTTTCCTTTTGTTAAAGAGTAAAGAACACTTTTTAACAAGTTCAGTCTCTTAGTCAGATGATTGATATGCATTTAACTATGATGAGCCAAGGAATCAACAACATTCTGAAAAATGCAACCTTGTACAGGATCTTAAACCACACAAAAATGTGCATAAACCCTATTGTTGGAAACATTTTGAGTTGAAAGCTATTGCAAATATCCTTTTCTAAGAGTTTGTAAAAGTAACAGAAAGACGTGTGTAAATGTGTGCAGCTTACTTGTCAATTCTGATATCGTAAATCTGGTTGATGCCAACTATATAACCATTCCCAAATAGTAGAGCAAAAAGACCAGAGAATGCCTTAAAAAGCAGAGACCACTTTATCAAATGGGAGTTCTCAATCAACGCTCTTGTCACCAAAGCACTGTGGACAAAACAAAAAAGACACTGTCAACTACACCTTCCAAGAGTTGGAAATCAAACAAGTTAACTAGCCAATGTACTCCACAGTAATTTACTTACGTGGACCCCAGAGTTGTTCCTCGTATGGTATGTGGCCTCAGGAATCTCCAACAAGCATCTTTAAAATCTGAAACTTTGGTCAATACTGGATCAGATCCAGCCTCTCCAACTTGACTGCAGGCCTGCATTCACTTTCACTTTAATGCGATAAAAAAAACCCTTGAGTCTCATAGTCTATAGTGTACAAATTTATCCAAAATCAAGTACTAAAACATGTCCAATGAAATTAATCTCACCATCCAAGGACAGGGAGTATAAAGCACAAAACAATCATCAAATGTCCTCTTTTTATATATGCATTTTCTGAGTAACCAAATAGGTTCATCAATTATTACAATGCTTCTTTTGACCAAAAAAAAATTATTACAAAGCTTCTAACGAGATTGTTCTGCATTGACATGTTCAAATAGTAGGATTGCCTAATTTCAGTCACTACACCTGAACCTCCAAGCGTTGATATCATTCAATAATTGCAGCATCACTGAGGAAAATGAACAAGTAAATACTTCCAGTTCCACAAGCTAATTCTAACAGGTAGAAGTATTACAATAGAAAAATCTCTCAGTATCTCTCTCTATATATTCAAAATGGGGACAAAACACAGTAATTGGAAAAAAATTAAACATACCCATCTGAAAAAATCAAATCTTTTTTCAATCAAAAGATTCATATTGGCAATGTGAAGCAATCATTGCTAAGAGAAGCAACCCAATTGGACCAAGTAAAACTAATATTTTGAAGAAATGCAGCATACCAAGATGGAATTTCGCCTCTTCTGGGTGTTGGGTAAGCCTTTTGAGCTTCGGTAGAGCCCAATTGAGTAGAAATTTTTCTTGCATTTTGAGAGAAAAGTAACTGGTTTTGCAGTGGGCTTAAGAGCAACTGAAGGGAAAGAAGAGGAGGTACTGCTGCACTGCGGGGTTAGAGCTGGAAAACGTAGGGAAGAGGAGGAAATGAATGAGAGCTCCATGCTAAAAAAGACACAGAGCGAGAAAGGCGAGTTTGTGCCCCGAGAGAGGAGGAATGCAGGATAGGACTTCGAAACTGAGACACACGAAAACCGGCAGTGAAACGACATGTCGTTAGATTGGTACAGTAACAAACAAAAATAAAACAAATTAAATTCATGGAGATGCAGGGAATCGAAAATGCTACATGCAAAGCGAGCGATCTACCAAGTGAGCTGCATCCCCTTCGTAAAGTAGTTTCTGATAACTTTATCTTGGTTATAAGTTCAATTATTTTTTATGGGAATTTGGCTAAGGTGCCCTTACCAAAAACCACAAACCACAATACATTTTGTCTTTTAAGATATGCACTAAAAAACAAAAAATATAAGCATTGTAAGTAGGTGATTGGGTATTAAAAAAAAATATAGGCATTGTAAGGAAGTATATGCACCATATGAGCATAATAAACCACAAAAAAATGGACTTTCCAAAATAACACCTCTATAGGTGTAACTTTCAAATCTCATATATATGTCTTGCATTGTATCATTTGAAAATTCATTGCTACTTTCAAGGTCTTTATTTTTAACTAATTTTGTTTAAATCCCATGGAACTTTGGAGTTCTTCATCCAAAAGTACCCTTAGGAAACCCAAAGTAAAATTATCTTTTCCCTTTTCCCATTAATGGCCCAAGTATATAAACAAAAAAAATTAAGTTAGTTCCCCCTTATTTCTCCAAATATCTCTACCCAAATCTCCGCCTCTCTCTCTCTCTACCCAAATCTCTACATCTTTCTCTACCCAAATCTCTACCTTTCTCTCTACCCCAAATCTAAATTGAAGATGAAGATGAATATGAATATGAAGTTCAAGAGGAAAGAAAGAGGAAGATGAAGATGAAGCGATTCGCACTTCCCTACCTTTCTCGATTGGTACTTCTTGCTTCACACCACAACTCATCTTCTCACCCTCAATTCCCATTGCAAAAATCCAAATTCTAGGCTTCATGGCTTCACAATTAGTTACCAATTAGTTTCCACTTACATACCAATTACTAACCAAATATTCCCACTTACTCACCTAACAGTTTACGGGTTTTCTCGTACATCTTTGTTCTTATTGTTTGATATGCGAAATATGAGTTTGACGCCATGAGGATGAAATCTTGTTTGTTTATGGATTTCCACTTATAGTTTTGATTCTGAAATGTTCTTAGATATTGTGAAATTGAAGGTTTTCAATTGAAATTTATAAGGTCATGTAGGTTTTTTTTTCAAATAACCATCAATAGAGATGGCAAAGTCAAAGATTCTTAAGAATAATTATTTTCTCATACCTAACTTCTCATAAAACTTATGTGGGGGACAGAAAGGATGGTCATTAAAATCACCCGAGAGAAAGCGTTCATAGGCACCTACTCGATCTCTTGGTATGAGAGTTCGGCTAGACGATGTACCATCGTGTTTGGTCTCGTTGGCCGTCTCCACACAGTGCATGTAGTGATGATACATTTGCAGTAACATCACGTGTCATTGTCTTCATCGGATGTTGAACTATCACTCCATTGATGGGCCACTGTTGTATGGTGATTTGATAAAGTTTTTTGAGAAAGAAAGGTATGAAGGATAATGTATTCTGAGGGTCAGATGTGAGAAAGGTATGAAGGATAATGTATTCTAAGAGTCAGATGTTTCCGTGAGGATTTGAGAGTTAACATAGATAGAGGATAGATATACCATAGATAATGATCTAACATATGAGATTGTAATAAGAAAATATGATCTAGACGGTTGGTGTGAGATGTAATACCTTCATGTCAGATTTGCATTTTGTGGATATGAGATATAAAAATCTAATGGATAAGAAAGAAATAAGAGGATCTGTTCTAATGGTCTATGTAAGATGAAATCTTACATCTCCGGAATTTTTACTTTTTAGGTTAAAACGTTTAGAAAAAAAAAATTAGAGATTTAATAAACAAAAATAGTTAAAAGAAAAATATATTGCTAACAATGTAGCGCCAATAAATATAGGCCTCCATTGCTTCCAGCTTCAACCCAACAAGGCTCCGGGTCCAGATGGATTTAATGGGTTGTTCTTCCAGAGAGCTTGGTAGATTTTGGGGGTTCATGTTGTAGCGGCTGTTAGGGAGTTGTAACGACCCGTACCTTAAAAGGAATTAAATTTGTAAAATTAAGGGAGAAAATAATAATTTTACCCTTGATTTAGTAGGGGTTCGGAAGTCACTTTTTGCTTGGAGTTACTTTTGGGAGTTTTTCTTGGACCATTGTGTAGGTCTCAACCTCACGAGTTCGTAGACAGCCGGCACCCAAAAATCGGAGTCTGTTTGGAGAAGTTACGGGTCTAGGAATACTAGGGGCATTTTAGTAATTTAGAAATCAAAGACATTTTTAAGTTCCTCTTTCTCTCTCCTCACTTGACTGGCCAAAAAGGACACTCTCTCTCCTCTCTCGATCTTTCTCTCCTTTTTTCCTAGCGAAAACCGATCCACCACCACCCTTGATTTCGATTTCGGTCCTTACAAGCCAAACCAACGTCACTACGAGCTTCCCCTCCTCCCCACGATCATGTCCATACCCACCATCACTGTAAAGGACCACTGTGGAGGGCGGGGCAACGAGCGAAAAGTGAACCGCGGCTTCTCGGTCATTTTCCGGCCACCACAGGTATGAGCTTTCAATTTGGACTTCAGATTTAGGTTCATGGGCTCGAGTAGATAGTTTTAGACTATTAGATCATAAAAATTAGTTGAGATTTGAAGAAATTAGAAAAACTTCAGGGTTGGCCGTTAATGACTGTTTCCGGCCGGCGAGCGGCGGCGCAGGCCTACCTAGGGGAGAAGGCGACTAGGAGCTGCAATCGCACTCAACAAGGCGCATGGTGTGCATGGGGGTGCGTGCATGGCGTGTGAGGGCGAGTAGGAGGGCCACTAGCCTTCTGCCGGCGAGTGCCGGCCCACGGCGTCTCGTGTCGATTTGTTTTTGACGTTTCGGACCTATTGGCGCAAGTTTCGGGTCCATCGGAGTTCGTTTAGGGGTTGTTTTGGACGTTTTTAGGTTACTTTAAACGCGCTTAGAATTCATGAGTACTTCTAAGGTTTAGGGGATCGAATTGTGGGTTTTATAATGCCGATTAATAATGCCAAGTGATATTTTTGACAGGCGTGGAGGCTCTGACAGTCACGGGGGACCGAATAGCTTGGAGTTGAATTCGAACATACCTTGAGGTGAGTGGATTTTGGTCTCTAAAGAATATTGCATGCATTATGATATGTTTTAAATGTTTTATTAGTAATTATGAATTCCGGTAATTGAGGATTATTCCAAAAGGCTTTATAATAATTATAAGATTTGGGAATCAAGTATAATTGGGTTATTTGATTTATTATTGACTATGGATTGGAGTATGGACTATGGGTTATACATGTGATAATTAAGGTTAATGATTTGAAAGCGTTTTGGGCTTTGGCCCGGTGATATGGCTTTGGGCTACGGCTTGGTGTTGTGAATTTGTTAGTGATTATGGAATTCGGTAATGAATTTGGATATGGTTTGGCGCTTGTCCCGGATATGGATATTGGGCTTTGGCCGGGGTTATGGATGTTGCGCTTAGGTCCGGCTTTTGGTAATTTTGGCTTCGTCCATGCATTATGGAAATTCCGCCACATGTCTTTGAGGTATTTTCGGTCATGCGTGTTCGTCTCCGATACATGACTTTGTGGTATTTTCAATCATGTATTCATTTAGGTATTTCTAACACATGACTTTGAGGTATTTTAGGTAATGTGACCGCATGACTTAGAGGTATTTTCAGTCATGCGTTTTTATCTCCGATACATGACTTTGAGGTCTTTTCGGTCATGTGCTCATCGAGGTTACCTACGTGCATAGTACCTGATTTCTTCCGCATATCTTTGAGGTATTTTCATATATGTGGAGAGTATGTCCCCGGGTTGGACCTCTCGGTTGCTAGCTATTGCTTTGAGGTATTTTTGGCAATGGTTAGGAGGGCATGTCCCCAGGTTGTACTGCCCCAGATCTTGACCTATGGCTCGGGATAACGACTACGGTCGGGATATTGAGCTACGACTCGGGATGACGGCTACGATCGGGATATTGAGTTACGGCTCGAAATGAGCCGTGATATTGAGTTACGGCTTGGGATGAGCTAGGATATTGAGTTACAACTCGGGATGAGCTGGGATATTGAGTTACGGCTCAGGATGGGTCGGGATATTGAATTACGGCTCGGGATGGTCCGGGATATTGAGTTACGACTCGGGATGAGCCGGTATATCGAGCTACGGCTCAGGGAAGACGGCTACGACCGGGATGTGGGGCAACGGTCTGGGATATAGGCTACGACCGGGTTATTACGACGACAAGTACTGTTGGATATGGCGAGGGTTCCACCTATGTAATTAGAGGGCACTCTGGTAAGTTGTATGTATATATATATATATATATCCGTATGGAAGGTCTTAATGTAATTTGATTTACCACAAGGTGGGTTGTCCCTATTACCTTTATTTTTATTATTATTATTATCGTCACTTTATTAGTGTGTGTAAGCTTCGATATAGTTTATTGTCCACTCACAGTTACTTTGGTTTTGTGCCCTCCAGGCCGTAGCGGGACGATGTGACAAGACTAGGACGAGGCATCATATTTTGCTCCACTACCAGTACGTAGGACTTTTATTAGTTTCTGTAAAGTTAAGGATTACCTAGTTCGCTCTTATTGTAAAATTATTTTGATGGCTTGGTAATTTAGGCTCGGATTGTTATACGTTGTGGGCTTAGCTGGACTGCTTGGGATTTGTTTTTGTTAGTGCATCCTTCGTCTGACAGGTTCAAGGCAGTTTGACCCGGTTATAGGGGAGATGGTGCCGATTTTTTCGGTAATTTCTTTTAAAGATTAATGGATAGGGTGAAGGCATTCTTGGAAGGTTTTAGATTTTTTTTCTAGGGTTGTCAGACGGGAGCAGGACCTCTCACGAGTTTCGAAGGGAAATCGAGAGGGGACATGTCAGGAGTTATTTTCTTCGAGTTACTTACTTGGAGAGATTAATGATACTATTATTACTCTGGTACCGAAAGTCCCGAATCCCTCGTCTATGGCCGACTTTCGGCCCATTTCCTATATCAATACTTTGTATAAAATTATTTCAAAGCTGATTGTTAATAGGATTGTTGGGGTTCTGCCTTCTATCATTTGTGGTAGCCAGTCTGAATTTGTGGGGGGTCGTAGGATAAGGGACATGTCAGGAGTTATTTTCTTCGAGTTGCTTACTTGGAGAGATTAATGATACTATTATTACTCTGGTACCGAAAGTCCCGAATCCCTCCTCTATGGCCGACTTTCGGCCCATTTCCTATATCAATACTTTGTATAAAATTATTTCAAAGCTGATTGTTAATAGGATTGTTGGGGTTCTGCCTTCTATCATTTGTGGTAGCCAGTCTGAATTTGTGGGGGGTCGTAGGATAAGGGACAACATTTTGATGGTGCAGGAATTGATGCGCGGGTATCATTTGGATAAGGGTGAACCAAGGTGTACTGCCAAAGTCGACATATTGAAAGCGTATGACAGTTTGAATTGGGGGTTTTTCATTCAGGCTATGGCTGCTTTTAATTTTCACCCAAGGTTAATTACTAGGGTGGAAAAATGTATTTCCTCTACTCAGTTCTCGATGGCGGTTAATGGAGAGTTGGTGGGTTTTTTCAAAGGAATGAGGGGATTAAGGCAGGATGACCCCCTCTCTCTGTATATTTTTATTATGGCCATGGATATTTTATCCCGTATGCTGAGTTCTAGTATTTCTTCTTCCCCTCGGTTTAGACACCATTGGAGATGTGAGAGAGTGGGTCTTTCGCATTTAGCGTTTGCTGATGATTTGTTGGTGTTCTTCCATAGGGATAGTTATTTTGTGAGAACTATCATGGTTACTCTTGAGCAATTCTCCTCTGTTTCTGGGCTGATTCCTAATCAGGCTAAAAGTAGTGTGTTCTTGGCTGGGGTGGCTTCTTCCTTGAAGGGAAGGATTTTGGAGGTGCTCGGATTTGGAGAAGGATCGCTTCTGGTTCGTTATCTTGGAGTTCCGTTGGTTTCCTTTAAACTTGGGTTCTATGATTGCCAGCCTCTCCTTGAGCGAGTTAAAGGGCGGATTTCTAGTTGGGAGCACCGGAAGCTCTCCTTTGCGGGTAAGCTTCAGTTGATTAATTTTGTCCTCTCTAGTTTGCAGGTTTATTGGGCTTCTCATATGTTTCTCCCGAAGAAAATTTTCGGAGATATTGAGCTGAAGTTCCGGAGGGTTTTGTGGTATGGGAATGTTTCGGGGGGGTACCACGCTAAGGTTGTGTGGAAGGAGGTGTGTAAACCCAAGGTGATGGGCGATTTGGGGTTACGGGATTTACATACTTGGAATGTGGATCTTATGGCGAGGCATATGTGGTGTATTTTTTATTCTCGTCAGAATAGCATTTGGGTTAGGTGGGTTAAGGCGTACTTTATTCGGGGGCAATGTTTTTGGTCTTTGCCCCTCCCTCAGTTTGTTCTTGGAATTGGAGGAAGTTAATCAAGATTAGGCTGCTGGTTCGTCCTCTTATCAAGGTTGTGGTGGGGAATAGGGCAGATTTATTTATGTGTTGCGACAATTGGTTGGATGTGAGTCCCGTGGGGAATTTGGTTGGTTCTATTGTTGTTGAGGCTTCTAGGTTGCCCGTGCACTCAAAGGTGAGGTTTTTATGTAACGACCCGTATTCTTATTTAGTGAATTTTTGTAATTTAGTTTAGAAAAGGACAATTTTATGCTCGGAAGTAACTTTTTGTTTGGAGGTATTTTTGGAAGTTTTCTTTAGACCATTGCGTAGGCCTCGAACTCATGAGTTCGTAGACAGGCAGCACACGAAAATTGGTTGGACGTGAGTCCCATGGGGAATTTGGTTGGATGTGAGTCCCGTGGGGAATTTGGTTGGTTCTACTGTTGTTGAGGCTTCTAGGTTGCCTGTGCACTCAAAGGTGAGGTTTTTATGTAACGACCTGTATTCTTATTTAGTGAATTTTTGTAATTTAGTTTAGAAAATGACGATTTTATCCTCGGATTTAGTAGGGCCTCGGAAGTCACTTTTTGTTTGGAGGTATTTTTGGAAGTTTTCTTTAGACCATTGCGTAGGCCTCGAACTCACGAGTTCGTAGACAGGCAGCACACGAAAATCGGAGCTCGTTTGAGCAAGTTATGGGTTTAGAAACTTCAGAGTCATTTTAGTAATTTTGGCAGCCCATATATTTTTATAGTATTTTGTGTCCAGGTTTTCTTATGATTTTAAGCTCCTTCGAGGAGGGTTTTCAAAGCAAGGTTGTGGACCACGAGATATGTTCATTGCTTGTATTTTCGTGGGTCTTGCTGGGTTTTAAAAAAAAATTAGAATGGCCTTTACGGTAAGTTCTTCCATAATTATCCTTACTTAGTTATTGGCTACTTAAAAGGATTATATCTTATGCATGCATGATTTTACATACGGAGGGATGTGTTTTCCTCGGAAATTGTGTTTTAAATTATTATTATTTTATCCACTCATACTTTTCCTTTTTGGCGTCCCCTCCAAGCCGTTGAGTATGACGAAGGCACACCCCGAGGCGAAGGCATCACTTTCTAGCTGCGCTACAACCGTACTATCTTCAAGTAGGGTTTGCCAGACTTGTAAATTTAACGTTCCAACCTAGTTGCTCTAATTCACCATTTGGAAATTGTTTGTAATTATTACGTAGTTGGGTTGGTTGTGTTTTGGTCTGGACTTTTTGGATATTATTTTAGAATATGAATCCTTCGTCCGACAGGTGGAAGGTGGTTTGACCAGTTTACAGGGGAGATTTTGCCAAATCTTCAGTAGAATTTTCGTAAAGTCCTTCAAGGGCTAGTGTGGGTATTTCAAGAATTATTTTGAAGTTTTAGGTCTTGTTAGACAGGAGCAAGACTTCTCACGAATTTCGAGCGAAAATTCGGGAAGGGTCCGGTCAACTTGGTATCAGAGCTCTAGGTTAAATTACTGTAGACTGCACACTTGGTGTGCATTTCTGAACTAACGAATTCTTGTCTCTTAACAGTGAGATCCTCGTAGACGTCATCCTCGTCGACGGCCTGGTAGTGTAGAAGAAGCGGGGAATGCGCAGGGTGCACAAGCTCCGGAGATGAAGCTTGACTTATGACAGACCCTGGAGCAGTTAGGTTGGGTGGTAACGTTGATCCTATAGAGAAGGGGTACTGCATAGATTTTTGACATCGAGGGGGCGCAGAGACTAGGTGCCACAATTTTTACGAGCGAGGCGAGGCCATAGGATGCAGATGGATGGATCACTCGCTTGGAGTGGGTGTTTGAGGTGATGAGGTGCCCTCCTGGTGACAGGGTCCGACTGGCCACGTTTATGTCGGATGGCCATGCGTATCGTTGGTGGCACACTCTTGTGATGACGGGTTGGGATATCCATACCACCACCTGGGAGGCATTCCAAGAGAGATTCTTTGAGCGGTTTTATCCCTGATCTTATAGAGATGACTTGCAAGTGGAGTTTCTGCAATTGAGGCAGGGTGATATGACATTACCACAGTATGAGCAGAGGTTTATAGAGCTTTCCTGTTTTGCTCTGGCCTGGTGGTTGATGAGTTGGATAAATGTAGGCGGTTCGAGTGGGGTTTGAGGGACGAGATTCGTGTGGTGGTTACGGCGGTAGAGTATACCTCGATGAGGACTTTAGTCGATGATGTTGCACATGTGGAGCGGAGTCTATCGAGTGTGAGTTGGCTGAGTGGTTCTAGACGACACCGTGACCACATGAGTTTTAGGGATTTGAGTCAAGGACCGTCCAAGAAGGGTAGTTATAACACTGGTTCATCGGGAAGTAACAGGTCAGGTGACTTCGCATTCGGGTTTAGTGGCGAGGAACCAGTACAGGGAATTTCCTGAGGTTTTGCTGTGGGGTAGAAGGCATCAGCTCACTCCAACTGGGAGACCAGACAATCAGAGCAGTGGCCCTGGACTGACCGGAGGTACGGCTGTTATTATTGTGGAGAGATTGGGCATTTCAAGAGGGATTTTCCAAATAGTCCGAGTGGTAGTATTCTAGCCCAGGGTTCTTCAGGTCAGGAGCAAAAAGCTGTACAATCTTCTGGTATGGCACCGGGAAGTCAAACACAGTATAGTGGGGCAGACAGAGCTGGAAGCAGACAAAGAGGCTAAGGCGGATCTTCAGGAACTTAGGCTCAAGTACACTATGACACAGCATGAGGCTCGGGCGGCCCTAGGAGTCTTCATTGGTAGAGTTTTTACTATTTTGGGGGAAAGGGGAAACTTGAAGCACAGTTGCGAGCCAGTGCCCACATTTTTTTTTCTCTTTCACTGACAAGTACGAATTTCGAGGAAAAACTTTCTCTAAGGAGGGTGAGTTGTAACGAACTGTATTCTTATTTAGTGATTTTTTTTTTTTTTTAGTTTAGAAAATGACGATTTTACCATTGGATTTAGTAGGGCCCCGAAAGTCACTTTTTGTTTGGAGGTATTTTTTGTAAGTTTTTCTTGGAAAATTGTGTAGGTCTCGAACTCATAAGTTTGTAGACAGACGGCACGCGGAAATAGGAGCTCGTTTGAGCGAGTTATGGGTCTAGAAGCTTCAGAGGCATTTTAGTAATTTTGGCCACCCATATATTTTTATAGTATTTTGTGTCCAGGTTTTCTTACGATTTTAAGCTCATTCGAGGAGGATTTTCAAAGCAAGGTTGTGGACCACGGGATATGTTCATTGCTTGTATTTTCGTGGGTCCCGCTGGGTTTTAAAAAAAGTTAGAATGGCCTTTCCGATAAGTTCTTCCATAATTATCCTTACTTAGTTGGCTACTTAAAAGGATTATATCTTATGCATGCATGATTTGACTTACGGAGGGGTGTGTTTTCCTCGGAAATTGTGTTTTAAATTATTATTATTTTACCCACTCATATTTTTCCTTTTTGGCTTCCCTTCCAGGCCGTTAAGTACGACGAAGCCACACCCCGAGGAGGAGGCATCACTTTCTAGTTGCGCTACAATCGTACTATCTTCGATTATGGTTTGTCAGACTTGTTGTACAGACCCAAAAATTTAATTACTGAATTTTCGTAAATTATTTTGCAAAAGGACGAAATTACCCTTGGTTGTATAAAGGCTCGAAAGTCAATTATTGTTTGGAGACAATTTTGGTAGTATTTCGGGGACCGATGTGTATGTCTCGAACTCATGAGTTCGTAGACAAGTGGCACGCGAAAAATGGAGTTCGTATGCGAGATATGTGGATCTAGAATGTTCAGGGGCATTTTGGTAATTTACCTTAGTTAGATATTTTTAACCCAGGGAGATCAGATTCTCCTCATTTCTCTCTCTCTCTTCCTAATCTTCATCCATTCCGTGCGAACCAAACCCAAAATTTTGAACTTCAATTCAAGGCAACCTCGTCTGATTCGGTTCCACTCATTGGAATCTTCTCTTCCCTACGATCAAGGAAGCAACCGCGGGAGACACCGAACCGAGGAAAGGAAAAATCAAAACTTTCTATCAATTTTTCGGCCAACATGGGTATGGGTTTTGTATTTAGACTTCATTTTGAGTTCCTGGGTTCGAGTAGATGGATTTAGACTAAAAATTCGTGAAAAATGGTTAAGATTTGAGGAAGTTAGGAAAATTTTAAGGTCGGCCGGCAATGGCTTTTTCTGGCGACAGTGGATGGTGACACACGGCGGAGCGGTCATCTTCTCCGGTAACCCTCCGGTGACAATCCGGGACTAGTTAGGTTAGAGGGGCTGACGTGGATGCCACGTGGCCGCCACGTGGTGCCACCTAGCGGCTAAGTCAGTGTCGAGTTAGGCGCGTGAGGGACTGTAGCCGACACGTGTCGACAAGGTTTCGACGTTTCGGACCTTTTGGCGTAGGTTTAGGGTTAATCAGACGTCGTTTAGGGGTAGTTTTGGGCGTCCAAAGTGGCTGCATTTTTAGTGTGATGTGAGCGGACCTCCCGGGGTTTAGGGAGTCTAAATAGTAGGGTATTAATTATAGTTGGTAATTCCGATTGTTACTTTTGACAAGCGATGCTGCTCCGGGAACTTCAGAGGAGCGTATGACTTAGGATTGAACTATTTGGACGTTTGGTGAGTGGACTTTGGTTTTGGAAAGTATAATGAATGCATAAAGGTATATTTGATATAATTGCTTATTACGTATTGTTTTGACAAAATTCTGGATATTATTAAATTATTACTGGACACGGGCTTTTAATAATTATTTGGAAATGATGTTTTGGGCTATGGCCTGGCTTTATGGTTTCAGATTTTATATGGTTTCGGTTGAGTCCAGGATTTTGGATTTAGACCCGGATTTATGATTTTATTGGATTTGGGCATAAACCCAGTTTTTCAATGAATTTGGTTTAGGCCAAGAAACAAGGATGTCAAAACATGGATTTTGGTTTTTACTGAATTACTGTCCCTGAGGGTCAAGGTTATCTCCGACTGGCGTCGAACGGTATTTCTCCACCAGATCGTTGAGGGTTCTCCGACGCTGGTGTCGAAGGGTATTTCTCCACCAGGTCGTTGAGGCTGTCTACACGTAGTACAAGGTTCTGCACAACTCGAGGTATATCGGGTGTGTGGAGGGTATTGAGCTACGGCTCGGGATTTTATTCGGGGAGCAGTGGGATATGTTTTGATATATATTTTGTGTCCAGGTCTGTTTACATGATTTTTAAACTCCTTTGAGGAGGATTTTAAAAGCAGGGTTATGGACCATGGGATGTTTTCATTATTCGGATTTTCGTGGGTTCGACCAAGTGTTTTAACAAAAGATGGATTTTCTGGTGAGTTTCCAGTTTATCCTTGTGGATTTGTTTGAAAAGGACTTTTATGTTATGCATGCATTGTTTTACTTGTGGAGGGGGGAAAAGGTATGTTTCCTCGGAAATTGTTTTAAAAGATTATTTTTTCCACTCACACTTTTCGTGTTTTAAATTCTTTCCAGGCCATAAGTTGACGAGGGCACATCTAGAGGCAGAGGCATTAAATTTCAGCTGCGCATTTACCTAGACTATCGAGTAGGATATATATTTATGTATTTAATTGTCCTACCTAGATGCTCTGATAAGTCTTTTGAATTGATTGTAAAATTGTGGTTACATCGTTGGATGGTTGGTGTTGTTGGAATTGGGAGTGTTATCTGATTCTTCTTCTAACAGGTGGAAGACGGTTAACCAGTCCTTAAGGGGAGATTATGTCGGATTTTTAGTAGAATTCTCATAATTAATTGCAAGGGCTTAGGGGTATTCTGGGAATTTCTTTAAATGGTCAGACAGGATGAGGACTTTTCCCGGATTCCGAGGGGAAATTCGGGAGGGGTCTTGCCAACTTGGTATTAGAGCACTAGGTTAAATTCCAGTAGACCGTACACCTAGTGTACACTGACGAATTATGGTTCTTTTCAGCGTAATGCATGTGAGACGCGAGCCCCGTCAGTGGCCTGGAAACGTTGAGGACACACATGATCCCATAGTAGAGCTTGATTTGAGGCAGACCTTGGATCAATTGGGTCTGGCGTTGACGACGGTACTTCCGGGTAGGGCTACGTCTGAAGTTTTTGGCATTGAGCGAGCCCAGAGGTTGGGGGCGACAGTGTTTACGGGCAAGTCAGGCCCAGATGACGCTGATAAATGGATTACTCATTTGGAACGAGTGTTTGCTGTTATGAGGTGCCCTCCGGAGGATAGGGTGCGGTTAGCCACATTTCTTCTGAGCGGGTATGTGTACCGTTGGTGGCATGCTTTGCAGCTAACAGACTGAGATGTCTATACCCTTACTTGGGAAGTTTTTCGGTAGCGCTTCCTCGAGCAGTTTTATCCTCGCTCATACCGAGATGCGAGAGACGCTGAGTTCTTGCAATTACAGTAGGGGGATATGACAATGGCACAGTATGAGCAAGAATTTCTTGAGTTTTCACAATTTGTACTGGCTCTCGTGGCGACTGAGATGGATAACTATAAGTTTTGAGTATGGACTGAGAGATGAAGTCCGATTAGCAGTAACTACTGTGGCCCATACTTTTTTGAGGGCTTTATCAGACACTACTGCCAGAGTAGAGATGAGTCTGCCAGCTTGGTGCGTCCAGGTGAAGTCGGGATTGCCTGAATTTCGGGGCCTCTAGTCAAGGACCATCTAAAAGAGGCAGTTTCAGTTCTGGATCTTTTGAGGGTGAAGGATCCGGATCAGGCAGTGGTGGAGTCAGGGAGATTTTTCAGGGGGACAGCAACCATTCGCTTAGTCTAGTGGGGCTTTAGTGCAGTCGATCGGGAGATAGAGTGGCAGACCCATACGGTCTAGTGATACCGGTTGTTACTTTTGTGGGGAGACGGGTCATTTTAAGAAGGACAGTCCATATCGACCGGGCAGTAGTTCCTTGGGCCGAGATGCTGCTAAACCAAATCAGATAGCAGTGCAAACATCTGGTGCTGCAGCAGAGAGCCAGAGCCAGTCCAGTAGGGCCAGCCGGGCTAGTGGGAGAAAGAGGGGTCGTGGTCGATCTTCTAGTACACAGGCCTGAGTTTTTGCTATGACTCAGTATGAGGCTCGAGCAACACCAGAGGTGGTTACTGGTTTGTTGTCTATCATTTTTCTTTTATTTTTCAGGGTTTTACACTTTTTGTCAATAGAGAATTATCACCGAGTGACTGGGACATGGGTATTAGCACTCCTACCGAAGATATGTTAGTGGCGAACCTCGTTATACGCAGTTGTCCGGTAGTAGTGGGAGGTCATGAGTTAGAGGCAGATTTAATCCCCTTGGACATTTATGAATTTTATGTGATTCGGGGGATGGATTGGTTAACCATGCACCATGCCTCCAAAGATTGTTTCGACAAGAGGGTGGTTTTCCGGAGTCTAGGCTTGCCGAAACTTACGTTTCAGAGTGACCGTAGGGTACTTCCCTCAGGAGTAATATCGCCTTTGGCGGTTGAGAAATTATTGAGGAAAGGTTGTGAGGGCTATTTAGCTCACATGATCGATTCTCGAGATACTCCATTGATAGTAGAGGATATTCCTATAGTGAATAAGTTTGTAGATGTGTTTCCGGAGGATCTTCCAGGGTTGCCACCTTACCGGGAAATTGAGTCCATGTACCGTTGATGGTGGAACTCCGAAAAGCGGGAAGTATACTGGACATGGATAGCCATGGGGCTCTATTGGCTAGCTTCCATATGAGACCTATCTTGATTGACAGAATTATTGAAGCTCAACTCCAGGATCTTACGTTGTGTGTTATTAGGATGGAGTTGGAGGGTGGGAATAGGCAGGATTATGTGATTAGGAATGCTGGGGTCTTGGTTAAGGATGACCGGTTGTGCGTACCTAATGATTCAGAGTTGAAAAGAGAAATTCTTACTCTTAAGGAGTAGTATGTTTTGGTAGACGAGGGAAACTAAGTCCTCGCTATTTTGGGCCTTACGAGATTATTGAGAGGATAGGGCCAGTGGCTTACAGACTTACTTTACCCCCAGAACTGTCAAAGGTTCACGATGTATTTCATGTATCCATGCTCCGGAAGTATCTATTCGATGAATCTCATGTATTGGAGAAGCAACCTTTTGAGCGGAGAAATGATTTAACTTTTGAGGAGCAACCAGTGCAAATTTTAGGAAGTAGTGCGCAGAAAGAATATTCCTCTGGTTAAAGTTCTGTGGAGGAATCATAACATGGAGGACGCCACGTGGGAAACCGAGGCAATGATGCGGGTGCAGCATCTACATTTGTTCCAGTAACAGGTATGAATTTCGAGGACGAAATTTCTTTAAGGGGGGTGAGTTGTAACAACACGGAAATTTAATTAGTGAATTTTCTTAAATTATTTTGCAAAATGACGAAATTACCCTTGGTTGTATAAGACCTCAAAAGTCAATATTTGTTTGGAGACACTTTTGATAGTGTTTCGAGGACCGTTCCTTAAGTCTTGAACTCATGAGTTCGTAGATAGGTGGCACGCAAAAAATGGAGTTCGTGTGCGAGATATGTGGGTCTAGAATATTCAGGGGCATTTTGATAATTTGCCCTTGGTAGATATTTTTAACCCAGGGAGATCAAATTTTCCTCATTTCTCTCTCTCTCTCTTCTCGATCTTCATCCATTCCGTGCGAACCGAACCTAAAACCCAAGATTTTGAGCTTCAATTCAAGGCAACCTCGTCTGATTCGGTTCCACTCATCGGAATCTCCTCCTCCCTGCGATCAAGAACGTACCGACCGTTGAAGGAAGATATCGCGGGAGACACCTAACTGAGGAAAGGAAAAATTGAAACTTTCGATCAATTTTCTGGCCAACACAGGTATGGGTTTCGTGTTTAGACTTCATTTTTTAGTTCCTGGGTTCGAGTAGATGGATTTAAACTAAAAATTCGTGAAAAATGGTTAAGATTTGAGGAAGTTAGGAAAATTTCAAGGTTTTTTCGGCGATGGCGGATGGCGGCGCACGGCTGAGTGATCGTCTTCTCCGGTGATTGGTTCGGTTAGAGGGCTGACGTGGCATGCCACCTGGCAGCCACGTGGAGCCACGTGGATACCACCTGGTGTAACGACCCATCCCGAATCCTCGGCATAATGGCATCGTTAGCGGAGTCTTTCATCTGCCTGGAATCCTCCGGTATCCACCAGGTATCTTCCGACACAATCGGTATTGTGAGCTTATCCCCGTTCAAAAATCCCCTAACTGCAGCATCTTTGAGGATTCGAACCCTGGACCAAGCCCTTTTATTCCTCTCAAGGAGGACACCTTTCACCAACTAAGCTGCATCTTAGTTGGTGAAAGGTGTCCCCTCCAAGGGGAATAAGAAGGCTTGGTCCAGGGTTCGAGTCCTCAAAGATGCTACAGCTAGGGGATTTTTGAACGAGGACAAGCTAGCAATACCGATTGTGCCGGAGGATTCCAGGTGGAGGGGATTCCACTAACGACATCGTTGGACCGAGGATTCGAGACGGGTCGTTACAGCTGGTAGCCACGTGGAGGCCATCTGGCAGCCACGTGGAGGCTACCTGGCAGCTAAGTCAGCGGCGAGTCAGGTGCGTGAGGCACTGTAGCAACGCTTGAGGTACTGTAGCAGGGGCGTGAGGTACTGTAGCTGGTAAGTGGTGGCGCGTGGGATCGGTTCTTGGGTCACGGTGATGCGTGTCGACAAGGTTTCGACGTTTCGGACGTTTTGGCGCAGGTTTCGGGTTAATCAGACATCGTTTATGGGTAGTTTTGGGAGTCCGAAGTGGCTACATTTTAGTGTGACATTAGCGGACCTCCTGGGGTTTAGGGAGTCTTATTGTAGGGTTTTAATTATAGTTGGTAATCCCAATTGTTACTTTTGACAGGCAATACTGCTCCGGGAACTTCAGAGGAGTATACGACTCGAGATTGAACTATTTGGACGTTTGGTGAGTGGACTTTGGTTTTGTAAAGTATAATGCATGCATAAAGGTATATTTAATATAATTGTGTATTACGTATTATTTTGACAAAATTATGGATATTATTAAATTATTACTGGACACGTGCTTTTAATAATTATTTGGAAATGACATTTTGGGCTATGGCCTGGCTTTATGGTTTCGGATTTTATATGGTTTCGGTTGAGTCCATGATTTTGGGTTTAGACCCGGATTTGTGATTTTATTGGATTTGGGCTTAAACCCAGTTTTTCAATGAATTTGCCTTAGGCCAAGAAACAAGGATGTCAAAACTTGGATTTTGGTCTTCACTGAATTACTGTCCCTGAGGGTCAAGGTTTTCTCCGACTCGCATCGAAGGGTATTTCTCCGCTAGATCATTGAGGGTTCTCTGACGCTGGTGTCGAAGGGTATTTCTCCACCAGGTCGTTGAGGTTGTCTACGCGTAGTATAGAGTTCTGCACAACTCGAGGTATATCGGGTGTGTGGAGGGTATCGAGCTACGGCTCGGGATTTTATTCAAGGAGCAGTGGGATATGTTTTTATATATATTTTATTTCCAGGTCTATTTACATGATTTTTAAACTCCTTTGAGGAGGGTTTTCAAAACATGGTTGTGGACCACGGGATGTTTTCATTATTCGGATTTTCGTGGAGGGGGGAAAAAGGTATGTTTTTCCAAGGAAATTGTTTTAAAAAATTATTTTGTCCACTCACACTTTTCGTGTTTTAAATCCCCTTCAGGCCGTAAGTTGACGAGGGCACATCCAGAGACGGAGGCATTACATTTCCGCTGCGCATTTACCTAGACTATCGAGTAGGATATTTAATTTTGTATTTAATTGTCCTACCTAGATGCTCTGATAAGTCTTTTGGACTGATTGTGAAATTGTGATTACATCGTTGGATGGTTAGTGTTGTTGGAATTTGGAGTGTTATCTTATCCTTCGTCTGACAGGTGGAAGACAGATAACCAGTCCTTAAGGGGAGATTCTGCCGGATTTTTGGCAGAATTCTCATAATTAATTGCAAGGGCTTAGGGGTATTATGGGAATTTCTTTAAATGGTCAAACAGGAGAAGTGCTTTTTCCGGGTTCCGAGGGGAAATTCAGGAGGGGTCCTATCACTTGTAAATTTAACTTTCCATCCTAGTTGCTATGATTCACCATTTGGGAATTGTTTGTAATTGTTACGTACTTGGGTTGGTTGTGTTTTGGTCTGGACTGTTTGGATATTATTTTAAAATTTGAATCATTCGTCTGACAGGTGGAAAGCGGTTTGACCAGCTTACGGGGGAGATTTTGGCCCCGTCTGATCCTATTGTCCCTTGGCATGCTCTGGTTTGGTTCAAGGGCCATATCCCTAGGGCCAGTTTCATCGTGTGGTTAGCTATTCGTGGTAGGTTGTCTACAAAGGATAGGTTAAGGAATTTCAGTGCTCAGTGTAATGGTGTATGTGTGCTGTGTAACCAGGCCTTGGAGTCTCATTCTCATATATATTTTCCAATTTAGTTTTTCTGCTAATGTTTGGAAGAAGCTGCTGCATAGGTGTGGTATTGATTGGCTTCTCCCCCCCTACCCTTCGCTGGTCTCTGTTCTTTACTAATATGTGGTCTGGGTAGTCATTTAGGGTGATTGCTAATAAATTAGTGCTTGCTGCCACTGTGTATGGTATTTGGCTTGAACGGAACAAAAGGGCTTTTGGGCATCCTTTCAAGTCTCCGGATGCAGTTTATTTTTCGATTTGTAATATAATTAGATCTCAGCTTAGCACTGTAAACTCCAGCCTTTCCTATTCTAATGTTAGGGAAGCTTTGAGGTGGAACGTTAGTCTTTAGTCTTTTGGTTGGTCTCGTTGGCCTTTAGGGGCTGCTGTTTTTCGTGTTGTTTGGTACTGTTGTTGTGTTGTCGGTGACCTTCTTGGTCTACTGATGTGCGGGCGGTTGGGCAATTCTGCTCTCCCGCTGGTTTGTATAGCTTCGGCTCTTTGTTTCCTTCTGGGATCCTGCTTTGCAGGTTTATAAATCTTTTTTCTTAACAAATAAAAAATATATATGTTATATATGTTATATAACATATGTTATATAAACCAGAATATTTCTTTGGCTTATTACTTAAAATGTACCATGAACTATAACATCATCAAAAACTTTGCACCATGAACTATAACATCGTCAAAAACGTTGCACCACTTCCGTCACTCGCATCCATTTTCCGTTAAGTATTGTTAAAATGCTTACATGGCATTGTTGGTCAAATATTTTATGCTGAGTTGGAATTCAATGAAGCTAAAAAATAATAAAATAAGATTAATTAAATTAAAATATTTTTTTTTAATAAATAGAAAATAGAGCAAATTTACACTTTAGTATCCTCACGTTTACTCTAAATTTCAGAGTTATACCTAACGTTTTAAATTTTATATTTTAGTACCCGAAACTCTTTAAAACTTTTGACCTTTGTCCCAATGACACATTTTACAGCTGAATTTCTGTTGGTTGATAACGTGACGCATGTGGGGGCCCCACAAAAACAAATTTCACGGTGACTTTGGGCAAAATTACATAATTAGTCATTAGTTATTTCATGTCTAACATCTCCCGCTGAAATACTGAGTGAGAGATAATGAAGAGCTAATTAAGTAATTATGCTTACAGTCACCGAAAAATTAGTTTTTGTGGGGTCCCCCACACGCGTCACGTCATCAACTAACAGAAATTCAGCCTAAAAATGTGTCGTTGGGACAAAAGTGAAACATTTTTAAGAGTTTAAGGTAAAATTTAAAACGTTAAGTATAACTTTGAAATTTAGTGTAAACATGAGGATACTAAAGTGTAATTTGCTCTAGAAAATAACAGCCCCGGATGATGTTGAAGGGTCTGGGTTGCGATGATATTGATGGTCGATTTGTGGTGGCGAAGGTCCAAATTTGGAGGCCTTTCAAAATTTGGAGACGATGTTGATGATCGATGGCGGCGGCGAGGGTTGGGATGATGAAGCCGATGATGGTGCAAGGGATCGAGGTGGATTGGGGTGAGTTGGGGATAAACCAAAGACGATGGAGATGATGTAGATGATTGATGGCGACGACGAGGGCTGCAATGATGACGTTGATGACAATCATGGGTATTGATCTTCATCGCCATCTGAAGGAATCTAACAAGCAGGTGAAATCATCGGAAAAATCACCAGGGCCAGAGTCGGCGCTGCCGGAGGAGGTGAAGAGAAGGGACAAGCCCAATTCAATTTGTTCTTCCATTCTAATTGTTCATTCTTTTTTTGTTTTGATTTGCCGGCATTCGAGAGATTTACTGTGGGACGAGCCCAATTCAATGTCAATATCAAAACCCATATGGGAATTTCTCTCTGTTTGAGATCATCACTCTTGTGTTGTCACTCCCAGATTCAAGAACAAGAACAATGGGTGAACAACCATTGTTGGGAAAGAAATCAAGGAGCAAAGCAAATCTACACAAAGGGAAAGTACGTATAGTGAGACAAAAGCTACGTGTCGATGCAATCCATGTGGAAGGCATGGCTGCGTTTGGGTAGCAATTTGAGCTTATCTTCATGCTCAAACTCACACAAACAAACACATACATCACTGCAGAAAGGGTTTTTCAATCCTATAATGGCTTTGTAATGGAAGACATGGAAGATATCTATGAAGGATTGTTCAACCCCAAAATGATGGAGTTGGAAAAGTTGCTGCAGTTGGCCTTGAAGAACAGTCGCACTCCCATCTGAGTTCTCTTATGGTTCACAAACAAGCCCAAGTGAAAATGCAGAATAAAGATTCAATTTTGATTTGATTTGAGAAGCTTGGCAAATTGAAAGAATCCTATCTGGGTTCTGGGGTCATGACTGGCAGAAGGCGGCCTTTGCCGGCCGATTCAGATCGAAAAGTCTGCGTATCCCACGGGCACGACTGGCAGAAGGCGGCTTCATATCATCCTTGTTGTCAGCCTCACTAGAAGCGGCGCGCTTCGATCGGAGCTGGTAGGGAGCGCGAGACGGAGTCGGCGACGGCGAGCGAGAGCGCATTGGCGACTGTGAAGGAGAGTACTCAGGCTAGTGTGAGGGCGAGGGCGAGAGGGAGTGGGAAGTAGGGATTAGGTTCGCGATGGTGTTGGTGGGCGCGGCGGGGGTGACGGCGTTGCTATCCAAGAATGTGGAAACAGCGGCGTCGAGGTCCCAGTTGTGGCTTTCGAGGAAAAAGAGGGCTTCTTGTTTGGAGGTGGAGGTGATCTCGCAGAAGGAATCGATTACGGCGACGTTTTGGGGATTGGATTCTTGAGCTTCGGCTTCCATGGTGTCCACTATTGATCAGATTCTTTAATTGCTTTCCAAGACTTGGGAGTTCGGATTCTGCTATTATTTCTTTTGTTAATTTGTAAAAGAAAAAATATTTTAATTCATTTGATCTTATTTTATTATTTTTAGTTTATTTGAATTCCAACTCACCATAAAATATTTGACTAAACAATGACGCATAAGCATTTTAATAGCACTTAACGGAAATTGAATGAGAATGACAGAAGTGGTGCAACGTTTGTGATGATGTTATAGTTCAAAGTGCAAAGTAAGGCAAATTGCAGTTCTATGTGCATTTTGAGACTGAGTGGTATGTTCCTAGTGTATTTTAAGTAATAAGCATATTTGTTTTTAAGTATATTTGGAGCTGCATTCACTACATGTAAAATATAAATCACCATTGTGGGTGGCCTTATAATTTCTAAAAAAATAGAAGGTCTTAAAATAATATAATTGGCGCAAAATAATATTCCTCAAAAAAAAAAAGTCCCAAAATAAAATATGAAAATTTGAGGGGATATAAAACTTTGTAGTTAAAGGTTAAAGCTAAAAATAAAAACAATAAAAAATAAAAATAAAAATAAAAAGGGAAAACAGTATAAAAGAAAACCCTTCGAGAACTATAGTCCTTGAACACGCACAAAGGCAATTTTCTTCTCCTTGACGCAGCTGCCAAGAGCTATTCCGCTCCCAATCTCGTCACTGCGAGTCTGCGACTCTGAGATCTTCTCTGCCAAAGATATATTCTTACCCTTCCGTACACTCTCAATCTTCAAAACTATTATTCCTGATCTCCATTTGCATTTTATTTATTTATTTTTGAACGATTTATGCTCTGCAATTTTCAATCTATGTCTGCGTTTATGGCTGCTTGATTTTCTTAACCCTACTCCCCATAAATTCAAAATGGGAACAAAATCTGTTACAAATAGAAACGATTAGGTGTTGTCTTTGGATTTTAGATATGACATAAGAAGAAGGTCGTAGTTATTTTCATGAATATACTGCACAAACTCTAATTTCATTGTTTATTTATGGAATTACATCTGTTTGATTGTATATTTTTTAATTTCCTTGTATCAAAATCAAGGGCAGTAATTTTTCTTGGGTCTGTTTATGCCCTTTTTCAAAGAGGGGTTTTGTGACTTGAAAATATTGTGTATAGTGGTCAATATTTAAACGAGGAAATGAATATATATGTATATTGTTGATTAACCACTGTACCACGGAATTCAAATGATTTTTGTGGATCAATCTCATGTGCTGCTATATAATTCTGAATTAATTTTTTGCCAAATACCCTGAAGTTATGATACCTGACCAGATTGAGTTCTTTGCTCCCTTTTGCAGTTTTTTAACTAGTGTATATTTCTACTTGTAATGTGTAGAAGTATGTTACCCGATTCAGTTCTATGCTCTCTTTTGTAGAACAATCTCATGTACCGTGGATTTATGATACCGATTGAGTTCTTTGCTCTCTTTTGTAGTTCTTTTACTTGTGTATATTTCTACTCGTATTGTGTAATAGAATGGTCTGCCCCCCGCATGACATTGTTGATTTCCAATTTGTTACCCTCTTGCAGTCTATATCGGTAGATGTGTTCCGTGTCTGAATTTCCTTTTATTTTTGTGTGAAGGATGGAGTCTGGAATTAAACATGCTGTTGTGATCAAGGTGATGGGCCGCACTGGGTCTCGTGGACAAGTCACTCAAGTGAGAGTAAAGTTCCTTGACGATCAAAACCGGTTCATTATGAGGAACGTAAAGGGACCAGTCAGGGAGGGGGATATCCTCACCTTGCTCGAGTCTGAGAGGGAGGCAAGAAGGCTTCGCTGAATGGAGATGCTGTTTTCTGAAGATTCGGTTACTGCAAAACAACAGTTGTTTACGTTGGTGAATGGTGGGTTGTGTTGCCAATCTCTGTTGTTGTTTTAGTTTATGTTTCCTGGTACTACACTAGCACTTCAGACTTCAAATTTGCGATGAGATTTCTGTACGGAATCTTTCTGAACTTGTATGTTTGAATAGCCCTAGTTTTATCTTGAGCAATTAACAATCCTCGTGCTTGTGAGTTGTGCCAATTATTTTACTTTTTCCTCAAACCTCATATTATGCAAGTTTGGCTGTGGTTGGTCTTATTATGTGCATAAATATGGTCCTTGGCATATTTTTTTTTTGTTTTTGGTCAAACTCCTTGACATATTTGTTGCTACTTTTTTTTTTATTGGAAACATATTTGTTGCTACTTTGAAGTTGAAATTTGGTATCTAATTTTTCATGTTGTGGGTTTTGGAGTGGCAAATTGGTAATGACGCTACATAATCGGGTGAATATTTTTATTAGGCGGGCGTTGTAAAATCAGAGAAACGGAGTTTATTTTGTTTTCTTCATTTAGTTTATCATATATCGTGGGGAAATCAGAGAAATTGAATTCCCAATGGATTGAAATTATGTTCATTGAGTAATTTTAATATATATTTTTTATTTTGTTTTCTTCATTTAGTTTATCATATATCGTGGGGAAATCAGAGAAATTGAATTCCCAATGGATTGAAATTATGTTAATTGAGTAATTTTAATATATATATTAAAAACTAAGATACAATACGGTAAGAATATAATAATTAAAATAATATATATATTTTTTAAATAATAATAATATAAATATAAAAAGAAAATAAATTCATGTGATAAAAATTAAAATGCATCAAAAGGAGAAGAAGAAGAGCTTCGGTTTTGGGTCGGATTGATTTTGGTAGAAAACTTAACTAATGAATTAGGGGGACTGTGAATTAGGGATTTAGGGCTTGAGAGAACATCGCATAGATGAGGGAATGAATTAGGGGCACTATGTGGTTACGAATCTCTATTTATACATAGTATTTAGGGATACCTTTTAAGCACGTGGCATTTTTTTTCATTCAACATGGTCCATGAATTTGAAGATTAGTCTCACCGTGCACTTGAACTCGATTTTGTAACAAAATATTCTCTCAAACTCACTTTTCGTCTCAAAATGCCCCTTTTCGATCTCAAGGGCAAAATTGTCCAATTCCCAATCCCCAATTCAACTTGGTCTTCTTCAAATTTAAAAAGCAAAAACCTGCAATATAAGTACAGAATCATGAAGGTAATAATAATAATAGCAATAATTCCAGGAGCCCCATGGCACCAGTGCAAAAGAAGATCTCGATTCCGATCTTTTTCGCTGGCAGGGTAGTTACCACTAGGGAAGCGATTTCGGATCATGTATTTGAGAGTGCCTAAACCTTGACATCTTCAACTTCATCAGGCTTCAATTGCATGTCCATCAAAACATCCATAATCCCTGCCAAACCATGTGCAGCTCCCCAATACTTCTCCCCATACCATTCAAACATCAAAGGGCAGGGCATCTTTCTCTCTTGCCCATTGCTCGACCATTCCTGATAATTTCATCCGCAACTGCTCTCTTCACATTCAAACCAAAATAGATGCCAAACAATCAGGTTAATGTGGTTATGTGCTGTGTATATTCTTAGTAATGTACCTAATCAAAGGAGCCAAAATTAAATTCAATCTAACCCAGGTTTAATCAAAAACCTGTCCAACATAATCTTTGCTCTCCAAGGATGAAAATTTAACTATCCTTAAAAATAAAACCCAATTTAATACAATAAACAAATTGACACACTATCTTACCATGTATGTGGAAGGAATTGTACCCTCACCAAGATATTTGTTCAAGAACAAGCAAGCCCACAAAAACCCAACTTTCCCATATAGCATTTCATCACGGAGATTCCTTGACAGCTTAATCTCTCTAAGTTGGGCCAAATAATAACTTAGAGAAGCAGAGTCGCTGAGATGCTTTGCTGCAACAGCCCCAAGAGCAAAAACACCAGCTCTCCCACATAAAAATGTGACATCCCTAGAACCCACAGAAGCGGGAGTCACAGGCCTTGACAACCTGAGAGCAGAGACTGAGAATCATTCACGTTGCCGGTGACTTGGTATGATTTGAATAGCAAAAAAGCGGTGTCCAAGCCCCAAAGCCCCAGAGTAGACGGTGAAGTCATGGACACGATGACCGCCGCCGGGTACTCCCCAGGTCTCTGTGAGTACGGTTTCTTTGGGGTCCAAAACTGCGCGTTTGAAGCGCTCGGCGAGAGATGGGTAAGGCATGGAGAGGAGTTTCATGAGCGAGTCGGACCCAGTTTCGTGTTCTGCTTCTTGAGGTGACAAATTTAGTGTTTTGGCGACAAAATCTGGCATTGTATTCGGGAAGAAACGGTCCGCCATTGTCGACTCCACCGCTTAGATTGTGGGTCTGGGACTGGGAATAGTGGGGGCAAACTATTTACCGGCTTAATCTTTGATTGTAAGTGAATCAAGTGTGCATTTATAGACATCTAAAATCTGATTTCCTTGAATTTGTCGGTGACTTGAATGGAGTGAGGGTTCAGGTGGAGGAGGAGGAGGTGGTGGAGGTGAAGGTGGTGATGGCGGCGGAAAAGTGTGGAGATAGACTGATAGTAACATGAAGGTGATGTTGAACCCACGGTTTGTACTTATATTGCAGGTTTTTGCTTTTCGAATTTGAAGAAGACGAAGTTGAATTGGGGATTGTCAGACCAAAAAACAGAAAGTTGAATTGGGTATTGGGAATTGGACAATTTTCTACTTAATTTGACTGACAAAGATACAGAAAAACGGTCTTTTAAGACAAAAAGTGAATTTTAGATGGTATTTTATTACAAAAATCGAATTGAGAGTGCTCTTCGAGACTAATATTAAGATCGAGTTGAGAGTATTCTTTGAGACTAATTTTAAAATTGAGGGGTATGTTGAATAAAAGCCTTCTCAAAAAAACATTGTGAAGCATGTTGAATAAAAAGCCTTTTCAAAAAAAAATTGTGAAGCCGAGAGAATAAAGCCGGCAATAAGGCAACCTCTTTTCCAAGAGCCAACCACCACCAAAAATGGAACAGAACCTCTCGCCCCAAACGCTCCCCAACTCACTCTCCAACCACCCAAACGACGTCGTCGACGACGATGACGCACCGACGCTAAGTCTTCAAGCCCTAGAAGCTCTCAAGGAATTCCTGGCCGAGCAAAGCCAGTCCTTAACTGACACCACTGCGGAGAACCCAGCAACGGAGTCTACCACTCCAGCTCTGATCTCCGAAGACTGGAGATTGAGTCAGTTCTGGTACGATCCCCACACCGCCCAAACCGTAGCTCAAGAGGTCCTCACTCTCTGCAACTCCGTCTCCGTCTCCGCTTCCTCCTCCGGTCGGGTCGCCTGCGTCGCCTGCCCCTCACTGTACGCATATCTCAAGGTCATTTTTCCGATTTCTGGGTTTCAATTTCTCGTGAAATTTTGTTTT
Organism: Oemleria cerasiformis; assembly: GCA_037349345.1. Taxonomy (NCBI): domain Eukaryota; kingdom Viridiplantae; phylum Streptophyta; class Magnoliopsida; order Rosales; family Rosaceae; genus Oemleria; species Oemleria cerasiformis. Next base: position 173,858 of record JAZGTL010000025.1, read on the forward strand.
GGGTTTTTCTTTTATATTTTTACTTATTTTTTTTTAAATTTTCAGAATGGTGATTCCGATGTGTCCGTACAACTTATTGAATATGACAACAGGTTCGAGCAGTATGGTAGTGATTTCTCGTTTTATGATTACAACCAACCAGAAGAGCTACCATTGGAGCTGAAGCATGCTTTTGACATTGTAGTTGCGGACCCTCCTTACTTGGTGAGCCACTGCAAAATTTTGCTTCTTTCTGCCATTTATTTAAGTGGATTTGCCATTTTTCACATTGATTTAGTGGGTTGAAATTTTTTATTTTTGAACTGATCAGGGTTATAAACTATGGGCATTTACATTTTCATTATGGCAATATGATATGTGTTATATACAAAATTAAGGTCAACTCTTCTTTTGTCTTTCCGTCCAAATACATACTGGTGATTGTATGTACTTTCGTTAGTGACTGCTTTGCTTTGTAACATCTTTTGTATAGAGGTTAAATCTATTTGCACAGATTGGACAAATTGTTTTGTTCGTTTGTTGGTTGGCTTCGGTAGCAGCTTTGGGAATGCGGTTTTTTTTCTTTCTGAAATTTAGCTGTAAAGTTGTGGTTTTTTCTTGTTGTGATGATTATGGAGAAGTTTTTGTTATAGAATAACTGTTGTTTACAGAGTCAGGAGTGCTTGGAGAAAGTTGCTCAAACTATGTCATTTCTTGCACGATCGAAAAAATCTTACTTGCTTCTCCTCACAGGTAAACATTGCCCGTTTTCGCTCCCATGTATATATTTGGCAAAACATAATAAGATTGTTACCCTTCCTGCTCAGGCTGCGCTGTAATTACTACTACAAGACAAGATTCAATCATTTCACCAAAGACATTAAATTTATAACTTATAGGAAATAGGAATTGAACAATTGCTGTTTCATTTTTGGGCATCTAACTAGATTGATTTATGGTGACTTGCAGGAGCTGTGCAGAAACACAGAGCAGCTGAACTCATGGGATTGCGTCCATGTGGTTTTAGGCCTCAGCATGCTAACAAACTAGGAAACGAGTTTCAGCTGTTCACGAACTATGATCCTGAGACAAGATTAGGAGGGTGGGACTTAGAGGAGTAGAAACTCCATTCTCTTGTGACTCTAAACTGGTAAGTGAAGATTAGTCGGGGAAAGTTTCTTTCTTCCTAACTATGTCCACAGATTAGCCCAAGTATTTTGTGAACACTGAATATATGTATGATTACTGTTCTTAACTTCTGAGCAGATTGCAGTCAATATACTAGCATTTATATTCAATCTTGGTGAGTTATGATAATTTCTAGGGTCCTAGGTGACAGATCCAAATTTGAATTCCTACCATGGTTATATGGGTGAACTTTTGTCTGCAGATACATTTCTGGGCAGTCGAACTTCGTTGCTTCCTAGGCATGTTCTGGATGGTAGAAAGATGATGACCGAAGCTTTCATATTGCATCAACTATGAAGTCAGGTTAAAGCACTATATATTGCTATTCCAGTTTGTGTTGTGAACTCTAGCTGTTATTCCTGTGCTTCTGTATTCATATGGAGTTTTGAGTGAGATGGAGAACGAAGAAGTGCGACTATGAAACTTGGGAACAAAAGAGGGAGTTGGTTGAGTTTTGCTTGGATTATGTGTTGATGCATAATTCTGTTTTTAAACTGTTTTTATTTTATTTCTGATCGGGGTTATATCATTAAGCTCTATTATGTTGTGTTTATTAGGGTAGCAATTTTTACACTCAAATTGGTAATGGCACTCACAATCGAGTATTTTACTATTTTTTTTTCACTTACAGTTGGAATTCAAATATTTAGTGGCTGTTTTTCTCCTTACATGAGGATGATTTGAAGTTAATTTTCTTGTTTATTCCACCTATCCTCCCCATTATCACTAAAGTTATATAATTTTAGGTGGAATAAAGTTCGAATTACTAGACACAAACAACAACTAACAACCCCCTGCTGGGGGTCACCCCCAGTACTGGTTTCTAGTGTTATTTTTTTTTACTTATTACTTAACATGTACTAGGAGCACGCTAGTCAGTTTCAAAATGCATCAAGAACGAAAATTTGACTCCCTTTGCACTAGGAATAGTAGCAACGTTTTAGACGTTACATCATTTAACTGACGTCGTTACAGACGCTGTTTAAAATACTTATATGGCAATCAAGTGACAATAATTAAAGGGCATTTTGGACAATTTCAGTCAAAATAAATCAACCAAATTGCTGCACAGTGCATCATCTTCTTCCTCTTCCTCATCCATCGCCAGAGTCATTTGCATGGCCTTATACTAATATCCTTTTTAGTTTTTCCAACGTTCTTCATCTCTCGCTCTTTTCCTCTCCCTCTCTGTATTAGAAACCACACTTTCTCTTCTCTTCAAACCCCAAAACCTCTCTTTATCAACCGCTCAATCTCTGCTACCATGGCAGTAGTAGAGCTATCCACACCTTCATACACCAAGACCCACCTCGTTCACTCATCCCAACTCAAATTCTCATCACCTTCCTTTTCCTCATCCATCACCACAGATCAGCCATGATCCAATTCCAAACTATGGCACCAGCCGTCCACTTCGGCTACTTGTGACCGTCTTATACTAAGGGATCTGCCCACAAAATCCACAATGACATAATTCAACAAAGAGGGAATAACCATATGACCTAAATGAATTAGGTAAAAAGAATAGAAGCTTACCAAAAGCATATGGGACCTGGGTGTCGAATTCAGACATGAAACTTGACTGTTGGAGGTAGAAAATCAAGCAACCAACAATGGTTTTTTTTTTAAATATTAAATTTCAAATCTTCTACATAAAAGGTAGAAAAAAACCCAATCAGCCAAACACAAAAGAAATACAGGAGGAAAATTCACATGTCAAATTATGCATGAACATACCAAACAAGAACAATAATTAACAAAGTACACTTCTTTATTGATCCAATTCATACAATTTAATAATTTTCACAATAATTCCATGATTTTCCCACAATAGTATAAAATTAAATCCACGACCCAATTTCACGAGCAACACATCTCATTAGAATTAAATTGCCCAAAATCCAAAATCCCACAATCTTCAAGCTAATAATTCATATAAATCAAATCGAACCACAAAGAATTAACTAATGATCAATAAATCAAACATAACCCCTATAAAGAACTTTAAAATTAACCAATCAACAATAACAAGGAGGGCAAGGAAAAAAGAAATTACTCGAGCAACGAAAAAAAAAAATTACTCGAGCAAGGACAAAATAAATTACTTACCTGATTGCAGAGACGGTAAATCCAAGCAAGCAAGCGATGGAGAAAATAGAGATACGGAGTTGAAGAGAGGAAAAGAGGGAGAGAGATGAAGAATGTTGGAAAAAACTAAAAAGGATTATTTGAAATATTAGAAAAAGGCCATGCAAATGACTCTGGCGATGGATGAGGAAGAAGATGATGCACTGTGCATCAATTTGTTTGATTTATTTTGACTAACATTGTCCAAAATGCCATTTAATTATTTTCACTTGACTGCCACATAAACATTTTAAACGGTGTCTGTAACGGCATCAATTAAATGATGCAACGTTTTAAATGTTGTTACGGTTCCTAGTGCAAAGTGAGTCAAATTTCCGTTCTTGGTGCATTTTGAGACTGATTGACGTGTTCCTGGTGCATTTTAATAAGTCATTTTTTTTTATAAATACCATGAGATTTTCCCACACCTGAAGGATGGATCCTCGCTCGGAGTGCGGCTTGCCCTTAGTATCTAGTGTTAATTCGCTTCACTATGAAGTATGTGTTCTTTGGTGCGAAACTAATGAAAGCATGATGAATGTATATTTCCTGCTCCCCCAACATTAAAAAAAAAAAAAATTCTTAAAATGAAAATTTTGAGCAAATTCAACAAAAATTGCACTTTTTATTCAACGAAATTAAAAATCCTCATTTGATTGGGCCTTGAAATGATATTGATAGTGTAAGAGCATCCACATCAGACTCTTCAAATGTAACTTTTAGACAAATTTAACCTAAAATTTGTCCAAAAACATAAAAATGCTCCTGCATCCGTGAAAGTTGGATACCAAATCTAGCCCAACAACTATATCACTATTCAATTCACTAGTCACACATCATGACTAGTTACACAATGACTCTCAATCAACCAATGATTCAAATCAAATACATACACATCAAGATCACATGCACCCTGCAAGAAAACAATCATACATGTGACACAACCCACGCACTCATAGGCTCCGTCAATGCAGGCAGCCCTATGCTAGTTCTACGTGGTCATAATTGTGTACATACATTCTCAACATTCAACAAACTAATTTAAGCTTCTCAACAAATATATTTCATCACATCAATAGCAATCAAGAACACAAGCAACAATTAAGGACATAAGGAGATTGATACCCATAAACCTTCCTTAAGGTGAAAATTGGGGGTCAATCTGCTGATCAAACAATCCATTAAGTTCAATGTTCATTACAAGGTAAATCAAAGCTCAATCTCTAAGTCTACACTATAGAGACAGTCATACCTTGCGCAACTTTGAACTTCTTCAAATCACAATGCTCCAATTGCAAATCCACATTCACAGTAGCACAGAGCTTCTTGATTATGTTTTCAATTAACAACACATTTAAAACTGAATGAAACCCCATTAACCTTAAAATATGAGTTCATCAAGCCATGAACCTTGAAGAACACAGATGAACTTGCAAACCCAGAATTTTTCTCAAAGAAACAGATTTCAAAAACCAGTTTTAGAAATCATCAAAACGTTTTTGAAGAACCATTTATTGAAATAACCACTTGTTGTAAAAACCTTCTTTACCCAGCAAAATACTCATGAAAATCAGTTTTGGAAAAAACATTCAAAACCCAGAAATTTCAGTCCGCCATTGAGAGCTCAGTTGCTCAACTTGAAGCTCTCAGCTGAAATCGATTTCACACGCACTACCCGTGAAGAAGAATCTCCAAGGCTATATTCCAAAATCGTTAAACCATCTCAAAACGCACACTTTGACAACTGATGTCAAAAGTGTGACATAAATGCCCTTGGGTAAATTAAAAATATTCTCAGTAAAAACTTTTTAACATAAAGAGTGAAAGCTTAAAAAAAATGACTAGTCATCAGTACCACATATGTCACTTGGAAATACCTCTTTCATAGATAGTCCTTATAACCCAGAAAGTCTTAGAGAAATAAAAAACTAAATCCAAGAGTTCGAGCATGATACGATTACAGAGCGAGAGGAAATGCCAATTACATTTCATAAGCCTAAAAACAAAACTAACAATCTCCCCCTTTAGCTTTATCTCGTCAAAAACCCAAACACTCAAACCTAGAACTAGTCTCATTCTACCCAGAACAGAGGTACTCAGCCTTTCTTGTTAATAAACCTGCAACAAAAAGCTTCACTACAGAGAATAATAACAACACAGCCAAACATATAAAATAACACAAGCAGTAGACATTAAATCATATGCTAGGCTGTAGCCAAAATCCAACAAGTTCAAATCCATAGAACCAAAATCCATGAAACCGGTCGTATACCCCAAAATTACATAAACCGGTCTAAACAAAAATCTGTAACTGGCCTAAGCCCAAGTCCTTTTAAAATCGTTATTAAAATCCATTATTAGTGGAGAATCAATTAAAAATCAATATCTAGAAATTCCGAGGTTCAGAAAAATAATAAACATTTTATAACTATTCTTAATTTCCGAGACCACAAAATAATAAATCATTTCAAAATCATTCTATTAAATTCACGAGATTCATAATCGATAATAAGATTTTTAGAATATAATAATATGCATGCATTATGATTTAGAAAACAAAGTTCACTCACCAGAAGCTCAAAATAAGCTCAACTTTGAGTTGTGCGCTCCTCTACTGTCTCCGGAGCAGTATCGCCTATCAAAAGTAACAATCAAGATTACTAAACGATAATTATAAACCTAAAATCCAACCCCCTAAGCCCCGGGAGTATATGCGCTCTCTAAACGCGTACAAAGTAACTTTGGACGTCAAAAACAACCCCTAAACGAACTCCGATGGACCCGAAACCTGCGCTAAAAGATCTGGAAAGTCAAAAACATGAAAACACGAGTCGCCGGAGCTCGAGGGAAGGCCCCACGCGCCGGTGGAGGGTCAGTGGTCCTTCCCCCACGCGCATGGTCAGCTCCTACATCTACTCGTTGGATTTTGCAGTCTCACCGGCCGAAATCCGCCATTTCCAGCCGACTTTCAAAGCTTCATATCTCTCTCATTTTTCCACCAAATTTGATGTTCTAATTGTCAAAATCTATCTACTCGAGCCCAAGAACCCATAATTGAAGTCAAAACTGCGATCCCATACCTGTGTTAGCCAGAAATTGGACGAGAACCTTCAGGAAAACCTCCGAGCTTCACTGCGCCATCCACGAATGTCCTCAACTTTCAAGAATGGTATGGTTGAGCTCGCGAGGAAGAGAGGAAGATACTTAGCTACCGACCATATACTTATTTAGTAGAACCCCACTGTACCAGCCATACCTTGCTAATTAATATATGTACATATGTATACAGATATATATCTACATATATGTACATACATATGTATCATATATATATATATATATATATATATGTATATGTACTTACATATATGTACATACATATATATCATATGTATATATATATATATGGAGAGAAGAAAAAAATTTGAGTATTAACTATTGTGCTTGAATGTTACTATTAATATACTGTTTTAATTATTTTATATTTTAAATAATAATAATTTAATACATGAAAAGCTTACGACTTAATGCTTGAAACTTACGCCTTGTCTTATAACATATAGAACGCTTCACGTACTCTTACGCCTCATCCAAAATATTGGATATAAGCTATGAAGAGCAAGGAATTTGGGAGAAGAAATGTTATTTACATGTAAAGCTTAAAAATAGATACTTATCATTTCTAAATTTTATGTGAGTGTTATTGGAGATGATTTTTAAGGCAATCTTTAAAATTTGAGTTAAGAACTCATTTAGTTAGCTTGTTGCAAATGCTTTAAGAGCATTTTTTAGCAATGTTTAGCTAAATTTAGGCTAAGAAAACTATTTGTAGTAGGTTAGATTTTAATTTATCCTATGAATAATGTGATGTATATTTGACCAAAAAAAATCAGGCACTTCCCCAAAAGTTCAAAAGTTTGTACATTTTGAATATCTTAACTTACGTTTTGCCCATTGATAATAAACTATAGTCCCTTCTCAAAAATCTCTCTCTCTTCGTATTCAATTACCTGTATATATATATATATCATGATATATAATGTTTTTTCAAATAAAAAGAAAATAAAAGAATTAATAGACTTGATTGATAAAAAGCAAAAACATATAGAGGTACAATCCTTACAAATTATAGAAAAGTTGAAAGAAGAAGTACTGAAGATCCAAATAGTGCAAAGAGATTTAACTGAGCAAATAAATAAGTTGCATAATAAAATTGATAGATTATTAGTTTGATGACAGATTCTAGAACCAATAATAATTATATTCGAGCCATACTAGAAATCAGTAAACTAGATAAGGAGCCAGTTGGTTTCTCAAATTTTTCCACATCTATTCCCAGCAATACTATTCCTATAAGACAAAAGAATACTATTATTCAATTAATCTTAAATATAATAGATAAACTTGATTTAATAGAAGAACGAATCAGAGAAATAACTCAAATAATACATAATACAAATACATCACTTCCTTTATAACTAATACAAAAGTTAGAAAGATTGTCAGCAGGAACAACTTACCAACCAAGAAGAATCAAAGTAAATCCTTTTGATAATAGTAAATGGACATTTTTAGAAGAAAAGCTAGTAGTGTCCTCGGTTTGGGTCGAAATGGCCAAAAAAATTATGATGGCGGTGGTGTGTGTTTTTGTGTCTCACGGCCATAAGGAGAAATCGAGAGAGGAAGAAAGGAGAAAAAGAAGAAAATATCTGATGAGGAGAGAGAGAAGAAGATAAAGGTACTTAAAATAAATCTTAGGCCAAAATTACGAAAATGGCCTCGCAATTTCTAGACTCATAACTCACTCAAATAGGTTTTGATTTATGTGTGCCGTCTGTCTACGAACTCGTGAGTTTGAGACCTACGTGATAGCCAAGAAAGACTTTCAAAAGTATTCCCAACTAAAAGTGGCTTCCGAACCCCTCTGAACTCCGAGGGCAAAATCGCCCTTTTTCTAAATTAATTTATAAAAATCGAATAATTAAACGTACGGGTCGTTACAGACACCGTCTCCGTCCTCTAGTGTTAGGCATTTGAGCATGGGGAGAGTGAAGGCATCATGCTTATATAGGTGGTCGTGCCCAATTGTGTACAAAGCTTATTAGCGGCAAAGTCGCTTGGCCTCGTTCTTGTCTATGGGAAGCGTGCCATCTTTGAGGAAGGCAACGAGGGGGTGCATCCAGATGGGGTTTGGGTTGATGACTTCAAGCCCTTTGTCCTCGTACTAGGGTGTTTTAACAATTCAACCAAGACATTCTTAGAGCATATCTAGTGGTAAAGGCAAAGTCAAGAGGCTAGAGGCAAGATTTAGCCCCTCTCTGTGACACTATTTATGAATTTTGCCCAACGTTGTTTTTTGTTGTTCTAATGGGGAGGGGGAAGGGGCAAGAATTTGGTTTTGAATATGAGATGATAAAATGTATGATGAATGATGATTAAAGGATGGGTATTTATAGGAGTTAAAAAAAAAAAAAAATTTTTTAAAAAAAAACCTCTTCAACGGACACAACTATCATTTTAAGTATTTTTTTTTTAAAAGCAATGGTATTATTTTTGGAATTTGGTGCCACATGGCACCATTTGGTTGGCGTGGCACCATTTGGTTGGCTACCACATTGTAGCCGTGGGAGCAGCATGCAGTGCACATGTAGGCTGCATGCTTTTGTTTGGTGGGCCACCAGCCTAACCCGAGCTGCCAAGGAGGCCAACCTTGCCTCAAGGCAAGACTTGCCCAGTCCAAACCCAAGTCCGCTAGAAACTGAAAAGCATGGGCTAGAGGTTGGTTGCTGCCTTGCCTAGGCCATACCAAACCCGTTAGATGTGCTCTTACCGACCTTTTCTTCTAGGGATGAGGCTAGTCTCGACAGGGCGAAATTGAACCCTTTAATATAACAAGTTTATCAGAATATTTTCCGTTGTTAATATCCTATTTAATTAGAGGTGTGAACTATAACACTTTTTATCACACTTGATAATTTGCTCGCAATACATTTTTAGGATACACAAATTTCTGCTCTGAAAAGGGTTTTGTTGGAGGATCGGAAGTCGAAAACGTTGGTCCAAATCTTCACATTGATCTTCATTTTATGCATATCATACATTTTATGTTGGGTGCAACAGTGCAATCATTTGGCATTGGCAACAACAAAAACTCATTTCCTCACATTTTCGCTGGGATTTCCGATCAGAGAAGCATTATTAAACATTTACGATGAAAGCAAGATGTAGAATTCCATCCGAGTTTATGTGGCGTACATTTATACTATGCAGTCTTCATATTGAAAAAAAAAAAATTGTATACACTGAGCAACATTATATATACAGATGGATCCGATACCCGAGCGATAAACGTTTAATCAATTTGATTGCCATCAGCCATCAGCCATCAGGGGTATCACTTTCAGGATCAGTTGTGAGAGAAAGAAGTTCTGTCAACTCCATCCGATATTCTAGGCCCTTGAGGTAGTGTCCTAATAGCATGCACCTGAAGGAAAATAAGAAACTGGATTAATCAAGGCGGACTACAGAATCATTTGTGAAGACCAGCAGAAAAACAAAATCATTCGAATGCTGCATTAGCAGGAAGAAACATTGGCTTGAAAAAAATAAATAAATAAATAAAGGAGCTGGCCTAACCAGAAGAGGAGTCGTGCCAGATAGTCCCGCGTTAAGGAAATAAGGGGCTGAAACTGATGAAGTGAAGTGTTCTCGACAAGTTCAACACAATCTTCGCTCCCAACATTTACTGCTCCAGTTGAGGCATTCTCGGACGGAGGTGCCTTGGAATGCATCTTTGGAGAAAGGGTTGCAAGTAGACCATGGATCACAGAGTGGATTATTTCTCTCATTTGAGGTGACGTTGGTTCTGATAGCTCGGCTAACTGTTCATAGAGTTCATTGTGTCAGTCACAAGATAGCAACTAGAACCAGTAAGACCCAGGAGGTACTAAAAGAAGCTAAACTGAAACATGTTTCCGATCAATACCCCAAGGTTATAGCACAATTACTAAAGAGACTACATGGACAAAGAGATCTGGTAGGTAACGGTTATCAACAATAGTACAATCTAACAGGAACAAAACTTAGAAAGATTAATGTAGAATTATGTTAGAGTAACCTGTTAATTTCCAACAAGTCTGACAGTTAACCAAAAGCCACATCATCCCTATACATCCCTGGACATGAATTAGACTGCCATGTCAACATATATTAATAGTTGAAAAGATCAAGTGAAGGAGATTGCATTCATGGACATTGGTCAACTCGAGGAGTTTAAAGCAGGATGAAGATTTAAAAGTTTATGATAAGAGGTGGGAAACGAGATAATATTTTCCACTATTAGAGGTATGATGGTAGAAATGCAACTTTGTAAACTGAAACTACCTCAGTAGTAAACATGGGACAAAACAAATAAGATTAACAACTTTTGAGCGTATAAAAAAGGCTGTTAGACTGTGTTACCAAATCTCTCCTAAGGGGATTACAAGGAAACCTTGCAGGGGAAAATCGCTAGAGCAATAGTTTCAATAGCCTCCAAAGACATAGCAAACTATTCAGTGCAGGATGGTGTTGGTGTAAAAGAACTAACAATTAAAATTAACAATCACCAATCTAATCTAAGGCCCACACCCCACAGTACCAGCAACTACCACTAGCATATGACTTTACAGAAAGCTCCACTATTGAAAATGCTGAATTCACGTACTACTTAGAAAATCATATAAGGAAATTCTTGGGAATGTTGAATTAATAGAAACCTTTTCTGGCTGTAGTGATCTCAAATAGTCCAGCAAATCATTCTTTTCTTCCCCAACAAATTGTTGCATTTGAAGAGCAGCACTTTTCCTCTTGACATCATGAAGTTCCTTCAAGAAAACAAAACAGAAATGGAGAATTCCTTTAAACACAAATAAATCATCAGTTGATAGGAATGGAGAAAATCTCAATTAATTTGAAAGGAAACTCAATAATTAAAAATAACTTCAACCATGCACTGAACTATTTGTTTTCTTCCTGATAACTGCAATGAAAATACTCCAATCAAAAGACTAAAGGTTTCCGATTTGAAGAAAACTCAATCAGTATTAGCAAATGAATAGAACTTTCTGCATCTGAGGTACAAAAGACTGACATGAACGGAAACATAATGGCTTCTCTCTTTACCCAAACTCTTCACTTAAACCTGTTCTACCAATTTTATTTTTTATCTTCTGGTTTGCACCCGGTTCTACTGTTTGGACATGGTAGGCCCAAACCCTGTTCTACCATTTAGACATGGCCGGACCTTGAGAATGTCAGGTCCTACCAAAAACTCCAATACAGTAGAATATATTGCCGCAACCAACAACCTAAGTCAATGAAACACAAAGGCATTGTCATCTCATCAACTGCTGAAAAATGAAAATGATTCATTCTTCAATTACAACCAACAAACTTTTAAACCAAGCCGATTGAATTGGTAAGCAGATGATCTCTAAATCCAACTTTTTCTGAGGTCTCAAGGAGCATAACCTTGATGGATCATAGATAAAACTTTCTTTTCAGCCTTGACCCTCAGTGCCTTTAACTCTTGTCTAGGATTAAGCATGGATTAAAGCAACACCTTACTTTACTATAGATGCTTAGCACGAAATTATGATAAGCTGAGTTAGCGATTAAATGAATTGAGAAACCCAAGAAAATCATATGATTAATTCAGGCTGCTTTTTCTACCATGCAAGATTCCATAGAATTATTGTTATTGATACCCTTTTGACAGAAGATAAATGAGCCTGCAAATGAAGAATATATTGTTGAGCCTCAGGAGACACTTCACCAAGCCCTTGAATATCAATATTCTCCGATGAGCTTTCAGTAACTTCTCCATACCCAGATGAAAACTCATCTTGTGCCGGTAAGTTTATCACATTTGCACTTTGAAGCAACATCCCTTGAAAATCAACCTTAGAATTTTCTGGCGTGTCTTTATCAAGTTTTTCTTCTTCACACATATCAAAATTTCGTTCAAGGCAAAGCCTATATTCAGCATTCCTAAGAGTATACCTGCAAAAGAAGAAGAAAAACCATAATATGCCAAGTATACCTCCAGAATTTGATTGATATGTATTGGAGTGGGAGAAACTATTAATTCACCAAGGAGTGGGAGAAACTAAGTACAGGCTTCAGTAGAGACAAAAAAAACAAGGAATCAAACATCCACCAAACAATAATAGAGTTCTCACTTGGAAGAACCAAAAGAGAATGATGAAAATAACTATTTTGTTGCATAGGACATAAAAGATTACATACCCAGTCATCATCGAAGAAACCAACAACTTAGAGAGGGGTTCCCATAAGGCCTCAATAAGAACTTGAAATTGATCAGATGGAAGTAAGCCCAACATGCCCGAAATAGTCCTTTTCATGGCATCCACCGTAGTAGGTGGAACATCTTTTTGAATAAGACTCACATTCAAGGGTTCTATCTCTTGTATCAAAGATGAGAGGACTGATCTCTAAAAGAATGGGCAAATAGTACAAATAAAAAAATTAATGTCAGGAAATAACCATATATATGTTGATTTCTAACACATTAGTTATATATATATATATATATATTATATTGATTTATATATAGTGCTAGAATAGGGGGACACAATTTTGACACACATTTGAACACAATTTTGTGCCCATTAAATGACTTAGATCACATCCGATAATAATTTCCTTTTGTCAATAACTAATGTTTCTTGAAAATACCAAAGCAGTATCTCTTTCCGAAACAAAAAAAAAAGAACTTTTTAAATCTTACAAGATAATGAATCACAGGAGTGTAAACAATTGTGGGTTTCAACTGAAGCAGGAAGAAATAAGACTACGAACAATAAATCAGGAGGGAAATGAAAGTTTATTTAATTTTATGTTTTAGTTTGATGAAAGAAAGGAAGGAGAGTTAGAGACTTTGATCTGACAAGAGTTCATGGAAAACAAATTAATTTGAATAATAAAATTGTTTAAGGAAATCAAGCTCATCAAGATCAAACTAGAAAGAAAAATATATAAATTAGGTACCAATTGGGAAGAGCGAACCTGTCCACCATATGTAGCTCATTTCCGTGAATGTTGGTCAGCTGAATTTATTTTTTGAAGAGGCCTTTGAATCCAGAAAAACCAACTACATGGCTTGCAAATTCTTCTGCAGAGACCAGAGGAAAATAAAAATTGTACTTTCTTGTTTAGTCTTGATGAGCTTGATTCCTTAAACAGTTCTTTTCATTAAAATTCATTTGTTGCCCATAAGCTCTTCTCTCCGATTAAACTGTCTAACTTTCGCTATTAAAAAAGAAGTAAATTCTTTTGTAAGATTTAAAATAGAGCCTTTTATTTTCTTTTCTTGTTTCAGAAGAGAATGAAAAAGGAAATGGAAACAGTAATACTTGGTATTTCCAAAAGACATAAATTAGTCACAAAAATGAATCAATATAAGACGTGACCTAAGCCATTCAATATGTTGTGATCCAACGAACAAGAAATGTTGTCAAATGTGGGTCAAAATTGTGTGTCCCTGTATCCTAACCCATATATGATCTAAAAGGTTATTATCAAACACAAAGCAACTTTTTCCCTATATAATCCACCCAGATATAAAAATGATTAGTGTTTAAGTGTTTGTGCTATTTAAACAAATCTGCATACTAGAGAGCTCATTAGAGTTACCCTAAATCTATAGAGCTCATGAATCCTCACAATACTTAGAGGTCACTCCCAAATCCGTTCGTTCACAAATTTCCTTACCGCATATTGCAATTCTAGCCTAATATAAAGGAAATTAAGCCAATTGAAGCTGAAATTCTACATATTCTTAATAAAAAAACCGCAAGGAACAAAATTCAGTCCTAATGGACAAAGAGAAGAACTGAAAGTTGATAACAGCTGACCTTGGAGGATTGGATTGGGCGCAGGCGACTTCTTGGGCTGAGATCTTCAAAAGGAGAAGCGGAAGAAGCGAGAACTTGAACTAAGTATCTTCTAGTTCTAGGGTTACTGGTAGCGCCTGTGGAGCGGAAGCTAGAATGAAGAGAAGGGCACAGAGGTAGTAGAGGAAGAGAAGAGGAGGAGATGAAGGAGGGAAGGGCCGCCATGGAAACAACATTCACCAAGGCAACACTCACCTTTTTTCTCTCAAGCTCTCTCTGTCTTCCTCTGCCAAGTACCAAGTACCAAGTGCCAATTGCAAATTGCCGAAGCCGTCTCTCTCCTAACATCAACCACGAAAACCATCGACCAAGAAGGCAAGAAACCAAATGCTCCGCAACCGTTCGGGTCAACCCGTGCAGCGATAGTCCGACCCGCCATTTTCTTTTTTTTCGGTCCCCTCACAGTCCCTCCCAACGATTCCTATTGGGCTGGGTTCTGACCTTCTGAAATAATAGTAAAGCCCATACCAAAAAGGTTTTCGGCATGTGTAGAATCAATTGGTCCTTCCATAATATGGACATCGCACATTTTTTATTTATTTTATATCATGATAATGAGAGAGAGAATTATAATATATATATTTGTTATCGACTTCGTACGTTACGATAGTTAAACCTGAGACCTCCTATAATATGGAGATAAATATTACTAGACCATAGCAATAAATGACGGACATTGCACATTATAAGATCACACCATAGGGTTAGGGATGACCAAATGGGTAAAATTGAGAGTTTGGGTATACTTTTACCCAACATGGGTACAAATGGGTAAATTCTTACTCAACATGGGTACAAATGAGCAAACTCTTACTCAACATGGGTATAAATGGGCAAACTCTTACCCAACATGGGTACAAATAGGTAAACCCTTACCCAACATGGGTACAAATAGATATTATACTCATCTACACGCATTCTCAATTTTTAAGGGTTTACCCCAACCCTACTCAATTTTTTTTTCCCTTCCAATTTATTTTGCTTTTCATTTTTTTTTTCTTTTCATTTTTTTATTTGCTTTTTATTTTTTTTTTCTCCTCCATTATAATAAATAAAATATTGTCTCATGATTTTTAAACGCAACATTAGCCTCTCTTTTGGTCCTAGTACATACATACAAGTTCACAATATTACAAATTTAAGTTCAATCTTATAAAATTATAACAAAATAATGAAGACGTTTATGCAAGTTTAATCATCTTTATCGTCATCGTCATCATCATCATCAACAATCTCTACATCGACATTATCGTCAAATGTATCAGATTCAGTATTTATAGAAGCCAAATCCGAAGTCGAACCTGATCACATTAAAAAAGAATTAATAATAAAAGCGAGAAGTAAATATTTTTTAACTACTAAATATATTACAAAAATATTTTGAATATCTCGTATCTCACTCCACAGCCAATCTCGAACACATATTAAACTCTCAACTGTGTTTGATTGGAGACGGCTACGTTGTGGACTTACAATTCCTCTACCAGTATTAAATGCAGACTCTGAAGCAATAGTGGATACTGGAATGGCTAGGACATCTCTAGCAATATCACGCATAATGGGGAACTTTTTTCATAGTATCAATAGCATCAATATCATCAATAGAGTGGTAGTTCACAAAATTGATAATATTCTATCTGATATTGAGAAACATAATTCATTGAAAAATTCAAAAGGGAATACACATCACTTATTCAAAGGCAGAAACATCTCTAGCAAAACATCAAGTTCAACATGCTTAACCACAGAATGCTTGGTATGATGCATTTCTTGAATTGCAAATCCAACTATATCCTTATTAGACCACAGTAATCTACAATTCTTTTACATACTCATCGACCACACACTCATCGACCTCACCGACCTCATCGAACCCCACCGGTCATCATCCTCAAGTCCGCTCACGGTTGGGTTTCGTCCATTGAGGACCATTATTTTCGTCTGAGTGCTGAGACTTGAGAGCGCACACATCAGACACCCAACTGCTTTGCACACCCATCACATGTACCCAGCCCAGCCCAATTTTTATGGCCCAGTTTTGAAAAAAAAAAAAAAGGAGAGATGGCCGCTGCCAAGTCCAAACAATCTCGGCCAAACACCTATAATGTCGTCCTTACTCGTCACCGGCCTCCAATGCGGTGTACCAAATGTGGTTTAGATAACCATACAATTAAGGGATGTTATGAGGTCATTGGTTATCCGGACGGATGGGTCCACCAAGGGCGCAAGAAGGATTCGAACAGAGCCTCATTTGCATCCGCTCAGTCATCCTAGGGGACCGCTTCCGAACCTCCATCAGGTACATCTGGCTCCACGGCCTTGGCCAACTCAGTTACCTCTTGCACATCGTCACTTACTTATAATAGATCATGGATTATTGACACTGGCGCTACTGATCACATAACATCTAGTTTCACTGGGTTGCACTCTACCAAACCCTCAAGCCAAACACAGATTACCAGTGCCAACGGAACAACCTCCCAAGTCATGGGCGAGGGGTCCTTATCTCTTACACCCTCATTCACTCTTGATCATGTCTTAGTTGTCCCTTCTCTCGACTATGACTTGTTATCTGTTCCTCAGATCATTGATTCCCTTAATTGTACCGTGTGTTTTTTGCCATCGTATTGTCTCTTTCAGGATCTTCTCACCAGGGTCGTGATTGGTACTAGGAGGGAAACTTGTATTATCTGGACTTGATAGCCGACATCAGTAAGCATTTGAGTCACGCATATCATGTGAAGGGCGATGCGCCCATCAGGATGAAGAAATTTTGGCTATGGCATCGACGGTTAGTGCATGCTTCTTTTGGTTATCTGAAACTTATATTTCTAGAATTGTTTTCCCAGTTTCATGAATCAGACTTTCATTGTGAAACTTGCATTTTGGTGAAAAGCCATCGTATTTCTTACCCATTAAGATTGCATAAAAGCTCCATGCCCTTCATGATTGTCCATTCTGATGTTTGGGGACCATCACGAGTTCCCACTATTAGTGGTTTTAAGTGGTTTGTGACGTTTATTGATGATTGCACCCGGATGACCTGGGTCTTTCCCCTACACTAGAAAAGTGACGTCACTGCCAAGTTCAAGCTCTTTTATCAATATGTTGCTACTCAGTTTGACAAGAAAATCATGACCCTTCAATCTGATAATGGAGGTGAGTACATCAACCATGACCTACATCATTTTTTCGGCCACCGTGGTATTGTTCATCAAACCACATGCGCCTATACACCACAACAAAATGGTGTCGCGGAGCGCAAGAATCGGCATCTCTTGGAGGTTGTTCGTGCCTCATTATTTGAGGTACACATGCCGCATCATTTTTGGGGGGAGGCTCTTTGTTCTGCGGCTTACCTCATCAATCGAACACATTCCAGCACTCTTCAGAATCAAACTCCATTTCAGACATTGACTACTCTCCTCAACATGCCATCCGCACCAAATCTCGAACCACGTCTCTTTGGTTGTGTTGCGTATGTTCAGGTGTATCCACATCAGCGTGGCAAGCTTGATCCGTGTGCACGGCATTGTGTATTTGTGGGTTATTCTGCCACTAAGAAGGGCTATAAGTGTTTCCATCCTCCCACTCAGACCATGCACGTAACTGCCGATGTGACCTTCAACGAGAGTGAGTTATATTACTCAAGGTAGTCACTGAGCATCCTCTGCATAGGGAAAGCAGTATCTTTGCCGCCGAAGATACTCAGATTGACGTCCAAATTAAACACCATTCATCCGAGTAGTCAGTGTCCGAGGTGCAACAAGCTCAAGAGTCCCTCGACACTCCTGATGACACTCATGATACTGGTTCAGATAATTCCCTCTCTACAACTCCTACTACAGTACCATCACCACTCATCCAATCAGGTCCTGAAGATTCCCCACAGGTAACTGAACATTCAAATTCTATGTCAAACACCTTACCTGCGTCAAATTATACAGGTTATCAGTTACCCCCACGCACGACTAGAGGGATTCCTAGACAACAGTATGACCCTAACCTTAAAGCAAAAGTTAAATACCCTATTGCTAATCATGTGTCCCTACATAGGTTGTCTCCGTCATGTGCATCATTTGTGTGTCAATTATCCACTGTATCTATTCCAAGTAATGTGCAGGACACTTTGAAAGATCCCAAGTGGACACAAGCGATGAATGATGAAATTGAGGCTCTCCAGAAGAATTCCACTTGGGAGATGACTACCCTTCCGCCAGGGAAGAGAACAGTGGGTTATAGATGGATATACACAGTAAAGTTCAAGGCATATGGCACCATTGAATGATACAAAGAAAGACTGGTGGCGAAAGGTTACACTCAGACTTATGGGATTGACTATGGGGAGACCTTTTCCCCTGTAGCCAAGATCAACACAATTCGGGTACTTATTTCTTTGGCAACCAGCCTAGACTGGCCATTACACCAATTTGATGTCAAAAATGCCTTCTTGCATGGCGACTTAGAAGAAGAAGTCTACATGGATTCACCTCTAGGATGCAAGATGGGGTCCAATAAGGGCAACATGGTTTGTAAATTGAGGAAGTCCCTTTATGGATTGAAGCAATCACCCAGAGCATGGTTTGGAAAGTTCAGCCAATCAATGAAGGACTTCGGATACAAACAAAGTAACTCAGATCATACTCTTTTCTTGAAACATAAGAAAGGTAAAGTCACTGCCCTTATTGTATATGTTGATGACATTGTAGTTACCGGGAATGACCCAGAGGAAAACGTAGCGTTGCAGAACCACTTGGCAAGTGAGTTTGAAATGAAAGATCTTCGTGCACTGAAATATTTCTTAGGCATCGAAGTGGCACGTTCAGACCAAGGAATATTTCAATCTCAACGGAAATATATACTTGAAATTTTAACTGACACTGGAATGCTAGCCAGCAAACCAGAAGTTACGCCAATGGAGTTGAATCATCAACTTGGTGAATATCCGGATCAGGTACCCACCAACAAAGAAAGATATCAACGCCTGGTGGGTAAATTAATCTATCTAGTACACACTAGACCTGATATCGCATATGCTGTAAGTGTGGTGAGTCAGTTCATGCATGCACCAAGTGAAGCCCACATGGATGCGGTAAACCGAATCCTGAGATACTTAAAGTCAGCTCCTGGAAGAGGATTGATGTTCTCACGACATGGTCATCTAGATGTTGAGGGTCACACTGATGCAGACTGGGCGGGTTCTGTTACTGACAGGAGGTCAACATCTGGATACTTTACCTTTGTGGGAGGCAATCTAGTCACTTGGCAAAGTAAAAAACTGAAAGTAGTGTCGAGATCAAGTGCTGAAGCATAATATCGAGGTATGGCACAAGGAGTATGTGAGCTACTCTGAATAAGGAATTTGTTGGGGGAATTGGGGTTAAAACTCAATCATGCAATGCCACTGAATTGTGACAACAAAGCAGCAATAGACATAGCACATAATCTAGTGCAACAAGATAGAACAAAGCATGTTGAAGTTGACAGACATTTCATCAAGGAGAAACTTGAGGCAAAGATCATTGAGGTATCATTTGTTAAATCTGAAGATCAACTTGTAGATGTCCTCACTAAACCAGTCACCGACAGAGTATTCCACAGCTCACTTAGCAAGTTAGGCATTGACGACATACATGCTCCAACTTGAGGGGGAGTGTCAATGAGATGTATATTTCTAATTAAACTTAGGCCCATAGTAACATTCCTAGTCTGTGTGTGTATATATATATATATATATATATATATATATATATATATATATGTAGATATATCTTTCCTATTGAAAAAAAATACAAGAGAATTCTCACATAATCTGACAAATGGGTACCTGCGGGTTATCCATACCCTTACCCTTACCCTTACCCTTACTCTACCCATCAAGATATGGGTAATTTTTAATCCATCAATATCTTTGCTTATATAGTTAAGTGGTAAAGCTACCTTATCTCAAATGTCAAATATACATTGGTGAATGGTGATGACTGATGAAGTTATAAAGATTAAGTACTACAGACAATGGAAACTGCCATGCCATTACCATTTACCACCATATGTCCATTCCACGTGGAGAACGGAGAATACATGTTTTATGTGTGTTTTTCTTTACTTTAATTAACCTTACTTTTGACCAAGAAACCAGGTAGCTAACTGTATGCTTAAAATTGAAATTTCTATCTCTACTTTATGTTTGGGGTCCCTTTTCTATCTTTCCTTTCGGGTCACCATCGGTAACTTTAGTTGGTGCAAACAATGAAAAAAGTTAGCTAATAACATTAGAACTAAATTAAAAGTTTAGTTCAATTTTGACGTGTAGATGTATAAATTATAAAATGATATGATATCTTATTACCAGTAGCGAAGACACATGAGGACCAAGGGGGCTCAACCCCTCTTGTGATTTTTGTTCGTTATTATATTTAACTGTATATGTATATGTAAATTACATTAAGATCGTTACAATTTTTAGCAAAACATTTCTCTTATTTCACTTATTGGTTTCTATTTCTCCATTAACATACCTTTATTACTTAATAATTACTTAGCAATCAAAACCCACCGAATTACTGTTCAACGTCGGAACTCCCGTTCCCATCGCCGTCAACTGTGGTGGTTTGTACGGTTAAGCTCGGACTGAAGAGAGGAAGGGGATGGTGGTTGTTGGGAGGGTCGAATCGGCCTAGATCGGTGGTGGTGTGTGGTGGTAGTATGGTGTGAGTCTGTGTCACACGAGGAGAAAGAAAAAGAAGAGAGGGAGCGGAAGTCTAAAAAAATATCCCAGGAAAGAGAGAGAGTGTGGGTATTTTAAATACCCTTGGAATCAAAATTGCCAAATTGCCCCTCTTATTTTAGACCCATATCTTTCCCATACAAACTCTTATTCATGTGTGCAACCTGTCTACAAACTCGTGAGTTCGAAACCTACACAACGGTCTAAGAAAAACTTCCAAAATTAACTCCTAACAAAGAGTCCCCCCCAAACTCAAGACTAAAACCATCTTTTTCTTATTTAATTTATGAAATTAAACTAATTCAACGTACGGGTCATTACAAATCCCCCCCTTAAAGATATTTTGTCCTCGAAATTCGTAAAAGTCAAAGAAAGAAATGTTGGATACTAGGTTCGAATCTGATCCTCGACTCTCAAGTGGCCTCATATTGCGTCAGTACTAGAATCTCGTGCTTAAGTCCCCAAAGATCCACCTCGGCCTCTTTGTTTACCTCCAACTGTACATGCCCTACTAGACTGGGCCTGAATATCCACAGCAGTACCGAAAGGTGGTGTAGTCCCCTAAACGTGCTTTGGCCTCTCTTGAATTATAACGAGACGACCCAAACAGCTAGGGAAATCCCTCTTCAAGTGACATGTCTCCCCACAATAGAAGCACCCAGTGGTATCGACCCGTCCGAGCCTACTACTCCGGGTGCCCTGCCTACTACTCGATGGCATGGAACCCTTACTCAGGTTAGCAGATGATTGATGTCCCGTAGAAAAACCTCGAGATACTCCCCAGCTATCAGAACCAGATCCAAAGCCCTTCGACTTATCACTCCCAGAAGTTCTGAAACTATAGATGTCTTTATTAGACGGTCCCTTACTCGAATCCCCAGAGAACAAACGATCTTGGCGTCGTCTAGAATTGCTAGGCTAATTCCTACCTTAGAGGTTCCTTTCTACTCGTGTGGCAGCATCAGATAAGGCTCTCATGAAAGAATACTCAGTGTGAGTAACCACGGTTCTAATTTGATCTTGCAACCCTAACTCAAACCGCCAGCACCTATCCCCCTCATTAGCGACTAAGTATGTGACAAATGGGGATAACTACAAGAACCTCTGTTTATACTCTAGTACCGTCAATGTACCATGTCTCAACTGTAGAAATTCAGCCTACATTGCATCCCTGTAGGACTGAGGGTAGAATTGCTCAAAGAATCTCACCCAAAACACCTCCTAAGTGGTGGTACAGACATTCCAACCCGCCATCTCAAGGGATGGCCATCATCATTAAACATGTACATCCAGTAAAAAGGTGGCCAAACAAACGCGACGTCTAGTGGGAAACTCAGAATCGTAAACACTGTCTCTGGCCGAGTAATCCAACTATCAGCATCCACCGGGCAAGTCTCGCCTGTGAAGTTCGTATCCCCGAGTCTCTGGGCCCTCTTAATGTCGGATGCCTCAGATGTACCCCTGCCTTGCAGGACTGTAGTCATCTTAGGTCTGTCATAAATCGGGCTCCCTCACCGGATCATCTGCACCTTGCACATTCTCCGTTTCTTCCCCAGTACCAATTTGTTGACGAGGACGACGTGTAGGAGGTATCACGGTGATACGAAACGAGAATTTATTAGTACAAAAATGCATACTAAGTGCGGTCTACATGAAATTAACCTAGAGTTATTATACCAAGTTGACAGGACCCCTCCCGAATTTTCCCCTTGAAATTCGTGAGAAGCCCTGCTCTCTTCTGACAACTCTTGTAAATTCAAGATATTCCCAAAACTACCCTTACGCTAAGAATCTCCCCGTAAAAAAGGGATCAAACCAAAAACTGAACCTGTGAGACAAACTAAGAAATCCACACCAAACTCAAGAACCAAAGCCATAAGGTATTTAGAGCATACTAGTTCTAGAATTCAAAATTTAAAGGAATTCAGTGAAATCCTACAAAGTACGGTCACAGTGGAAATGATGCCTCCTCGTATTCTCGAAGTCTCCTCTCGACGTACCCTGGAGGGTACAAAACCATAACAAGACGTGAGTGGACAAAATAATAAGAAGAGCGCAATTCTATGAATAAATAAAATACAGATAATTCCCATCTCGTTATAAAATAATACATGCATGACAAAGATCCTTATATAACTATTTACCGCTTACCGAAAACCATTGATTAAAGTGGTGGAACCCATACTACCTTCAACTGTACTCGCCATCTCAATATCCCGACCGAAACTGATATCCCGGGCCATAGCCCAATATTCCAGCCAAGGCTGATATCGCGGGCAGTAGCCCAATATATCGGTCGTAGCTGTAATTCTGAGCCATAGCGAAATCTCCAAGGTCATCGCCCAATATCTCGGTCGTAGTCGTAATCCTGAGTTGTAGATCAATCTCCTAGGTCGTCGTCCAATATCCCGTTCGTAGCTGTAATCCTGAACCGTAGCTCAATCTTCTGGGCCGTCGCCTAATATCCTGGGTGGTCCAACAAGGGGATGTGCCCTCCTAACCACTGCTGAAAATACATCAAAGCAATGGAAAAGGAACCGTGATGTCCAACACGAGGACCTACTCCCCATATACACATATGTAAAAAATACCACAAAGACATGCAACTGAAATCCTAGCTGAAGTCCATAATTTCAGCTCGTCGCCCAATATCCGGGAGGTCAGTCAATATCCCGGGCTATCGTCCGATATCCAGGTCGTAGTCATAATCCTGAGTCTTAGCTCAATCTCCCGGGCTATCGGCCAATATCCTGGGCAGTCCAACACGGGGACGTGCCCTCCTAACCTCTACTGAAAATACCTCAAAGTAATGAAAAAGGAACTGAAAGGTCCAACACGGGGACCTACTCCTCAGACACGCCGTAGGGATAAATTTTTTACGTATCCTGGACTTAAGTTAAGGAGGGCAAAAAGTGCCATATTTGAAAAATACCACAAAGACATGCAGTTGAAATCCTGACCGAAGTTAATAATCTTGAGACGTCGCCCAATATCCGAGCCAATACCCAATATCCCGAGCTATCGCCTGATATCCCGATCGTTGCTGTAATCCTGAGTCTTGGCTCAATCTCCCGAGTCGTCGCCCAATATCCCGAGTAGTCCAACACGGGGATGTGCCCTCCTAACCACTACTGAAAATACCTCAAAGTAATGGAAAGGGAAACAAGAGGTCCAACATGGGAACCTAATCCCTAGACATGCATATCTGAAAATACCTCAAAGACATGCGGCTAAAATCCAGACTAAAGTCAATAATCTCGGGCCCTCTCTGAATATCCGAGTCATCGCCCAATATCCGGGTCATCGCCTAATAATTCCGGGTTGTCACCCATTATCTTGGTCGTAGCTGTAATCTTGAGTTGTAGCTTTCTCATGGGTTGTCGCCCAATATCGAGTAGTCCAACACGGGGAAGTGCCTTCCTAACCACTACTGAAATTACTTCAAAGAAATGGAAAGGGAACCGAGAGGTCCAATACGGGGATCTACTCCGCAGACATGCATATATGAGAATACCTCAAAGGCATGCGATTGAAATCCCGACCGAAGTCAAGAATTTTGGGCCGACACCCATTATCTCGGGTTGTCGCCCGATATCCCAAGTCGTCGCTAGATATCTCGGTCCTCGTTGTTGGATAAAATAGACAGCACAAATATGAAATCTATTCTATTCAATTTAACATTGCAAGTTGTAACGACCCGTTTATTTACTTAGTGAATTTTCTTATTTATTTGAGGAAATGACGATTTCACCCTTGGGATTTGAAAGCCAATTTGAGTTTGGGAATACTTTTAGAAGTTTTTGTAAGGACCCGGACCAGAAATTTAATTATTTTTAGAATATGACGATTTTACCCTTGGCCGATACAGGGCATGGAAATCAAGTTTTGTTTCGGAACTTATTAGGCGGTGTTTCGGGTACCGTTGCGTAGGTCTCGAACTCACGAGTTCGTAGACAGGCGGTACGCAGAAAATGGAGTTCTTGTACGAAAGTTATAGGTCTAGATGTGCAAGGGAATTTTGGTAATTTTGGTTTGGGAGAAGATATTTTAACCCCAATCATTTTTTACATCTTCATGGACATCTTAACTTCATCTTCATCTCATTATCACTCATCTCTCTCACTGAAACACAAACACACCGAACCCGTATGAAAAACACACCCAAAACCCACAAAGTCAATTTTTGATTCAAGGCTTTAGCTTCCATTTTTGATCAACCAATCGTATTCTACTCCTTCTCACGATCACAACCGTATCAATCATCGAAGGAGAGGACCACGGGGGAAGCCGAATCAAGTATAGGAAGTTTCGGATCTTCCGATCGATTTTCTGGCTTACACAGGTACGTGTTTGTGGTTTTGAGGTCATATTTGGATTCTTGGGTTTGAGTAGGTAGATTTAGACATAAAAATTGTGGGAAATGGTTGAGTTTTGAGGAAGTTATAAAAGCTTGAAGTTTCGGCCGGAAATGGGGGATTCCGGCGAAACCAGATGCCGGCGACTGCGGCGGCCGGTCATCTTCTCCAGCCAGACTTCGACGATGGTGCCGGTAGCCGATCGTCTTCTCCGGCGAGTCAACGACGACCGATCAAGTCGGGTCAGACCAGGTCAGGTCGAGTGAACGGGTAGGGTTCAGTTGAACCGATCGGGTTGAGTGAACCGGTTGGGTTGAGTGAACCGGTCAGGTTGAGTGAATCGGTCGGGTTGAGTGAACTGGTCGGGTCAAGTTGGACCGGGTCAGGTCGATCCGGGTCGGGTTAGACCGGTCCAGGCACGTGAACACTGTAGCAGGCGCGTGACCGGCGCGTGAGGGAGCGTGGGCGCGTGTTCTGACCTTCCGGTGGTGCGTGGCGGTGCGTGGGACTATTCCTGAAGTCACGGCGACGCGTGACTAGGGTTTTGGGACGTTTCGAATCATATTTTGTTGGTTTCGAGGCCATAGGAGTTCATTTAGGGCCCGATTGGGCAATCCCAGCGGTAATGGTTGACTATGGAGTGGGTTTTGAGCTCGGAAAGTCAAGGTAGTTGGGTCATTATTGTGCATGTGTTCCTTGGGCTAGAACGTCCATAAATTTCGGGTTGGATGATATATGTGAGTGGACTTTTCATTTATAAACTGAAATGCATGCATCAATGTATCTTTGTTTAAATACTGGTATGTATTGTTGCATTGAATTTCCGGAATTTAGAAATGATTGCTGGACACATATTTTCCAATATTTCAGTTAAAGTGTATGATGAGAAATGTCATGGTTTTTGGACTCGGTTTGATATCGATTTGACATGGAAATTATTGAGTCCATGATTTGGGTTTTGAACCGGTTGTATGAGTTTATCGGATTTGGACATATTTGAGGGAGGCCAGGAACTGGGACTAGGATCCGTTATTAGCGGTGAACCCGGTGAACCTCCAAGATAAACATATTTGAGGGAGGCCAGGAACTGGGACTAGGATTCTTTATTAGCGGTGAACCCGGTGAACCTCCAAGATAAATATATTTGAGGAGGACCAGGATATGGGACTAGGATCCGTTATTGGCGGTGAACCCGGTGAACCTCCAAAATAAATATATTTGAGGAGGATAAGGATATGGGACTAGGATCCGCTGTTAGCGGTGAACCCGGTGAACCTCCAATATAATTGATTACTATTTCTTCGACTAGCATTGAGAGTTTTACTCCGTTGGTTCGTTGAGTACTCCGACTCTAGCATCGTGGAGTTTTGGCTCCGCCGAGTCGCGAGGCTGTCTATGCATAGTACAGAGAGTTATGATACAGGACTAGCACACCCCAAGGGATACCCTAGTGGCTAGGGATATGCCAGTCGAGGGATATGCCGACTGATGTGATATGATAGCCGAAGGTTATACCGGCTGATGATATGATATGATAGTCGAGGATACTGGCCGACTGATGTGATATCATAGTACAGAGAGTTGTGATACAGGACTAGCACACCCCAAGGGATACCCTAGTGGCTAGGGATATGCCAATCGAGGGATATGCCGACTGATGTGATATGATAGTTGAAGGTTATACCGGCTGATGATATGATATGATAGTCGAGGATACTTGCCGACTGATGTGATATCATAGTACAGAGAGTTGTGATACAGGACTAGCACACCCTAAGGGATACACTGGTGGCTAGGGATATGCCAGTCGAGGGATATGCCGACTGATGTGATATGATAGCCGAAGGATATACCAGCTGATGATATGATATGATAGTCGAGGATACTTGCCGACTGATGTGATATCATAGTACAGAGAGTTGTGATACAGGACTAGCACACCCCAAGGGATACCCTAGTGGCTAGGGATATGCTAGTCGAGGGATATGCCGACTGATGTGACATGATAGCCGAAGGTTATACCGGCTGATGATATGATATGATAGCCGAGGATACTTGCCGACTGATGTGATATCATAATACAGAGAGTTGTGATACAGAACTAGCACACCCCAAGGCATACCCTGGTGGCTAGGGATATGCCAGTCGAGGGATATGCCGACTGATGTGATATGATAGCCGAAGGTTATACCGGCTGATGATATGATATGATAGTAGATGATACTTGCTGACTGATGTGATATCATAGTACAGAGAGTTGTGATACAGGACTAGCACACCCCAAGGGATACCCTGGTGGCTAAGGATATGCCAGTCGAGGGATATCCCGACTGATGTAATATGATAGCCGAAGGTTATACCGGCTGATGATATGATATGATAGTCGAGGATACTTGCCGACTTATATGATACGATAGCCGAGGATATTTCCGGCTCTAATATGGTTTGACGACGATTGTCATGTGCTTAATCAGCCTATGAAAATACTTCGTCATCCGGGTCTGTGGGTTGGTGTGGGCGGTGACCCAGAGTGACAAATTATTGTTGGTTCACAAGTATCTGACTAGTCGGTTGTCTTGTGGTATTCCAGTACAGATGTTAGTAGTGTCTGACCTACTGACATTTGGTGTCAGAGGGTATTTCTATTTGGACCACCACTATTCCGAGGTCTTGGCTTTGACATGTATACTATCCTGCGTCTGACAGGTAGGAGTGGTCAGTAAGTACAGAGGTTCTGTCTGAAACACTGTAAGGTTTACTAAAAATTATTTAAGGATAAAGAGTATTTCTGGTATTTAAATTTTGAGGTAAAAGAGTTGTCAGACGGGATAAGGGTTCTTTCTGGGTTTCGAGTGGAAATTCGGGAAGGGTCCTTACAGTTTTTCTTGAACCGTTGCGTAGGTCTCAAACTCACGAGTTCGTAGACAAGCGACACTTAAAAATCGGAGCTTTTCTTAAAGAATTACTGGTCTATAACCTTGAGGAGCACTTTCGAAAATTTGAAAAGTAGATATTTTGGGAAGATTTTATCTTCCTTTTCTCCATATTTTTTATTATTCTCTCTCCTCTCTCCCAAAATATCTCCCTCTTTTCCCCATGAGAAACCAAAAAACCCCAAAAATTGGTGATTTCTATTTTGGTCATTTCAACTCTAACTAAAAACACTTTGACCTTCCTCTCCTTCCCACTAACTCAACCATATCCTTCTTGAAGCGTAAGGACTCTTGTGGATGGAGAAACAAAGGCCCAAAAACTGACCGGAACTTCCAGCTCAATTTTCTGCCACCACATGTATGGGATTTCAATTTTGACTTCATATTTGGATTCCTTTGCTCAAGTAGATAGATTTCCATTATTAAAACAACGAATTTGGTTGAGAAATGAGTGAGGTACGAAGGTTTGAAAATCAGGTGGTTATCGAGTTTTCTGGCCGGCGAGTGAACAGTGTTCGGTGAGTGAACAGTGCCCCCGACTCGTGTTTTCATGTTTTTGACATTCCGGATCTTTGGCGCAAGTTTCGGGTAAATTGGAGTTCGTTTAGCTGGCTTTTTAGACGTCCAAAGTTATGTTGTATGTGTACTCCCGGGGTTTAGGGGGTTGGATTTTGGGTTTTTAATTATCTTTTAGTAATGCCAAGTGTTATTTTTGACAAGCGTTGTGGCTCCGAAGATCACGGGGGACCGTATAACTTAGGGATTGGACTCGATTGGACATTACGGTGAGTGGGACTTGTTTCCCTAAATTATAATGCACGCATATTGTGATGTTTAAATATTTTATTATTGATTTCGGATGTCGGAAAGCAAATGGAATAATTTATTATCTTCCAGCCTCTCGGAAAGTAAGAAAAATCATTATAAAGTGTTTATTTTCATTTTAAAACCCGGAAATTTTGGATGGTGATTTTTAACTTGATTTTTCACTAATTATGAATTTCAATAGCTATTATGAGTTGGCGAAATTAAGGGAATGTACTAGAAGATGTATTGTTATCTTTTTAATGCTCGGAACTAAGATTAAGAACTTAAATGGGTGATTATTGGTTACGGACCTATTAAATTGCTTACTAATTATGCATTCCTAAAATTAAGGACAATTATGCTTTACATGAATGATCGTTAATCGCGGATTGTGGATTATAGACTATGGATTGATATATTTAATAACCAAGGTTAATGATTTGGAGGCTTTTTGGTTTAGGCCGGTTATGTGATTTGGGTTAGACCAGACTATGATGTTTTGGGCTACGACCCGGTCTTTTTGGACTTCGATAATGATTTTGGATACGGTTTGGGAGTTGTCTCAAGTATGGATTTTGGGCTTCAGTCTGGGGTTATGTAGGCATTTGATGGTTTTGGGTTTTGACTCCAGGATGGTGGGTTAGGATTTTACCCTAGTGGGGGGGGGGGGGGGGGGGGGGGGGGGGGGGGGGGGGAGCTGTTGGTGGGTGTTTCTCGGTGAGGTATGGTAGGTTAGATTCCCTCATACGCTCGGATGGACATGAGGTATGGCACGAAGGATTCCCTCATACACTCAGTAGGATACGAGGTATGGTATGGAGGATTCCAGAATACTCTCAATAGGATATGAGCTATGGTATGGAGGATTCTATCATAGGCTCGGAGAGATATGAACAACGGTGTAACGACCTGAAAATTTAATTAGTGAATTTTCGTAAATTATTTTATAAAAGGACGAAATTACCCTGGGTTGTTTAAGGGACTTGAAAGCCAAATTTTTTTTTTCGAGACACCTTTGGCTGTGTTTCGAGGACCATTACGTAGGTCTCGAACTCATGAGTTCGTAGACAGTCGGCACACGGGAAACAGAGTTCGTGTGAGAGAGTTGTGGGTCTAGAATGTTCAGGGGCATTTTGGTAATATGGCCTGGGTTGATATTTTTAACCCCAAGCAGATAAGATCCTCCTCATTTTCACTCTCTCTATTCGCGACTCACCCAAACCCGTGACATCAAACCCAAAAACCCAAATTTCAAACTTCAATTCTAGGCAAGATCGCCCGATTTGGTTCCACTCATCAGACTCTCCCCCTTCCCGGGACCAAGAACGCACCAACCATCGCAAGAAGCAGCCGCGAGAGACACCGAACCGAGGAAAGCAAAAATCGGAACTTTCGATCAATTATTCGGCCAACACATGTATGCGTTTCGTGTTTAGACTTCATTTTTGAGTTCCTGGGTTCGAGTAAATGGATTTAGATGTGTACGAAAGTTATGGGTCTAGATGTGCAAGGGCATTTTGGTAATTTTGTTTGGGAGAAGATATTTTAACCCCAATCATTTTACATCTTCATGGACATCTTCACTTCATTTTTTATCTTCATCTCATTATCACTCATTTCTTTGAAAAGAAACACACCCCGAACCCGTGAGAAAACACCCAAAACCCAAAACTCAAAAATTCAACTTTTGATTCAAGGCTTTAACTTCCATTGTTGATCCACTAATCGTATTCTACTCCTTCCCACGATCACAACCGTACCAACTATTGAAGGAGAGGACCACGGGGGAAGCCGAACCGAGTATAGGAAGTTTTGGATCTTCCTATCGATTTTTCGGCTTACACAGGTACGTGTTTGTGGTTTTGAGGTCATATTTGGATTCTTGGGTTTGAGTAGATAGATTTCGACATAAAATTTGTGGAAAATGGTTGCGTTTTGAGGAAGTTATAAAAGCTTGAAGTTTCGACCAGAAATGGGGGATTCCAGCGAAACCAGACGCCGGCGGCCGGTCATCTTCTCACGCCAGACTTCGGCGACGGCGACGACAGCCGATCATCTTCTCCGGGGAGTAACCGGTGACCAATTGAGTCGGGTCAAACTGGGTCGGGTTGAGTTGAACCGGTCGGGTCAAGTTGAACCGGGTCAGGCCGAGTTGGACCGGTCCAAGCTCGTGAACACTGTAGTAGGCGCGTAACCGGGGCGTGGCGGCACGTAGGCCCGTGTTCTGACCTTTCGGTGGCGCGTGACGACGCGTGGGACTGTTCCCGATGTCACGGCAGCGCGTGACTCGGGTTTTGGGACGTTCCGGATCAGATTTTGTTGGTTTTGAGGCCATAGGAGTTCGTTTAGGGCCCGATTTGGAAATCCTAGCGGTAATGGTTGACCGTGGAGCGAGTTTTGAGCTCGGAAAGTCAAGGTAGTTGGGTCATTATTGTGCATGTGTTCCTTGGGCTAGAGCGTCCATGAATTTTGGGTTAGATGATATATGTGAGTGGACTTTTGATTTATAAATTAAAATGCATGCATCAAAGTATCTTTGTTTAAATATTGTTATGTATTGTGGCATTGAATTTTTGGATTTTAGAAATGATTACTGGACACATGTTTTCCACTATTTTAGATAAAGTGTGATTTGAGAAATATCATGGTTTTTGGACTCGGTTTTGATATCATTTTGACGTAGAAATTATTGAGTCCATGATTTGGGTTTTGACCCGGTTGTACGAGTTTATCGGATTTTGCCATATTTGAAGGAGGACCAGGATATGGGACTAGGATCCACTGTTGGCGGTGAATCTCCAATATAATTGGTTACTGTTTCTCCGACTAGCGTGGAGAGTTTTGCTCCGCTGATTTGTTGAGTGCTCCGACTCTGGCATCATGGAGTTTTAGTGCCGTCGGGTCACGAGGATGTCTATGCATAGTACAGAGAGTTGTGATACAAGACTAGCACACCCCAAGGGATACCCTGGTGGCTAAGGATATGCCAGTCGAGGGATATGCCGACTGATGTGATATGATAGCCGAATGTTATACCGGCTGATGATATGATATGATAGTCGAGGATACTTGCCGACTGATGTGATATCATAGTACAGAGAGTTGTGATACAGGACTAGCACACCCCAAGGGATACCCTGGTGGCTAGGGATATGCCAGTCGAGGGATATGTCGATTGATGTGATATGATAGCCGAATGTTATACCGGCTGATGATATGATATGATAGTCTTGGATACTTGCCAACTGATGTGATACGATAGCCGAATGTTATACCGGCTGATGATATGATATGTCAGTCGAGAGATATGCCGACTGATGTGATATGATAGCCGAATGTTATACCGGCTGATGATAAAATATGATAGTCGAGGATACTTACCGACTGATGTGATACGATAGCCGAATGTTATACCGGCTGATGATATGATATTATAGTCGAGGGATATGCCGACTGATGTGATATGATAGTCGAATGTTATACCGGCTGATGATATGAAATGATAGTCGAGGGATATTCCAATTGATGTTATATGATAGCCCAATGTTATTCCGGATGAGGATACGATATGATAGTCGAGGATACTTGCCGACTTATATGATATGATAGCCGAGGATATTTCCGGCTCTAATATGATTTGACGACGATTGTCATGTGCTTAATCAGCCTATGAAAATACTTCGTCATCCGGGTCAGTGGGTTGATGTGGGCGGTGACCTAGAGTGACGAATTATTATTGGTTCACAAGTATATGACTAGTTGGTTGTCTTGTGGTATTCCAGTAAAGGTGTTAGCAATGTCTGACCTACTGACATTTGGTGTCAGAGGGTATTCCTATTTGGACCACCACTATTCCGAGGTCTTGGCTTTGACCTGTATGCTATCTTGCGTCTGACAGGTATGAGTGATCAGTAAGTACAAAGGTTCTGTCGGGAACCTTGTAAGGTTTACTAAAAATTATTTAAGGATAAAGGGTATTTTTGGTATTTAATTTTTGAGGTAAAAGAGCTGTCAGACGGGATAAGGGTTCTTTCCGGGTTTCGAGGGGAAATTCGGGAAGGGTCCTTACATTTTAAATCCCCTCCAAGCCGTTGAGTTGACGTGGGCATATCCAGAGGCGGAGACATTAAATTTTCAGCTGCGCATTTACCTAGACTATCGAGTAAGATATTTATTTCTATATTTACTTGTCCTACCTAGATGCTCTGATAAGTCTTTTGTACTATTTGTAAAATTGTGGTTACACCATTGGATGGTTGACTTTGTTGGAATTTGGAGTGTTATCTGATCCTTCGTCTAACAGGTGGAAGACGGTTAACCAGTCCTTAAGGGGAGATTCTGTCGGATTTTTTGGTAGAATTCTTATAATTATTTGCAAGGGCTTAAGGGTATTCTGGGAATTTCTTTAATTTGTCTCCCGGATTTCGAGGGGAAATTTGGGAAGGGTCCTATCATATGGTATGGAGGATTCCATCATAAGCTCGAAAAGGTATGAGCTATGGTATGGAGGATTCCATCATAGGCTCGGAGAGATATGAGCTATGGTATGGAGGATTCCATCATAGGCTCGGAGGGATATGAGCTACGGTATGGAGGATTCCATCATAGGCTCGGAGATATATGAGCTATGGTATGGAGGATTCCATCATAGGCTCGAAGAGGTATGAGCTATGGTATGGAGGATTCCACCATAGGCTCAGAGAGATATGAGGTATGGTATGGAGGATTCCATCATACTCTCCGCATGATTTGAGCAATAATGTGGAGGATTCCATCATATGCTCGATGAGGTATTAGCGATGATGTGGAGGATTCCATCATACACTGGAAGAGGTATCGGGCTATGTTACGGAGGATTTGATCATACGCTCGATAGGATGTGAGATATGTCATGGAGGATTCCATCATATGCTCAGCGAGTTATGACGGAATATTCATGTGCACAATACCAAGCGCGTGGACGGGCGTGGGCACATGTGGGTGCCACGTGGCAGCGCATAAGGGCACTTGAAAGGGCCACCAATATTCCAGCGGCGCGTGGGACTGGTCCTTGGCCCACGACGACGCGTGTTGACATGTTTTCAACTTTTCGGACCTATTAGCGTAGGTTTCGGGTCAATCGGAGTTCATTTAAGACTGTTTTGGGTGTTTAAAGTTACTTGCTATGCGTTTAGGGCGTGTGTGAACTCCCGAGATTTAGGGGGTCGGCTTTTCGGTTAATAATTAAGTTTAATAATGCCAAGTAATGTTTTTGGACAGGCCTGGTGGCTCTGAGTGTCACGGTGGACCGAATAGCTCGGAGTTGGATTCAAACAGACATTGAGGTGAGTGGATTTGGTTTCCTACGTTACTAGGCATGCGTATTATTTATGTTTAAATCTAATGTTGTGGATTATGAGTTGTTATATGTGAAGATAAATTATTAGAGAATGACTTGTTATATTTATGAAACTCGGGAACTAAATTAATTGGGTTTTTTGGTTTATCTTTGACTAAGGGTAATAGTTTTTTATGGGGATTTTCAACAATGGATTTGAAAATGAGGTTTTGGCCTTAGGCCCAGGATTTCAGTTTTATTGGATTTTAGGCTCTTAGCCTTGGTTTTTCTAGGATTTTGGTTAATACCAGATAATAAGGATTTCAAATGTGGATTTTGGATTTATGTTATGGTTTTCTCTTATATATCACCCCCGGGTATCATGGTATTTTTCCGACACATGACTTTAGGTATTATCGGTCGTGTGCTCGTTGAGGGTTATTTCTCCGACACATGACTTGAGGTATTATCATTCGTGTGCTCGTTGAGGCTATCTACGCGTAGCACAGGGTTACGTCCATAAATCTTGAGGTATTATCAGGTATTATCGGATGTGTGGAGAGTTGGTCCCCAGGTTGGACCTCTCGAGTTCTAGCCATTGCCCGAGCTATTATCGACGGTGGTTAGGCGGGCTTGTCCCCATGTTGGACGGCCCCGGTTATCGAGCTATGGCTCGGGATTACATTAGGGGGATGGTGGGACATCTTTACAGTATTTGTGTCCAGACTTTCTCATGATTTTAAGCTCCTTTGAGGAGGGTTTTCAAAGCAAGGTTATGGTCGACGAATGTTTTTCATTTTTAGTGTTTTCATGGGTCATGTCCAGTTTTTATTATATAAATGGAGTTTCTAGTAAGTTATTTGTAACTATCTTTATTTAGTCAACTATTTTAAAAGAACTTTACCTTATGCATGCGCGGTTTTACTTACATATGGGGAAAGGTATGTTTTCCTCGAAACTTGTGGTGGCAATTATTATTAGTTTTGGTCAGATTATTAAGATGGTAGGTACAGTTGGATTTGGATTGGGATTCCACCTATGTAATTGAATGGTACCCCGGTAAGTTGTAGTAATATATATATATATGTATATATATATATATGTATGGAGAGCCTTAATGTAAGTTGATTCACCACGAGGTCGGTTATCCGGATTACCCTGATTTTATTTATAATATTGATATTGTTACTTTATTAGTATGGGTATGCTTCAAATTGGTTTGTTGACCACTCACAGTTGTTTTGGTTTTGGTGCTCTCCATGCTGTAGTGGAACGAGGCAACGAACCCAGGAGGATGCATCATCTTTTGCTGTGCTACATCCACGTAGAACCTTCATTAGTTTCTGTAGTTAAAGGTTACCTAGTTGCTCGGATCCTCTTTTGAGTTTTGTATTTGTTTTGTGTATTCTTTGTCTGACAGGCAAAAGATGGGTTGACTGGTTGTAGGGGAGATTCTACCAAATTTTTGGCAAAATTCTCATAGATTAATTACCAGGGGTGTAAGGATATTTTCATAATTAATTTGCGTTATCAGGGGTTGTCAGACTGGAGCAGGGCTTTTCACGGAGTATGAGGGGAAATTCGAGAAGGGTCATGTCTAGTTAAACATGGCTTCTATAGTATAAATATGGCAAAATGTAACGACCCGGACCAGAAATTAAATTATTTTGAGAATTGGACAATTTTACCCTCAGTTTTGGATGGGTTCGGGAGTCACTTTTTGACTGGTAAAACTTTTGGGAATTTTTCTTGGGTTGTTGCGTAGGTCTCGAACTCACGAGTTCGTAGACAGGCGGCACGCTGAAAACGGAGATCCGATGCGTTCGTTCCGGGTCTAGAAGCTGCAGGGGCAGTTTGGTAATTTTGGAAATGTTGGAATTATATAACAGATATTTTCTCTCTCCTCGGGAGATTGGTCGATGCAGTCTCGGCCCTATCCGAGCCCTCCCCGTGCGAACACCGAAGGCCATATTCATCGGAGGGGTTTCGGTCCGATTCGAACAAAACCGAGGTTGGGAGGACTTTCCCCGCGACCCCACGAGTCTTTTGGTGTGATTATCGGAGTGGGAGCACCTCCGTGGGCGACAGACGGAGGAGGGAGGTGAGCCGAACATTCTCGGCCGTTTTCCGGCCAAACCAGGTACGATATCGGAACTTTGATCTCATATTTGGATTCCTGGTGAAACGTAGATGAATTTACATGTATAGATCGTGAAAAACGGTTAAGAAATGAGGAAGTTAGAAAACCTTGAAAATCGGCCGGAAATGGCAGTTTCCGGCGAACCAGACGGCGGCGGAGGTGGCGGTCCGGTCATCTTCTCCGGCCAGCCTCCGGCGACGGCGAGGGCCGTCCGGTCGTCTTCTCCGGCGAGTCACCGGTAATCGGTCGATCCGAGTGAACCGGTCGAGTCGAGTGAACCGGCCGAGTCGAGTGAACCGGTCGAGTCGAGTGAACCGGTCGAGTCGAGTGAACCGGTCGAGTCGAGTGAACCGGTCGAGTCGAGTGAACCGGTCGAGTTGGACTGGGTCAGGTCGAGCCGGGCCGGGTTGGACCGGTCCAGGCGCGTGAACACTGTAGCAGGCGCGTGACCAGCGCGTGGCAGCGCGTGGGCGCGTATTCTGACCTTCCGGTGGCGCGTGGCGGCGCGTGGGACTGTTTCCGAGGTCACGGCGGCGCGTGACCAAGGTTGTGGGACGTTCCGGATCAGATTTTGTTGGTTTCGAGGCCATAGGAGTTCATTTAGAGCTCGGTTGGGCAATCCCAGCGGTAGGGATTGACCGTAGAGAGGGTTTTGAGCTTGGAAAGTCAAGGTAGTTGGGTCATTATGGTGTAGGTGTTCTGAGGCTAGAGCGTACATGAATTTTGGGTTGGATGGTGATATTTACAAATTGTAACGCATGTATTAATATCCTCGATTGCTGGATAATTGTTGTTCCAATATTTCAGTGGAAGCGAGTTGTGAGAAACGATATGGTTGTTGAATTCCGTTTTGATAGTGTTTGGCCGTGGAAATTAATTGGGTACATGATTTTGAGTTGAAACCATAATTGTGATAAATGATAAACAAGATATATACTTGATTATGGATACAAAAAACGATTTGATGGGGCCTAGGAGCCGGGCCTTGGTTCCGTGTTGGCGGACTCCCGGTGAACCCCCAATATAAACAAAATCGAGTTGATGGGGCCTAGGAGCCGGGCCTTGGTTCCGTGTTGGCGGACTCCCGGTGAACCCCCAATATAAACAAAATCGAGTTGATGGGGCCTAGGAGCCGGGCCTTGGTTCCGTGTTGGCGGACTCCCGGTGAACCCCTAAATTAAACAAAATCGAGTTGATGGGGCCTAGGAGCCGGGCCTTGGTTCCATGTTGGCGGACTCCCGGTGAACCCCTAAATTAAACAAAATCGAGTTGATGGGGCCTAGAAGCCGGGCCTTGGTTCCGTGTTGGCGGACTCCCGGTGAACCCCAATATAAAATATGATACATATTCTAGCACACCCCAAGGGATACCCTGGTGGCTAGGAATATGATAGCCGAGAGATATACCGGCTGATGATACGATATGATAGCCGAGGATATATCCGGCTCTAATATGAACCAGACGACAATTGTTATGGGCCTAATCAACATATAAAAATACGTCATCATCCGGGTCAGTGGGTTGGTGTGGGCGGTGACCCAGATGGACGAATTATTATTTGTTCACTAGTATCTGACTAGTTTGATGTCTTGTGGTTTTCCAGTAGAGATATCAGCAATATTTGACTGGTGTGTTATGAATATGTCAGGAACAGTGAATTTGAGATACTATGTGGCAGATTGAACCAAATGATTTGAATTTGAGATATTTTGTGTCCGGATTGATTTAAATGATTTTAAACTCCTTTGAAGAGAGTTTCCAAACCAAATTGTGGATCACGAGGTATTTCATTATACATATGATGTTTTTTTTTATATGATAAATTGTTTATGTGACGCATGCATGATTTTATAAATGGAGGGGAAGAATGGTATTTGATTGGTCGTTAATTACAGGAATTTTGAGTGCTTAAGTCCCTTGTCTGACAAGATGAAGTATGTATTATTGTTTTTATAATTTGTAAGGATTGAAGGGTATTTTGGGAACCTTTTCTTAGGTTGTCAGACGGGATCAGGGTTCTTCCCGGGTTTCGAGGGGAAATTCGGGACGGGTCCTGACACAAAACGTGCAAGTAAAATGGTAGTGATAAAAATGGGGTTTAAAGAAAGAGGTCCACTCACACATGGTAGGGATAAGGTCACCCGACGAGCTAGAATCAACATAAGCTCCGACCGCTAATTCCTATCACAAACAAGTCCCAAAACAAGGTTAAGCACTTGCGCTAAAGACTACTAAGTTTTCCTGTTTCGTTTGCTCAACAACGGCCCCTAAAGTAATTAGAAAGATCAAAAAGTGAGTGTAACGTGTTCGAAACGTTTCGAAAATTGGACCCCGCAATGGCACCCGCCAGGAAAACCCCCCACGCGTCGCCACACGCCTCCTTGAAACTACCCCACACTGCCACACGCCGACACGCACTGGCATGAGGTCCACACGCCTGGATTCTGCCCAATTCGTTGGTTTCTGCAAAACTACTTGCTAGAAAAACCCGATTTTTCCGACGAGACTTTCCTCTCTCAAATCGCAACCAAATCTAACATGCAAAGGCACCGACAATCTCACTTTATACGAACCCAGGATTACGAATATCAAGTTACCAGGCCGAGAAGTTACCTGACGCGGTAGGAAAACTGTCGTGACGTCTCGGTGGTTCGTAAAGAACCCAATTTCTGGCGAGTCCATTCGCCGTCGATTTTCCCTCCAATCCTACATGCAAGCACATCGAAATGAAGCTCTCAACGACACAAATTCGATGGCATAAGCTAGAAGGTGAGAGCTTACCTCGCTAGTTCAAAAATTACGTCGAGAGACTCGGTGCCACCATCGATTTTCTCTTCGAATCTCACCCCACGATGTTCGTCAGCGAAGAAGGAAGTCACAGTTGGGTTCTTCTCATCAAGACACGACAGTGGATGGTGGCTAGGAGGCCTGAGTCGCCGGGGCTCGCGGTAGGCATCTCTACAATTTCTGGTGTGGTCGACCGCCATCGATCCTCACACCAAATCAACATGCAATCAATCCTAGAAGATGCCCTCAACACAAATAATCTCAAAGCTAAGCTTAGAGGGTTAGATTTTACCTCGTTTGAACTCAAACTCTCCGGCTCGCTCTCGGACCTTGTCAGGTTTTGCTTCGTTGTTTGGGCAATGGTGGTCCTCGTGGCTCACGGCTTAGTGCCTTGAACTCGTGATAAGGAGACGATCACCATGGGCAATGGCCAAAGCCACGGTTCGCGGTTTTTGAGTGGTGGACATCTTCTTGGTGGTTTCCAATTTTTCTTCGAGAAAGAAGAGGTTGACGATGTAAAGGAGATAAGAATGAACGCAGGGTACGTCATCGTTTTTTTGTAGCAAATGGCTCGCTGCTTGGTTACTAGAGCTGTTGTGATCTCTTTGTTTTGGTGGAAGAATACGAGAACGAGGGAAAGTCAAGAGAGAAAGAGAGATGTGCGAAGTGAGGGAGAGAGATGTCGGGGAGCATGTAAGGACCCTTCCCGAATTTCCTCGAAAGCCGGAAAGAACCCTTATCCCGTCTGACAGTACTTTTACCACAACATTTAATTACCAGAAATACCCTTTATTCTTAAATAATCTTTATTAAACTTTACATGGTTCCCAACAGAAATCTCTGTACTTACTGATCACTCCTACTGTCAGACGCAGGATAAAATACCGGTCAAAACCAAAACCTCGGAATAGTGGTGGTTCAATAGAAAGACTCTCTGATACCAAACGTCAGTAGTCAGACATTGCTGACATCTCTACTAGAAAATCACAAGACAACAAACTAGTCAGACACTAGTGAACCAATAATAATTCGTCCATCTGGGTCACCGCCCACACCAACCCACTGACCCGGATGACGACGTATTTTCATATGTTGATTAGGCCCATAACAATTGTCGTCTGGTTCATATTAGAGCCGAAAATATCCTCGGCTATCATATTGTATCATATCATATCAGTCGGCATCTCTCTACTATCATATCATATCAGTCGGCATATATCTCTGCTATCATATTCCTAGCCACCAGGGTATCCCTTGGGGTGTACTAGAATATGTATCATATCATATTGGTCGGCATATATCTCGACTATCATAACATATCAATCGGCATATATCTCTGCTATCATATTCCTAGCCACCAGGGTATCCCTTGGGGTGTACTAGAATATGTACTACTTGGACTCGACCACAATTTCTGCAAAATCACCTTTTATATTGGGGTTCACCGGGAGTCCGCCAACACGGAACCAAGGCCCGGCTTCTAGGCCCCATCAAATCGATTTTGTTTATATTAGGGGTTCACCGGGAGTCCGCCAACACGGAAACCAAGGCCCGGCTCCTAGGCCCCTTCAAATCAGTTTTGTTTATAGTGGGGTTCACCGGGAGTCCGCCAACACGGAACCAAGGCCCGGCTCCTAGGCCCCTTCAAATCAGTTTTGTATCCAAAATCAAGTATATATTTTGTTTATCATTTATCACAAATACGGTTTCAACTCAAAATCATGTACCCAAATAATTACCACGTCCAAACACTATCAAAACCGAATCCAACAATCATATCGTTTCTCGCAACGCACTTCCACTGAAATATTGGAACAACAATTATCCAGCCATCATTACACCCATACACAACATTTTTGAATCGAGGATATTAATACATGCGTTACAATTTATAATTACCACCATACACAACAGTAATTAAATCGAGGATATTAATACATGCGTTACAATTTATAATTACCACCATACACAACAGTAATTAAATCGAGGATATTAATACATACATTACAATTTATAAATCAAAGTCCTCTTACCATCACCATTTAACCCAAAATTCATGTACGCTCTAGCCTCAGAACATCTATACCATAATGACCCAACTACCTTGACTTTCCAAACTCAAAACCCTCTCCACGGTCAATCCTTACCGCTGGGATTGCCCAACCGAGCTCTAAATGAACTCCTATGGCCTCGAAACCAACAAAATCTGATCCGGAACGTCCCAAAACCTCAGTCACGCGCCGCCGTGACTTCGGGAACAGTCCCACGCGCCGTCACGCGCCACCGGAAAGTCAGAACACGCGCCCACGCACTGCCACGCGCTGGTCACGCGCCTGCTACAGTGTTCACGCGCCTGGACCGGTCCAACTCGGCCCGACTCGACCTGACCCGGTCCAACTCGACCGGTTCACTCGACTCGACCGGTTCACTCGACTCGACCGGTTACCGGCGACTCGCCGGAGAAGACGACCGGGCGGCCTCGCCGTCGCCGGAGGCTGGCCGGAGAAGATGACCGGACCGCCACCTCCGCCGCCGTCTGGTTCGCCGGAATCCCCCATTTCCGGCCGAACTTGAAGGTTTTCTAATTTCTTCATTTCTTAACCGTTTTTCACGATCTACACATGGAAATTCATCTACTTTTCACCAGGAATCCAAATATGAGGTCAAAGTTCCGAGATCGTACCTGGTTTGGCCGGAAAACGGCCGAGAAGGTTCGGTTCACCTCCCTCCTCCGTCCGTCGCCCACGGAGGTGCTCCCACTCCGATAATTACACCAAAAGACTCGTGGAGTCGCGGGGAAGATCCTCCCGGCCTTGGTTTTGTTCGAATCGGATCGAAACCCATCCGATGAAAATGGGTCTTCGATGTTCACACGGGGGTGTCTTCGGGTGGAGTGAGATTGCACGGGCCAATCTCTCCAGGAGAGAGAAAAATATCATCTATATAATTCCAACTTTTCCAAAATTACCAAATTGCCCCTGAAGCTTCTAGACCCGTAACGAACTCATCGGGTCTCCGTTTTCCGCGTGCCGCCTGTCTACGAACTCGTGAGTTCGAGACCTACGCAACAACCCAAGAAAAATTCCCAAAAGTATTACCAGTCAAAAAGTGACTCCCGAACCCATTCAAAACTGAGGGTAAAATTGTCCAATTCTCAAAAATAATTTAATTTCTGGTCCGGGTCGTTACAGA
Organism: Oemleria cerasiformis; assembly: GCA_037349345.1. Classification (NCBI taxonomy): domain Eukaryota; kingdom Viridiplantae; phylum Streptophyta; class Magnoliopsida; order Rosales; family Rosaceae; genus Oemleria; species Oemleria cerasiformis. The sequence continues at coordinate 216,365 of JAZGTL010000025.1, forward strand.
GCATGGAGAGGGTCAAGATAGGGAGAAGGCGAGAGCGGTTTATGACCAAAGATTGAATTGAAGAGCGTGTGATTATCAAGGTGGTATGTGTGTGTGTGTGTGTCTGTCTGTCTGTCTTTGAGTGATAGCAGAGGTCGAGAGAGTGAGGGAGACGATGAGGGTCAGGGAGAGTTGGTGGCTTAATGCCACTAGTTGGGTTTAGTTGCCCTTTTTGGGCCAAAAAGTGATTGAGCTCAACCAAAACCAAACCAAACTCAATAAACTTCCAAGGCCCATGGGTCAAGTACGGCATTTTGGGTTATTTCAAAATTTTGAATTTCGAGTTTTCAGGACCATTTTGGGCTGAGCTGGGCTGGGATGCTTCTCGGTAGACAGCCGTCGAAATTCCTTCCTTTTTTTGGTGGCCTCATTTGTTTCATTCATAACTTTTTCGTTACAACTCCAATTGTGGTGATTTTTTCGCTCGAATTCTCGTAATTCCAAGCTCTATCTAATTTTGCACACTTCTCACAAATATATTACTTTCTCCAGTTTTTTAGAATGAAATATTAACAAAACATAAGTAAAATTGTATTTAATCATCGATAAAATGTGTATAAATTATGACCTAACAATCGTCCAATATCCCGGGTCGTCGCCCGATATCCCGGTCGAAGTCGATACCTCGACGAGCGCTTGACAGAATCCTTTACATCATGCGTCAAAGAAATCACTAAACCCGAGCCATATCCCAAAACTGTATACCCGGGCTAAAGCCCAAAACACATATCTAGACCGTAGCCCCCAATCATTTTCCTCAATAATTTTCAGTTATCGAAAACAACTAATAATAATACATCATTTAGAAACAACAAATATGCACGCATACACTTTATAAACTAAAGTCTACTCACTGAAAGCCTAAGCAAGCTCAACTCTGAGTTGTCCAGTCCTCCGCAACCTCTAGGGCCACCATGCTTGTCGAAAGTGACACCCAACATCAAGAAACGATAATTCTAAGCCTTAAACCCTAGACCCAAACCCCCGTAGGTCCTCACATGTTCTTAAACGATCCCAAACCAACTTAGAACACTCAAATCAGCCCTAAAACAACCTCAAACAAACCCAAAACCCTCAAAAACATATTCGGAACATCGTAAATACACAGACGCGCGTTGCCGTGAGTTGGAAACCGGCCCCATAGAGAAAAGACAATATATAAGAGAAAAAGATAAGAGAAAAGACGATGAGGAAGAGGACACAACCGTCTTCTTCATCTTGATCTTCATCTGAGAAAAAAGAGAAGAGACGAGAGAGAAAAGAGAGGAGAGAGGGAGAGAAGTGAGAAAATTGCATTTTAGTCCTTGAAGTGTATATATAAATTGGGCAAAAAGTGTAAATAACAAAAATAAATACTACATATGGTTGAGTATATAAAAGTGGGTATTTGTGGTTAAATGTTATGGTAAGAGTCATTGGTGCCAATTTCTCCAAAATATTACACATGAATTTATTAAGTTATGGGTCTTAATGCTTAAGAGTTAGATTTGTGGGTCTTAATGGATTATGACACTTGTGAAAAAAGTTACCATCATTAAAATGTAACTCTCAATATTTTTTTAAATTTGCAACAAAAAAAAATCCAAAATTTCTTTCAATTATACCTTTTAGTTGTATCGTTGACCATATCCCCAGAATATCTAAGTGGCATATCTAATATTTTATTCTCATATCTCAATCGTATCATATCATATACGCATATCCTCTATTTCTTCAGAAAAAAATTGAAAATATTTGTGCATCAGAGATAAAATCAATCAATTTATCGACAAAAACACCGAATCCAACAAAAACACAAATTACAAAACCTGACACCTCCTAATCTAATTGCAAGTTACACGTCACTAAATTACTAAACTATCCATACAAATATCCAAATTAAAAGAAAAAATCATACATAAGATCGAGGGCCGATCATCTAGCCCGATCGTTGACTTAAACTTTAACTTTTTTACCGTCTCCTTTCCGGGGTCCAGTGTGGTAAACATGGGCTAAAATGCTTGGAAATCACCCTAGAGTCCAGTAACTCCATGATAGGGGTAAAATTGACACACCTCGGCACCTTATACTGGTTGATAGACGCCCCTCTCGATATCGCGTAGTCCATCAGCTCCTCGAACGTGCCACTTTTCACCACACGTATCTCCAACGGCCCGATTGAGTTGTCCGCGACTCGGCCTTGTCGGTACACCGAGTTGAGCGATTCCTCCATCGCCAGACAACACTGATTCATCACCGAGTTTAACGATTTGCTGGTTTCTGATGAGTTGTTCGCCGAGTCCTTCACCAGTAGCTCCCAGTAGATCACGTAGTGCCCCGGGATCGTCTTTGTATCGGCATAGCTCGTGTACTCCACCACGCTAGCGTTGAATTTCTGGAGTAGCTTGGAGGCGTTGTCGACGGCGAGTTGCAACTCGGCCTCATCGGTCTTGTCCGAGTCGATACTGAGAAGGGCGTTTTTCCTTCGTACAAAATGGAACTGTGGGGCCGAGTTGTGAAACCCGGTGACTCGGAGGATGTCGCCGACTCGGTACCGGTATAGCCCGGCATAGGTGCTGATCACAAGCTCGTACTCTTTTCCGACCTCTACGCTGACAAGGTCAACGAGTTGGGTAGTCGACTCGCCGCGACTCACCGAGTTAGCGTTGTAGGGCTTGTAAGGCAGGAACTCGAAATACGCCATGTTTGGCATTATGGTATAGGAAACTTGAGACGGTTTGCACATGGGATTTAGATTGATTCCGAAATAGCACTCAGAGGAAGCGTACATGGTGCACGCCATCGGCAAACCGCCGCTGTAATAATCCAACGTCGGAATATACTGGGCCATTGCACCAGTTACGATCACATCCAGATATTTCGTGTTAGGCCATATCTGGGTTAAAATCCCATCCCAGTTTTCATTTCCACATTGTTTGCTCACAAAATCAGCTAATTCCGGGTCGGGTTTCAAAATCCCACCCATGCACGATTTCAAATCCAGGTCCGTTATCTTTGGGTTAAGAGTTCCAGCTCGGATATCCTCCGCTAGCTGTTTCCAGTTGAGCTGGAGAAACCGTATGGCCCGGAGAAGACCGGACGCGAAGACGGCGCCGAGTCGGAGGACCTGGTTCCGCTCAAGGAGGCCGCAAAGCATCTGAGCGTACATGCTCTGAAAAGAGTCGGGGCAGAGGATGGCCTCATTGGGACTGGTGTACACGTTGTACGGGTCGTACGGGCGGGTCTTGAAGTGCTCACTCTTGTAGTAGCTGGTGAGGACGGGTCGGGCCACGAGCCCACCCGGCGTCTTTGTTTCGGACTTGACGAACAGAAAGTAGAGGCCCTTTCCTTTGTCCAATCCCGGCACACAACTGTTACATTGACCAATTAAAAAGTACAATTCAGTTCCATTTTCAATTAAAATCATTATTTTATTCTCTTTTTATATAATAAGATAAAATTAAATTAAATAAAAAATAACTTACAGGTTCATTACTGGCATGAGAAGGCTGTAGAGTAACTGGCGGCGATCCAATTCCTCCTGAATTGTTGGCATGAGCTTCCTCTCTCCAGCTGAAGTCCCAGAACTGTAATTTTCCATAAACAATAAATTTAATAAAACTAAAATTAAAGTGGATATTAATTAACTAATATATGGATAATGGAATGGGCGGGTGATGGATTTGATTGATTAATTACCTGGTGAGGAATTCAGAGATGGGGTGAGCTGAGAGGATGGGAGAGCGATCCCCATTGGCGATGCGCTGGATTTCAGGCTGGAGATCCTCGTAGGTAATGACGGGGAGTTTGGACTTGAAGGTATCACGGTCTGTGACGCCGCCCAGATTGTAGCGGTTGAGGTACTCTGTGTCGGCGTTTCGGGTGAGTATCTCTGCCAACACGCGCTCTTGGACGGCGTCGGCGTTTCGGGTGGTCTCTTCGATGAATTGCAAGGCCTTGGCGTCTTTCTCACAGGCCGGTGGGCCGAGGGGAGAGACGGTGGAGTCAACAGCCATTAATTTGAGGTTTCGAAGTTAATTAAATTGAATTGAATTGAAGATGGAGGTGATGACAATGAATAAGGAATTGATCTCTGTATATATATATATATGTATATGGGAAGGGAGATTTAGAAGAGGAGAGATGATGGAGTTCGTTAGCGTTAAGGGCTGCGGTGTAGTGAGATTGTGGGAGTGGGTTTGGGGGGGTTTATATAGCTAGGGGCTAGCTAGGGGCCGAGGCGGGAATTTTGATGGGTGGATGTGCAGGTGCGACCGACGGGGGTGAGGGGAAGCTGACGGAGAGGGGAGGACAGTCGTGGAAAGTAAAAACCAAAGGTTGGTCGGGAAGGACCGGGACAATGGGGGGTCCACAACACGTAGACATGGCCTGAAATGAGGCAGGCATGTGGGGTTTGGTCACCGTGATGTCAGCTTAGCAAAATGGGTCAAGACACGGAGAAGTGATTTTCCGGTACATATCCGAAACACAATACCCTTAAAATAACATCATTACATGGATGTAACGTTTTTAAATTTTACCTAAATTTTATGATCTTTATCTAAATTTCAATATTAAAGTATGTTGTTTTTGAATTTTACTCAAATATACAACGATAGTCATTTCGTCATTTTTTGAATATTTTCTGTAAAAAACATGTCTCATGAAACGACATCTTTACTCTTACTTTTAATAGAAAATGTTAAAAAACTTGACAAAATAACTATCGTTATACATATGATTAAAGTTCAAGAATGATAAACTCTAATATTAAAGTTTAAACGGTTTGTAAAATTTGAATAAAATTTATGGAAACTCTAATATTAAAGTTTAAACGGTTTGTAAAATTTGGATAAAATTTATGGACGATGACATTCTTTAGTCTTTAATACATAATTATAATTTACAATCCAATGGAATTGGCAAAATGATGAATAAAAATATTATAATTAAATGAAGAAGATTTCTAGTAGAGTAGAGCAAAATATTACATTAAATGTGTAGTGGTTATGTTAAATAATTTCTTCGATGTATTATGTATTTTATTATTTTGGATGGGAAGGTGAATAGCATGAGGCAAATCCGAGATTTGTTTGACGTTACTCGTGGTCAATATTAAATATGTAAACACATTTAATCTCTTCAAAATTGTACTGATGATTAATCTCATTATTCTAAGTTACGACCACTCCAGATTTTGGCAAAAAAAAAACACGGGACTGTTCTGGGGGTGAAAATGTTTGGGATGGATAAGGACGGATGGCCGGCACACCAGGCAGTTTCTACTGTAGCAACCCCAACCAAAAACGCCACGTGAGTCACCTGCTGCCTTTCCCAACTCACGTGCTCCATATATTATACCAACAAAATTAAAACAGAGATTTTAAAAGCAAATTTGGTCATGTCCTTCTTTAGTTTTGTTTGTATTACTACTATCTCATTATTGTTAAGTTCTTAATAAATAATTTAATTACAGTTTTAATTAAAGAAACAAAATCTGCTTTGTTTCTTAAAATAATAAGACTTTTTGGTCTTAAAATTACAATTCTAATTTCAAAATACTTATTTATCTTATTTATCATCCAAAAATCACGCTGCATACAAAAATTTACACAAATACTTTTAACTTCATTCAATAGTTGTCAATATCAAAGGGATATTTTGTTATCAAAATCACGAGGTTATAAATTGAACACTAAATACACATGACGGGCAAATTGGAATAGACATGAATAAATTTGAAATCATTCATAACTCATCACAATTCGTTCATGCCCATCCCAATTAGATGATACTTAATTTCAGATTAACATGCATAATTACCATGTATAAAACTCCCTAGCTAGCTAGCTCAGAAGTTTGTATACAACAACAATGAGAATGAGTATCTTTTCCATTTTTATGTCAGATAATAAAGAAAGATATTTGTTATATTTTGAATGGCATGGCTCCTATTCTCTACCGACATTTCGTCATCCCCTTGGTCTTCCACATAAAATTTTATACCTCTTTCTCGCTAGTGTCAAGTCACCTCACAAACCCAGCATCTCAATTAATCGACGATTTTTACAATATAGTATTCGTGCATGCACTTTTCAATTTGGGGTCAGTCGGAATGACCAATCCCAGCAGACACCATATGAAGAATGCACACGAAATTGTGGAAAATTTTAAAATAAAAACATAAATAAATCAAAGTTGTTGAGAAAACTCCAAATCATACCACCCAAATAACTAATTTCTATGGACTTTTATACAATTTGCATGGCGCACACATATAAGATGATGATCCAAGAAGAATTATATATATGTACATATTATGGTGGCGTGTACCACCAGCCACGCCACGCCACGCCACGCCACAATTTCTTGCCGGTTTTGAAGTGCATGTTTGGCCGGCCACTGCTAAGACTCATTTTCACAATTCATTATATCGTGATGTAATGTTGTTATATTTTAATAATCATACTAACTTTTATTAATACTATAAATAAATCGGATTTATAATTGATCAATATTGTCTGTCGTTCATAAATTTACAACTCATAAAATAGGAATATATGGCACATTTAATGAGCAATATTAGATTTGATTGGATTAGATAGGACTATATATATAATGAAGCTTATTACATTTTCTAATCCTGCCATTTTATGGGGATTGGATTGGGTAAGTTTTATTCTATTTCTACTCCCATTAGATCCTTACAATGATAACACGTCCACTTTTACATTCAAAACACATTGAATCCAGTCAAATTTTACTCACCAAACTAGCCCCCGTCCCAAATCCGAATAACATTACCCGCCCTAGAGTTTTTTCAACAGTCAAAATGGGGGGAAGATTGGGGAGGGGGGAAAGTTAGGTTTTCATGGAAAATGGCTTTAAAGACTTGACTTGTCAACAACTTTAGGCTTGCAAGGGGTGCAAAAGAAAGGGACATGTAAAGGAGCTTTTCATTTCAATTTGTTTGTTCAGCTATATATGATCTGTGGGATGGGAATCTGGGACCACTTCTGCTACTATTACAATAGATATTATTGATTAGGCTAAGTTTCAAGCTTACAATAATATCCCCCTACATCCATCTCACCACTGTTTGCTCTCAATTGATTCAACAAATGACAACCCAACTCCCCCTTTGTGTTTCACAAAATTGAGATCATAGGGATAAATCTATACCAAATATGTTAGCCCATCCATGCCTAAATTTCAAAACACACTACAAGCATGTGCGTATCATGGGCATAATAGCAGATAGCAGATAGCAGTTTCATTTCATTTTCAGAACATGAATCTCAAGTCAATTACTAATGGTGTCATACAAGGCTTTTTTATGATTAGATATTATACAGTGATTCATAAGTATATATCAAAATCTTCATATAATCAACTGTTCATTTAGTTTATATACATTAATAACTAAAGAATTTCCAATTTGGTTAATTTTTTGCATAGATATTGAAATGTTGATTTAGAATTTGAACGATTTCGATTATAATATATGTATAAAAAATCAATTCGATAAATAGATAGAGTGAAACTAGAAGGTTCCTTAAAGATCCACCAAAATGAAAAGAGAAAAAAACATAAATGTGATCCAATAATGATGGAAAGAAGATTTTTGAGGCGAAGGTTAACCCGGAATCAACCACCAGTCGGGGGCGATCTGGTAAACCCCCACCCCAAAGTCGGTGTTCAAACTAGAATCGGCTAGAGAGGGGTTTTCTTATATTTTATTCTTATCTAGTTACAAAATATGAAAACCGATAAATAAAAATCATTACGGTTAACATATGAGCCCTTAATTACTTGACTCGTAAATAAATATTTATATATTAAAATAATATTACATGTGAGTTTATATGATAAAAAAAGATTTACACGTTGAAACACTGATATATTTATATATATATATCTTTTTTTTGGATGTAGAAAAAACAAAATTAAAACTGGAAGCTACGAGGGCAACCTAATTAAACTGATATGTTTATATGTTGGAACAACATAACTCCCGAGTTTTGGAGACCGTTAGCGGATTGGCTGGGCAATAATTAAGATGTGAGTACATAAATAAATAATTAAGTAGTGTTAAGTGCAGCAGATTAAAAAATGTTGCAGGAAAATTCTGGGTTTGTACTGTTTGGGCCACAAAATTATTGTTTACAGCACAAGTTGGACGACAGCGAGCTAACTAATTAAGTAGCAATTCACTCAATTCAGAGATTATTTTAATCAACTAGTTCACAAGTATTAGTGATATATAATTAACTTAATTCCAGGTGATGATTCAATTGATGCATCCAGGTACGAGCCACCTTTAAGAGTTGGGGTGTGCTCCAGCTCTTCCGAAATTGATGACCGAATGTAAATTTATTTTTTAATACTAGTTTATATAGCACTCATTAATTTGTTATACACTAATAAGAGGGATAATAAATTATTTTGATATCGTATGATATAAAATTTTCCACATAAAAGAGGAACTTGTTGCAATTTAAGTGTTTTATATTATATTATATTGCATGATTGTATGTTATTTCTATGCATAAAGTATGTATTTTAACTAGGTGTAATTTTTTAATTAATGAAAAAAAAAATTCACGTTAAAATTTAGCTCATTGCATTTTTAATTCATGGATTCGTACTTGGATGCATTTATCTAGTGGAATCACCATCTAATAATTGATATCGCAATCTGAAATTCAACACAGAGAAGGAATCAACCATTAGATAAGGGCGGAGCCCAATATGGGCAAGACTGTGCTGTTGCACATTGTAGTTTTTTAGGGTTAAGAAAACTTAGGTATATTTTATATATAATTAACTTTTTTTGATACAAAAACAGAAAATTAGAACAAAGAGGGGCCCCTAGGGCATCCAAAACTAGAAAAATCAAATCTCCAAGCTTCAATCGCTTCCTTCGGTAACAATCTCTCCCACCTTCGATTTAATTCACTACGATGTCCCATCTCCGCTAAAGAGTCCGCAACAAAACTTGCTTCCCAGTAAACGGGGGAGAATTTAATGTCATGAAAGCTCCTGCTCCGTCTTTTAGCGTTCAAAATAATCCTGAGAATCCTCCAAGGTAGTTTTAAAATGTCATTTATAGCATCAATCATTATCTTTGAATCCCCTTCCACTTCCAACTTTTGGCATCCAAAATCAATAGTTGCTTTCATTCCTTCAAGAAGAGCCAAGCCCTCCGCAATTAGAAAATTAGTCTTACCCAGATTCAAGGCCCCATCAACTAGAGGAAGTCCCATAGAGTCTCTAATGATGAACCCCGCTGCAGCATCCTTATCAGGATTAACATAAGCATCAAAGTTCAACTTCCACCACCCGGAAACCATATGATCATCCCATTTTATATATAATTAATAGAAAAAGGAATTTAGCCTATTCTAAAATACTAAGAATTATGATAAAAATAAATAAATAAAAAGATATTAAGAGTCATAATTTACTTAAATTTCTTTCCCAAGATAACAAACTATTTTTTTTCATGTACGTTCAAAATATCGAGACATAAATTAATGTGTCTCTAGCACTCTCCTCATATGCATCATAGGCTCCTCATGTGACGTTATCTCAACGCTTGATAGTTGATGTTCTCCATATTCGATCAATTTTTGTTCTTCTAGAAGTTGCGCAATTTTGAATTCTTCACTCAATATTTTTCTTTTTCTTTCTAAGTTTTCTATTTTGACTGTTAATATTATCTCAATCTCAAACTTCTCAATTTTCTTCTAATTTTCACTATTCTTTCTCCATGAATATAACATAGTGGTCTAAATACAATTAGTTGCTAGCTAATTTAGATTTGCCAAAAAAAAAAATTAACTCAGGGCTATATAGATTCATGGCTCCGTTATTACCATCAAATGATGATTCTATTAAATGAATGTATCCACATAATCATAACTCCTTAATTCCAGGTTTGAGCTGGTCAATTACTAATTAATTATTTATTACATGCTTCATGAGTTGCTTCTACTAGGAAGCTAGCTTGCATAGTTGCATATGCTTCTGATCCTTCTTTTGTTAGCAACTACTTAATCTTGTAGACAAAGTCAGAGGCTCCAATTTGGTGGACACTAATTCCTGTTTTCAGTTCTACACTTCTACATAAATAGAAACCAAACAACTTGTATATAAATAATAGGGCCGATCTAAGAAATTTGAGGCCTAGGGGTAAAATTTTAAAAGTGGCCACATAACCTACATTTACACAATATATATATATATATATATGTACTTTCTAAATTTTTAAATTTTTTTCATCTTTCCAGTAATACACAAACAAATTTCAAGAATTTGAATACATTACTCATACATAGAAAACATAATTGCATTGTGTTACTTTATGAAAAACAAATAATGAAATTATCAAATATTAATATATATAGCTAAATTGAACTCTTCTAATTCAATTTAAATAATTATTTATATAAATTATAGTGTAACTCAATATTTATTCAGTAGCCAAGACGGGTAATATATATATATATATAAGTTGCTACTATAAGAGTTAGAGTCCTAATGACTTTACAAGACATATATAGATAATACTCAACATAAGCTAAATAAGTATATATCAATCAGGATAACCTTATCAATACTTTTCAAGAATATGAGCCCAATTCATTAATAAAATATTAAATTTAAAGTCTTCTAATTCAATTTAAATATTTTTTCAAAAAATTTTAACATTCTTTAATTTTTTTTTTCTCATAAAAAAAAAGGTTAATTTAAATTGTTTTGGCCTTCATGGTTCGTGGGCCCAGGGAGGTCGCCTTGGTTGCCCTAAGCCAGAGTCGACTCTAATAAATAAAAAATCAGGACAATATTTATGTTGCCTTTAATATGGATATACTCGTCCTTCGTTGTTGGCGGGTTACTGAATTTTTCCTATTCACATACAACGTGAATCACATGATGTAACACATGATCTAAAGATTATTTCTGTAGAAAATCAAATAAATTGAAGATTGTTTACTTATCCTTATGTATTAATTAAATTTATAGTTTATTATAAGTATATTAACTCTTACCAAAATCGTTGATTGTTTTTATGCATACTAATGACCAATATATATATATATATATATTGTAATACATCCCGACCCGAAAATCCAATTGGATATCGGAATCACAAGGTGCTGGCCGACTTTCTAACAATTCGAATTTTGAACTAACTTTATACTTGGAGCATTTATATTTAAAATAAGTGAATTTTAATATTACATAGAGACACGAGTAAGTGACAATATCATCTATATATAAAATAAATGAATTATAACATTACATGAAGACGTAACGATTGCATATCTATATATAAGATAAATGAATCTTAACATCATATAAAGACATAACGATTGCATCTATATATAAAAAAAAAAATGAATACTATATAACATCATATAAAGACGTAACGATTGTATCTATATAAAAAAAAAAGTGAATGGTAAACATTACATAGCGGAACGAGGATTGCATCGAAAGTGAGTGTGGTAATTTTATTTTTTTTGGGTAAGTGAGTGTGGTAATTTTGAAGTAAGCATGTAGTTTTGAAGCAATTAGAAATGAAACATGTATTAATGAACAAGTGAATGACAGACGAATGTTTGAAACATGTATTAATTGTATAATTCAAAATTAGTTAGTTTGGTCGGTTCATAGATTAATAAGGAATTGAAAGACCACAAAACTTGATTAGACTAAATTGATGATGATTAAATTTCAATCATAGAATCCCAATTGAATATTTGAATGACCACACACATAGTCATATATCCAACCGACTTTTGCCCGTACAAAATCATTATTTATTCAACTACGGAACACACACTTCATATATCAATAGGTTTATTACTCCAAATGCACACAGAACAAGCCAGCGATTCTCAAATTGCACCCAAAACTGAAATTTGCCTCAATTTGCACCCAGAACACCCATTATGTTATTTTGGTTGCACCATCCGTCAATATATGTTACTAACGCCGTTAAAAGTGCTGATGTGGCAGTAATATTATAAAATTTATAGGGGCAATTAAGACATTTATTATATTTTATCAAATTTTATATTAAAATTATTTTTAAAAAATTAAAATAAACCTAAAATTACCCAATACGTCCCCAACCCACCCTACTCGGCAGTCACCCATCGAAAAACACTCTCCTTCTCTCTCCCCGACTCCCTCCATCTTCCTCCTCTGTGACCAGCGACAACGAACTCACCAGCCACCACCGTGGCCAGTTCAGGCCACCAGGACCTCGCCCTTTATGGAACTACGATTTTTTGATGTTACTGACCAGTACTTTGAGGACTTGCAAATGTGTAACTCACCAGCCATCACTAGCCACCACCGTGGCCGACCACCCCAACGTCGCCAACACCACATTCACCAGCTATCGGTCTGTCGGTCGGGTGTGGGATATGGTTAGCTTCGTCATGCACAGACGAAGCGTTTGGGAGTGGTCTACCAGTCTTGGTCGGTCGGGAATGCCATCAACAGTGGCGAGGTTCTCTGGCATTCTTCGCTGCGATTCTCCTTCCACGGTGAGCCTCGATGGCGATTGAGGCAGGGATGAGGTCGCCTCTTCCTGGGGAAGGGTTTGCGTGGGTTGGTGGGGTTGGATTTGGTCTAGGACGTTGCTGGTGCCGATGGCGGTCGCTGGGTTTCTCGGCATGGCTTCTTCTCCAGCGAACGTTGACAGTAGCTGAGGGTATGGATGGCTTCGTCTCGACGAGGGGAGTTGATTGGCTTGAGGGCGAGGCTCCTAGTGGCCTGAATTGGCCACGGTGGTGGCTGGTGAGTTCGTTGTCGCTGGTCGCAGAGGAGGAAGATGAAGTGTAACAACCCGGAATTTCAATTATTGGATTTACGTAAATTATTTATGTAAATGACGATTTTACCCTTGCTTGTTAAGGGGCGTGAAAGTCAAATTTTGTTTCAAGACATTTTTGGTGGTGTTTTGGATACCGTTGCGTAGGTCTCGAACTCATGAGTTCGTAAACAGGCGGCATGCGGAAAACAGAGTTCGTGTACGAAAGTTACGGGTCTAGATTGTTAGGGGTATTTTGGTAATTTTTGACTTGGGATAGATATTTTTAACCCAAAATCATTGTTTCATCTTCATATCATCATCTCATTCTCTCTCTCTGTGAAACACTCTCCCAAAACCATCGAACCCATGTGCGACTTTCACACCTAAAACCCATAAATTCCAAGTTTGATTCAAGGCCAAGACTTCCATTTCTATTCAACTAATCGTATTCTACTCCTTCCCACGATCACAACCGTACCAACCATCGAAGGAGAGGACCACGGGGGAAGCTGAACCGAGTGTAGGAAGTTTTGGATCTTCCGATCGATTTTTCGGCTAGCACAGGTACGTGTTTGTGGTTTTAAGGTCATATTTGGATTCCTGGGTTCGAGTAGATAGATTTAGACATAAAATTTGTAATGACCCGGACCAGAAATTAAATTCTTTTGAGAATTGGACAATTTTACCCTCAGTTTTGGACGGGTTCGGGAGTCACTTTTTGACTGGCAGTACTTTTGGAAATTTTTCTTGGGTTGTTGCGTAGGTCTCGAACTCACGAGTTCGTAGACAGGCGGCACGCGGAAAACGGAGACCCGATGAGTTCGTTACGGGTCTAGAAGCTTCAGGGGCAGTTTGGTAATTTTTGAAAAGTTGGAATTATATAGAAGATATTTTTCTCTCTCCTCGGGAGATTGGCCCGTTCAATCTCGCTCCACCCGAAGACCTCCCCGTGTGAACCGGACCGAAGACCCATTTTCATCGGATGGGTTTCGATCTGATTCGAACAAAACCAAGGTCGGGAGGATCTTCCCCGCGACCCCACGAGTCTTTTGGTGTAATCATCGGAGTGGGAGCACCGCCGTGGGCGACGGACGGAGGAGGGAGGTGAACCGAACCTTCTCGGCCGTTTTCTGGCCAAACCAGGTACGATCTCGGAACTTTGACCTCATATTTGGATTCCTGGTGAAAAGTAGATGAATTTCCATGTGTAGATCGTGAAAAACGGTTAAGAAATGAAGAAATTAGAAAACCTTCAAGTTCGGCCGGAAATGGGGGATCCAGCGAACCAGACGACGGCGGAGGTGGCGGTCCGGTCATCTTCTCCGACCAGCCTCCGGAGACGACGAGTGCCTTCCGGTCGTCTTCTCCGGCGAGTCACCGGTAACCGGTCGAGTCGAGTGAACCGGTCGAGTCGAGTGAACCGATCGAGTCGAGTGAACCGGTCGAGTTGAGTGAACCGGTCGTGTTAAGTCGAGTTGGACCGGGTCAGGTCGAGCCGGGCCGGGTTGGACCGGTCCAGGCGCGTGAACACTGTAGCAGGCGCGTGACTGGCGCGTGGCGGCGCGTGAGCGCGTGTTCTGGCCTTCCGGTGGCGCGTGGCGGCGCGTGAGACTGTTCCCGAAGTCACGGCGGCGCGTGACTAGGGTTTTGGGACGTTTCGGATCATATTTTGTTGGTTTCGAGGCCATAGGAGTTCATTTAGAGCCCGGTTGGGCAATCCCAGCGGTAAGGCTTGACCGTGGAGAGGGTTTTGAGCTCGGAAAGTCAAGGTAGTTTGGTGATTATTGTGTAGGTGTTTCTTAGGCTAGAGCATCCATGAATTTTGGGTTGGATGATGTTGGTAAGCGGACTTTTGATTTATAAATTGTAATGCAGGTATGAATATCTTTGATTTAAATACTGTTGTGTATGGTTGTATTTATAAATTGTAATGCATGTATAATATCCTCGATTTAAATACTGTTGTATATGGTTGTAATGATTACCTAGAATTTATAAATGATTGCTGGATATTTGTTTTTCCAATATTTCAGTGGAAGAGTGTTGTGAGAAATGATATGGTTGTTGGATTCGGTTTTGATATTGTTTTGACGTGGTAATTATTTGGGTCCGTGATTTGGAGTTGAAACCGTATTTGTGATAAATAATAAACAAAATATATACTTGATTTTGGATACAATATCGTTTTGAGGGGGCCCAGGAGCCGGGCCTAGGATCCGTGTTGGCGGACTCCCGGTGAACCCCCAATATAAACAAAATCGATTTGAAGGGGCCTAGGAGCCGGGCCTTGGTTCCATGTTGGCGGATTCCCGATGAACCCCCAATATAAACAAAACTGATTTGAAGGGGCCTAGGAGCCGGGCCTTGGTTCCGTGTTGGCGGACTCCCGGTGAACCCCCAATATAAACAAAACCGATTTGAAGGGGCCTAGGAGCCGGGCCTTGGTTCCGTGTTGGCGGACTCCCGGTGAACCCCCAATATAAACATATCCGATTTGAAGGGGCCTAGGAGCCGGGCCTTGGTTCCGTGTTGGCGGACTCCCGGTGAACCCCCAATATAAACAAAACCGATTTGAGGGGGCCTAGGATCCGGGCCTTGGTTCCGCGTTGGCGGACTCCCGGTGAACCTCCAATATAAAAGGTGATTTTGCAGAGATTGTGGTCGAGTCCAAGTAGTACATATTCTAGCACACCCCAAGGGATACCCTGGTGGCTAGGGATATGATATGATAGTCGAGAGATATGCCGACTGATATGATATGATAGTCGAGAGATATGCCGACTGATATGATATGATAGTCGAGAGACATGCCGACTGATATGATATGATACATGAATAGCACACCCCAAGGGATACCCTGGTGGCTAGGGATATGATATGATAGTCGAGAGATATGCCGACTGATATGATATGATAGTCGAGAGATATGCCGACTGATATGATATGCCAGTCGAGAGATATGCCGGCTGATGAGATATCATAGTACAGAGAGTTGTGATACTGGACTAGCACACCTCAAGGGATACCCTGGTGGCTAGGGATATGACAATCGAGAGATATGCCGACTGATGTGATATGATAGCCGAATGTTATACCGGCTGATGATACGATATGATAGTCGAGGATATTTCCGGCTCTAATATGAACCAGACGGCAATTATCATGGGCTTAATCAACCTATGGAAATACTTCGTTATCCGGGTCAGTGGGTTGGTGTGGGCAGTGACCCAGAGGGACGAATTATTGTTGATTCACCAGTATTTGACTAGTCTGTTGTCTTGTGGTTTTCCAGTAGAGATGTCAGCAATGTCTGACCTACTGACATTTGGTGTCATAGAGTATTTCTATTTGAATCATCACTATTCCGAGGTCTTGGCTTTGACGTGTATATTATCCTGCGTCTGATAGTAGGAGTGGGTAGTAAGTACAGAGGTTTTGTTGGGAACCCTGTAAGGTTTAATAAAAATTATTTAAGAACAAAGGGTATTTCTAGTATTTAAATTTTGAGGTAAAAGGGTTGTCAGACGGGATAAGGGTTCTTTCCGGGTTTCGAGGGAAAATTCGGGAAGGGTCCTTACAAAATTTGTGAAAAATGGTTGAGTTTTGAGGAAGTTACAAAAGCTTGAAGTCTCGACCGGAAATGGTGGATTCCGGCGGAAACCAGACGGCGGCGCCGGCAGCCGGTCGTCTTCTCCGGCGAGTCACCGGTCGGTCCGGTCGGGTTGAGTGAACTGGTCGGGTTGAGTGAACTGGTCGAGCCGAGTTCGATCGGGTCAGGCCGAGTTGGGTCAGGTTGGACCGGTCCAGGCGAGTGGGTACTGTAGTAGGCGCGTGACCGGCGCGTGAGGGCGCGTGGCGACGCGTGGGCGCGTGTTCCGACCTTCCTTCGACGCGTGGCGGCGTGTGGGGCCGAGTCTGAGGTCACGGTGGCGTGTGACAATTATTTTTTGACGTTTCGGACATGTTGGCGCAGGTTTTGGGTCGATCGGACGTCGTTTAGGGGTTGTTTTGGGCGTTTGAAGTTGCTGCATTTTCTAGGCCAGCATAGGTAGACCTCCCAAGGTTTAGGGGGTTTATATTTAAGGTTCTTATTATTAGCTGGTAATCCCGATTATTAATTTGGACATGCGATACTGCTCCAGGAACTTCAGGGGAGCGTACAATTCGGGATTGAGCTTGCTTGGACAGGTTTGTGAGTGGACTTTTGGTTTATAAATTATAATGCATGCATAAATGTATATTTGATTTAAATACTGTTATGTATGGGTGCAATGAATTTCTGGAATTTTGAAATGATGCTGGACACATGTTTTCCAATATTTAAGTGAAAGTGTGTTTTGAGAAATGGCCTGGTTTTTGTACTCGATTTTGATATCGTTTTGATGTGGTAACTATTTGAGCCTGTGATTTGGGTTTAGACCCGTAATTATGATATTATTGGTTTTGGCCATAAAATGATATTTCAAAGAATTTGGTTTAGGCCCAGAAACAAAGATTTCAAAATATGAATTTGGTTCACTGGTTTCCTATCCCGATGGTTACCGTTGCTCTGACTGGTGTTGAGGGGTTTTGCTCCGCTGGTTGTTGAGGGCTCGGACTTTGGTGTTGAGGGATCTTGCTCCGCCGGGTCGCGAGACTGTCTATGCATAGTACAGAGAGTTGTAATACAGATTTTAACACATCTCAAGGGATACCCTGGTGTGTTGTGGATATGTCGGGAACAGTGAATTTGAGATATTATGTGTCCAGATTGAATTAAATGATTTTTAAACTCCTTTGAAGAGAGTTTTCAAACCAAACTATGGATCACGAGGTATTTTCATTATACAGATTTTATGTGAGTCCAACTAAGTGGTTTTAAAGAGAAATGGAAATTTTGGTGATTTACATATAATGTTTTTATATCATAAACTGTTATATGTGATGCATGCATTGTTTTATAAATGGAGGGGGGAAATGTAATATTTCCTTGGAAAACGATTTATAAATGATTATTTTTGTCCACTCACAACTTTTGTGTTTAAACCGCCTTCAGGCAGTTGAGTTGACGTGGACACTTATCTCGAGGCAGAGGCATTAGTACTTTCAGCTGCGCTGTGTAGTTATACTTGAGTAGGATATCTAAATTATACTCTTGATCCTACTTAGACGCTCTAATATTATATTGTATTTGGTTGGTCATTATTTACGGGAATTATTGAGTGCTTGAATCCCTTGTCTGACAAGTGGAAGTATTTATTATTATTATATTTTATAAGGATTGAAGGGCATTTTGGGAACCTTTCCTTAGGTTGTCAGACGTGATCAGGGTTCTTCCCGAGTTTCGAGGGAAAATTTGGGACGGGTCCTGACAATTGGTATCAGAGCACTAGGTTTAAATTCCTATAGACCGTACACTTGGTGTACAATTATTTTGGTATTGATGAGTTATAGTTCTTTTCAGCGTAATGCCTCCGAGACGCGAGTCCCGTCAACAGTCTGGAAACATTGGGGACACACATGAACCTGCAGTGGAGCCTGATATGAGGCAAACACTAGAACAATTGGGTCACACTTTGACTTCTGTACTTCAGAGTAGGGCTGCTACTGAAGGGTCGGACATTAAGAAAGCCCAGAGATTAGGGGCTACAATATTTATGGGCGACTCTAGCCCAGATGATGCAGCAGAGTGGATTACTCGTTTAGAGCGAGTGTTCTTAGTTATGAGATGTCCTCAGGGGGATAGGGTGTTGTTAGCCACTTTTCTGCTAGGTGGTTCCGCTTATCATTGGTGGAATGCATTAGAGCTATCAGGCTGGGAGGTCAGTACAATTACCTGGGAGACTTTTCAAGAGAAGTTCCTTGAGCAATTTTATCCTTGCTCGTACCGAGATGCCAGGGAGGCTGAGTTCTTGCACTTACAGCAGGGAGATATGACAGTGGCTCAGTATGAGCATAAATTCATAGAGTTGGCTCGTTTTGCACCGGCTCTAGTGGCAACCGAGAGGGACAAAGGACACAGATTTGAAAATGGGCTGAGGGGCGAACTTCAGTCAGCGGTAACGGCTGCAGCCCATACTTCCTTGAGAGACGTGTCTGACGCTGCAGCTCGTGTAGAGTTGAGCATGGGTTTTCCAGTCCAGCAGCAGTTTAGGGGTTCTAGGCGACACCGGGATCGCTGGGATATTGGAGCCTCTAGTCAGGGACCGTCCAAGAGAGGCAGTTTCAGTTCTGGATCTACTGGGAGTGCGGGATCCGGATCAGGCAGTGGCGGAGCCAGATAGGCACCACAGTCATGCGCTCGTTCTAGTGGTGCTTCAGTGCAGTCAACTGGAAGACTGAGTGGCAGCTCCGGTGGCACTGGATGTTACTTCTGTGGGGAGATTGGTCACATAAGGAGATTTTGCCCACATCTTCATCCGGGCAGTAGTTCCGGGGGGCAGGGTGCTAATGAACAGAGGCAGAGGACAGTTCAGACGTCTGGTATTGCAGCTGGAAGCCAGAGTCAATCCAGTGGGGCCAACCGGGCCAATTGGACGAACAGGGCTAGTGGGTCCAACAGGGCCAGAGGCAGACGGTGGGGTCGTGGTCGATCTTTGGATACACAAGCCCGAGTTTTTGCTATGTCGCAACAGGAGGCCCAACCAGCACCAGATGTGGTCACGGGTACGTTATCTATTTTTAACCGTGATGCTTATGTTTTGATAGATCCTGGGGTGACTCATTCTTTCATTTCTCGGGGTTTTACATTGTTTGCTGATAGAGAATTGTCTCTGATTGGTTGGGACATGGGTATTAGTATTCCTACTGGGAATATGTTAGTGGCGAATCTCGTGATTCGTAGTTGTCCAGTGTTAGTGGAAGGTCATGCATTAGAGGCAGATTTAATCCCCTTAGATATTTTTGATTTTGATGTGATTCTGGGGATGGATTGGTTGACTATGCTCCATGCCTCTATTGATTGTTATGACAAGAGAGTGGATTTCCAGAGTTCAGGTTTACCGGAACTTACGTTTAGGGGAGATCGTATGGTACTACCCTGTGGAGTGATATCAGCTTTGACCGCTGAGAGATTGTTGAGGAAGGGTTGTGAGGGTTACTTGGCTCATGTGTTTGATTCTCAGAATACTCCGATGAGAGTGGAGGATATTCCAGTGGTGAGTGAGTTCTCTGATGTGTTTCCAGATGATCTTCCGGGATTGCCACCTCACCGGGAGATTGAGTTCACCATAGAGCTTTTACTAGGTACTTAACCTATCTCACAAACACCGTACAGAATGGCACCGGTAGAATTGCGAGAGTTGAAGACTCAATTGCAGGACTTGGTGAATATGAGATTTATTCGCCCAAGTGTTTCACCTTGGGGTGCACCAATGTTATTTGTGAGGAAAAATGATGGTGGTCTGAGATTGTGTATCGACTATCGACAGCTAAACAGGGCTACGGTGCGGATTAAGTATCCTCTGCCAAGGATAGATGATTTGTTTGATCAACTTAAGGGGGCAAGATATTTTTCGAAAATTGACCTTCGATCCGGGTACCATCAGTTGAGGATCAGGGATGGGGATGTTCAGAAAACAGCTTTCAGGACTCGTTATGGTCATTATGAGTTCCTAGTGATGCCTTTCGGGTTGACTAATGCCCTAGCAACATTTATGGATTTGATGAACAGGGTGTTCCAAAAGTATTTGGATCGGTTTGTGATTGTGTTCATCGATGACATCTTGGTGTATTCGAGGAGTGCTAAGGCACATGAGAAGCACTTAAGGTTGGTGCTGAATATGCTTAGGAAAAAGCATTTGTTTGCCAAGTTCAGTAAATGCCAATTTTGGTTTACAAAAGTTGGATTCTTAGGTCATGTGATTTCGGCTGAGGGTATCAGCGTAGATCCCCAAAACGTTGAGGCAGTGGCAAACTGGGAGCAACCGTGTGTTCATCGATGACATCTTGGTGTATTCGAGGAGTGCTAAGGAACATGAGAAGCACTTAAGGTTGGTGCTGAATATGCTTAGGAAAAAACATTTGTTTTCCAAGTTCAGTAAATGCCAGTTTTGGTTGACATAAGTTAGATTCTTAGGTCATGTGATTTCGGCTGAGGGTATCAGCGTAGATCCCCAAAAGGTTGAGGCAGTGGCAAACTGGGAGCAACCGAGGACAGTGACAAAGGTGAGGAGTTTTCTGGGTTTGGCAGGATATTATCGACGGTTCGTAGAAGGATTTTCTACGATAGCAGGCTCATTGACTCGGTTGACTAGGAAAGGAGTCAAGTTTGACTGGGGAGCTGATTGTGAACAGGGATTTCAGGAGCTGAAGAGGAGGTTGACTTCTGCTCCAGTATTAACCCTTCCTAATGATACTAGGGGATTCGAGGTGTATAGTGATGCATCATTGCGAGGTATAGGCTGCGTGTTGATGCAGCCTGGGAAGGTGATAGCGTATGCTTCTAGACAACTTAAACCCCATGAGTTGAATTACCCCACACATGATTTGGAGTTAGCTGCAGTGGTGCATGCACTGAAAATTTGGTGACATTATTTGTACGGGGAGACGTGTCGGATCTTCACCGACCATAAGAGTTTAAAGTACTTGTTCACCCAAAAGGACCTAAATCTGAGGCAGAGAAGATGGCTTGAGCTAATAAAGGATTATGATTGTACTATAGAGTACCATCCAGGAAAATCCAATGTTGTTGTCGATGCCTTGAGCAGGAAATCCATGGGTTCTTTGGCCCATTTGCACACAATCTACTTACCATTGTTGTTAGAGTTCCGTAGAGCAGGGATAGTACTTGACATGGATAACCAGGGGGCTTTATTTGCTAGTTTCCATGTGAGGCCTGTTCTGATTGATCGGATTATTGAGGCTCAACTCCAGGACCCTACATTGTGCATTATCAGGATGGAGTTGGAGGCTGGAAATAGGCAGAACTATGCGCTTAGGGATGATGGAGCCTTGGTTAGGGATGGCCGGTTGTGCGTACTGAATGAGCTGGAGCTAAAGAGGGAAATTCTTGATGAGGCTCATAGTTCGGCTTACGCTATGCATCCAGGAGGTACCAAGATGTATCATACCCTAAGGAAACACTATTGGTGGACTGGGATGAAAAGGGAAATTGCTGAGTTTGTGAGTAGATGTCTGACATGTCAGCAAGTGAAAGCAGAGAAGCAGAAACCATATGGGATACTTCAACCATTACCTATTCCGGAATGGAAGTGGGATCACATTACGATGGATTTTGTGTATAAACTTCCAAGGACACAGAAGGGACATGATGGGATATGGGTAATTGTTGATAGACTCACGAAGTCTGCATATTTCTTGCCAGTGCGGGAAGATTTTCGGATGAGTCGGTATGCCAAATTATTCGTTGATGAGATCATACGGCTACATGGGACTCCAGAGTCAATTGTTTCATACAGGGATCCAAGATTTACCTCCAGGTTTTGGCGGAGTTTGCAGAAGGCTTTTGGCCCTACCTTGCATTTTAGTACAGCCGTTCATCCTCAGACGGATGGTCAGTCTGAGAGGACAATCCAGGTTTTGGAGGATATGATGAGAGCTTGTGTACTGCAGTTTAAAGGGAACTGGGATTCACACCTGGCTCTGATGGAATTTGCTTATAATAATAGTTATCAGTCGAGTATTGGGATGTCTCCTTTCGAGGCACTGTATGGGAGGCAGTGCAGGACACCGTTATGCTGGAACGAAGTGGGTGAAAGGAAACTGTTAACACCAGAGTTGGTGGATACGACTGAGAAAAAGATAAGGATCATCAGAGAAAGGTTGAAGACAGCTCAGGATCGCTAGAAAAGCTATGCAGACCGTCGAACCAGAGATCTTGAGTTTGAGGTAGGTGACTGGGTGTTCTTGAAACTATCTCCTTGGAAGGGAGTGTTACGTTTTGGTAGACGAGGGAAACTGAGTCCTCGCTACATTGGTCCGTATGAGATTTTGGAGAGGATAGGACCAGTGGCATATCGTCTTGCTTTACCATCGGAATTATCCAGAGTTCATAATGTTTTCCATGTATCTTTGCTCCGGAAATATCTGTTTGATGAGTCTCACGTATTGGAAGAGCAGCCACTTGAGCTGAAGGATGATTTGACTTTTGAGGAGCAACCAATGCAAATTTTGGATTGGAAAGAGACGGTACTGCGCAGAAAGAGTATTCCTCTAGTTAAAGTGTTATGGAAGAATCATAACGTGGAGGAGGCCACGTGGGAAACCAAGGAACTAATGCGGGCGCAGTATCCTTATTTGTTCCAAGGGTAGAGTTGAATTTCGAGGACGAAATTTCTTAAGGGGGGTGGATTGTAACAACCCGGAATTTCAATTATTGGATTTACGTAAATTATTTATGTAAATGACGATTTTACCCTTGCTTGTTAAGGGGCGTGAAAGTCAAATTTTGTTTCGAGACATTTTTGGTGGTGTTTTGGATACCGTTGCGTAGGTCTCGTACTCACGAGTTCGTAGACAGGCGGCACGCATAAAACGGAGTTCATGTACGAAAGTTACGGGTCTAGATTGTTAGGGGTATTTTGGTAATTTTTGACTTGGGGTAGATATTGTTAACCCCAAATCATTGTTTCATCTTCATATCATCATCTCACTCTCTCTCTGTGAAACACTCTACCAAAACCATCGAACCCGTGTGCGACTTTCACACCTAAAACCCATAAATTCCAAGTTTGATTCAAGGCCAAGACTTCCATTTCTATTCAACTAATCGTATTCTACTCCTTCCCACGATCACAACCGTACCAACCATCGAAGGAGAGGACCACGGGGGAAGCCGAACCGAGTGTAGGAAGTTTCGGATCTTCCGATCGATTTTTCGGCTAGCACAGGTACGTGTTTGTGGTTTTTGAGGTCATATTTGGATTCCTGGGTTCAAGTAGATAGATTTAGACATAAAATTTGTGAAAAATGGTTGAGTTTTGAGGAAGTTACAAAAGCTTGAAGTCTCGGCCGGAAATGGAGGATTTCGGCGGAAACCAGACGGCGGCGCCGGCAGCCGGTCGTCTTCTCCAGCGAGTCACCTGTCGAGCCGGTCGGGTCGAGTGAACCGGTTGGGTTGAGTGAACCGATCGAGCCGAGTTGGATCGGGTCAGGCCGAGTTGGGCCGGGTTGGACCGGTCCAGGCGAGTGGGTACTGTAGCAGGCGCGTGACTGGCGCGTGAGGGCGCGTGGCGGCGCGTGGGCGCGTGTTCCGACCTTCCGTCGGCACGTGAAGGCGCGTGGGGCCGAGTTTGAGGTCACGGTGGCGCGTGACAATTAGTTTTTGACGTATCGGACCTGTTGGCGCAGGTTTTGGGTCGATCGGACGTCGTTTAGGGGTTGTTTTGGGCGTTTGAAGTTGCTGCGTTTTCTAAGCCAGCATAGGTCGACCTCCCAGGGTTTAGGGGGTTTATATTTAAGGTTCTTATTATTAGCTGGTAATCCCGATTATTAATTTAGACAGGCGATACTGCTCCAGGAACTTCAGGGGAGCGTACAATTCGGGATTGAGCTTGCTTGGATAGGTTTGTGAGTGGACTTTTGGTTTATAAATTATAATGCATGCATAAATGTATATTTTATTTAAATACTGTTATGTATAGGTGCAATGAATTTCTGGAATTTTGAAATGATGCTGGACACATGTTTTCCAATATTTAAGTGAAAGTGTGTTTTGAGAAATGGCCTGGTTTTTGTACTCGATTTTGATATCGTTTTGATGTGGTAACTATTTGAGCCTGTGATTTGGGTTTAGACCCGTAATTATGATATTATTGGTTTTGGCCATAAAATGATATTTCAAAGAATTTGGTTTAGGCCAAGAAACAAAGATTTCAAAATATGAATTTGGTTAACTGGTTTCCTATCCCGGTGGTTACCGTTGCTCTGACTGGTGTTGAGGGGTTTTGCTCCGCTGGTTGTTGAGGGCTCGGACTTTGGTGTTGAGGGGTCTTTCTCCGCCGGGTCGCGAGACTGTCTATGCATAGTACAGAGAGTTGTAATACAGATTTTAACACATCTCAAGGGATACCCTGGTGTGTTGTGGATATGTCGGGAACAGTGAATTTGAGATATTATGTGTCCATATTGAATTAAATGATTTTTAAACTCCTTTGAAGAGAGTTTTCAAACCAAACTATGGATCACGAGGTATTTTCATTATACAGATTTTATGTGAGTCCAACTAAGTGGTTTTAAAGAGAAATGGAAATTTTGGTGATTTACATATAATGTTTTTATATCATAAACTGTTGTATGTGATGCATGCATGGTTTTATAAATGGAGGGGGAAAATATAATATTTCATTGGAAAACGATTTATAAATGATTATTTTTGTCCACTCACAACTTTTGTGTTTAAACCCCCTTCAGGCAGTTGAGTTGACGTGGACACTTATCTCGAGGCAGAGGCATTAGTACTTTCGGCTGCGCTGTGTAGTTATACTTGAGTAGGATATCTAAATTATACTCTTGATCCTACTTAGACGCTCTGATATTATATTGTATTTGGTTGGTCATTATTTACGGGAATTATTGAGTGCTTGAATCCCTTGTCTAACAAGTGGAAGTATTTATTATTATTATATTTTATAAGGATTGAAGGGCATTTTGGGAACCTTTCCTTAGGTTGTCAGACGGGATCAGGGTTCTTCCCGGGTTTCGAGGGGAAATTTGGGACGGGTCCTGACATGAAGGGAGTCGAGGAGAGAGAAGGATAGTCTTTTTCGGTGGGTGACTGCCGAGTAGGGTGGGTTGGGGACGTATTGGGTAATTTTAGGTTTGTTTTAATTTTTTAAAAATAATTTTAATATAAAATTTGATAAAATATAATAAATATCTTAATTGCTCCTACAAATTTTGTAATATTACTGTCACATCAACACTTTTAACGGCGTTAGTAACAGAAACTGACGGATGGTGCAACCGAAGTAACGGAATGGGTGTTCGTAGTGCAAACTGGGCAAATTTCAGTTCTTGGTGTAATTTGAGAATCGCTGACTTGTTCTTGGTGCATATGAAGTAATAAGCCTATATCTATATCTTGTTAATTAGCTGGCCATTATTAATTATTCTCTTTAATTTAGTATCATTTGTGTTAACATACATATATTATAATCGGAATTATTTAATTCTGAATTAGATCATCATATCAAGATCATTTATATAAAAAAAATTAACTAAATTGGAAATAATTTAACCATTAATATGTGTAAACTAAATGAACAGTTTACCATGAGGATCTTCATTGTTACTAATACCGTTGATTTATTTGATAAATAGGAATGATTAAAGAACCTTCAAAGTTGTTGATTTTTTTGTGGAGATAATTTTAAAAGGATTATTTAGGAGTTGAACGATTCTGATTATGATATATACATATACAGATTATCCAATATATCGAAAGGATGGTGCGATGAGCTACCACCGGGATGAGATGCAAGTATTATCCTTTAAAATTTAGGTAAGCTAAATTTACGTACTAAATTTAAAGCAAAATTCAACTGCACAAATGAATTTATTAATAAATATAAAAATATAAATACATCACGGGAATGTAATAAACTTACCCCTACTAGCCTCTTTTCCAAAAGAAATCTTCCTTCAAAAAACTTTTTCTTCGACTAATCTTCTTCGGGTCCAGGGGGCTTTCCCTTGATACCCATAGGGATGTAGTGAATAAACATGATAATCCAATAGGTCTTGGTGTCGATTTTACTGATGTTTGTTCGCCTTCATGCTTTCGTTTCTCGTCTATCACCATGGTGTTGATCATGGTTACAAGTTTCGGCGTCCCGACAGGTCAGGTTGCCAGTGAAA
Source organism: Oemleria cerasiformis (assembly GCA_037349345.1). Lineage (NCBI taxonomy): Eukaryota > Viridiplantae > Streptophyta > Magnoliopsida > Rosales > Rosaceae > Oemleria > Oemleria cerasiformis. The sequence continues at coordinate 243,012 of JAZGTL010000025.1, forward strand.
CTCTTGTTTTTAGGAGCCTGATCTGCCTTCACAGGGTTTTGACTCGTGATGTGGCCTAATGGGTTTTGATCGAGCCATTGCAGTCCTCCATTGGTGGTGTGGTGTCAATCACGGTGGATTGAAACATCTGCGATATGGTGGTGGACGGTATCCTCGTCGTCTTCGAAATTCAACGGATGCGGCAATAACGGAAGTGATAGGCAGCGACAACGGTGGAAGTGGCTCATTTGTACTTTTTGTTGGGTTATTTTTATTTTTTCCTTTTTGTTTGTTTTGTGCAAATAAGTTCAGCGGTTCTTATTGTGGGTTGGCTGTGTTAGGTTTTTCCTTTTTGTGGGATTGCAAAGATTAGTTGTTCAAGCAGTATTGTCCTTGATGATAATTAGGGGATTTAAGTTATATTATTTTGTGCGTTATTCCCTCTAGATCATTTTAACAGATATCGAATCTGATCATTGAAGGTATTTACTCATATTTATCGTCAAGCTATTGCAGTCTAACTTGTATTTACTTTATATCTTTATTTAATCAATGAAATTTCATTTATTCTTAAAAAAAAAATTAAACTTACCCCCCAATTGCAACTGTTACTATTATCAAATGCTTTTTCGACGCGGAGGATCACGGATTCATACCATGAGGAAAAATAATAGATATTTGAAACTTTTTGAAGACAAAGTTATGAGTTATGAATTGTGATTGTGAAGAATTTGATTTGATTGATGGGAAAGTGGAGGAAACGTGGGGATAATAAGGAAGGTGTGGTGGAAGGTGACAACCAGCAGCAATTTGCATGTTGTTTCCTTCACGCATTGACTTTAAAGTCAAAAGTCCAAAGTCAAAATTCAAAGGTGGTCCATGCAATAAATAAGGTTAAAGTTTATTACTCAAAATACTCTCTGATTCAGATTTTGAATTTCAATTTACTCTTTGAATGCGAAATCGTAGTAATGTGTTGTCAGAACCCCTCTTTTGTCAATTCCGTTGCACCAAAAGTTATACTCTGTTACTAATAGCAGTTAGAAGAGGAGTATTTTATCAAAAAATTACAACAATTACCCTAAAAGAAAAAAATTATTCCCCAACCCTCTACAACCCTCTCAATTCTTGCCTTCAACCAAATTTGCCAACCCACCACCTCTTCACTTTCGATCCCATTGGCATCCTCATCTCACAAACCCATCACCACCATCATCTTCATCTCGCTTCGTCTTCTTTCTCTGTCGACGCCGAAGAGCAACCTCAACCACCATCAGCGCCGAAGGAGAACCTCAACCACCATCTCAACCACTGCCTTGCGTTTTTCGTTACGAATCTTTAATGTTTGGTTAATCAAACAACCCAGAAATTGGAAGGAATACATGATACAAAGGCATAAGATCAATGAACAGTTCAACGATTTCAAATTATCTTCATTCTCCCCTACATGATTCCAACAATAGAGCAAAATTGTAAATTCGAAAACACAATGCAAACAAAGATTTAATATTTTAAAAATCTGAGATTTATTTGATTATCCTTTACCGCAGGCCTAGGTCTTCTTGGTCTGGACCGCTTGAGCTCCTGCAACTCGTGGGCATTGGCCACACCCATGACCGTCGTTTTATGCGACCCGAAGTTCCCAATAATTTTCTTATCTGACTCCAAATTCAGATAAGCCTCAACCAGGTTCGGCACAGCCAGATCGACCCACTGCCTCGAATTGAACATCAAGCCCAACTCAGCCGAAACTGAGTCGAACCCACAAGCCGAAACCACCAAAGAACCGGTCTCCACCGGTTTGTCATGGTACTTAGTCTCCATCCTCTCCATGAACTTAGGCTCTCCGTAGTGGAGTGACGAGGACCTCCGTCGGGGACAAAGTGGTGCTGCTACTTTGGCGGGGGTAGACGACTGCGTACAGCGAGTGTGGCCCCCCAAAATTGAAAAACCCATTTGGTGAGGTGACCTCTTTTATGTGAAAATGGAGTAAAGTGAGAGAATTGGAAGGGTAGTGGCTCATTTCAAAGGGGTTTTGGAGAGGAAAATCCATGGCCATCGAAGTGTCGAACAAAGGTTTTGTAATTGGAAGTTGCTCTTCATAACGATGGTCCTGGTTCGAAGCTTTGAGATGGTGGTTGAGGTTGCTCTTCGGCGCCGACAGAGAAGGGAGACGAAGCGAGATGAAGATTATGGTGGTGCTGGTTTTGTGAGAAGAGGATGACGATGGGATCGAAGGTGAAAAGATGGTGGGTTGGATAATTTGGTTGAAGGCGAGAATTGGGAGGGTTGTGGAGGGTTGGGGAATAATTTTTTTCTTTTAGGGTATTTGTTTTAATTTTTTGACAAAATACCCCTCTTCTAACTGCCGTTAGTAACGGAGTATAACTTTTGGTGTAACGGAGCTGACAAAAGGGGGGTTTTGGCAGCACATTGTTACGATTTTACGTTCAGGGAGCAAATTGAGACTCAAGGTTTGGTTCGGGGAGCATTTTGAATAATAAGCCTAAAATTAAATACCTCCCCGCTTCCACACCTGAAAGTTTTTAAAACGCACTGCGCACCCTCGACGTCAAGGATGTTTCCTCGTTGCCGATTCACGTACCACAGAACGGTGGCCATCTATAATGCGCACACCGAGTTCCTAATCACTTTTCACCTTTTGATGCTCAAACTCTCTGTAATTTCCTCTTTTGGTACGTCCAAGAATGAAAATATTGTTTTTCACGGAAATATCGATAATCAAATTTATATCGATACCTATATCGTTCACACTCAACAAAAAAATGTTGGAAATTTAGTCCAAAACTTAAAAACTTTGAATGAAATTTTGAAAAAACTTCAGTAGCCAATAATACTTATATAATACTAATATGGATATCGTGGAAATCATGGGAAGATTTTTCTTCCCCCTATTTTTATGTCGAGATCTTTAAATATGGGTATATCCACGAAAATATCGCAGATATTTTCATCCATGAGTACGTCCAACGCTAACAGCTCATGCTTCAAATGTTTACCGTCCATAATCATTCTATAAGGCTTATTATACATATTATTCGTGGTAAACTAATTCATTTAAGGGTTATTACTTGAAATATATGTAGAACAAGCCACATCGTTTTACTTTGTATTTATAATTTGATTACGTCTTACTTAACTCCCTATACTGATACAACATTAAACACGTTGTATAATTTTCTTCATTCTTATCCAGGTACAGTTAAATGTCATGAACATTGCTTATGTGATAAAACTAGTATGAACAATAAAGTCATTTGGTCACAACTTAAATTCTCAACTTAATTTATTTTAAACTAGTTTCTTGCATCCACTTGCGCGTGTGTGAATATTTTTTTAATTTTTAAAAATGAGGAGAAATGAAAAAAAATCCAAAATTATAAAATAAAAATGAATGTGAGAGAGGAAGTAACTACCCACTTCCTCTACTTAAATATTAATATGATTTTATTATTTTGTTCATTTTTTTATAAGAGGTTTTTATATATTGGTCCAATAGTTTGAGTCATTTTTTAAATTAGTCCAAATATTGGTTTAGATTCTTTCTGTCAAATTTTTATGCCAAATTTGCCCTTAAATTAGGTAGTAGAAATCACTTAAATTTCCTTATTTTATGGATTCATTATTGATCCTTAATTTAAATTTTGAATTTTGAATCATTTTTGTTTTTCCTTAATTTAAGTAACTTGTCAAAAATTTTAAAAACCATTCATACATCAACACCTAAATAATTAAGGCACCACAAAAGATAATGGAAACTATCTACATATTGGAAACTACCTACAATATTGGAACTCAAATTCCTTATGTACCTATAGAACCAATGTATTTGTTTTTTTGTAAAACTACCTACATATTGTCTACCTATATAATAGTAGCAAAAAAAATTGTATTTGTTTTTTGTATTATACCTTGAGCACTGTAAAAATGTTGTATTATTCCTCCATCATAGACTTGAATGTTTAAAACACCCAAATTCAAATTTGTTTACTTTTACAATGGACATAAAAATATACGCAGAATATACCAACTGTTGGGCCATTTTGCACCTAATATATAGGTAGACAACGCAATTTATATGAAAATCATAAATACGACTATCTCTAACTTTCTATACAGGAAGACAATTACCCAATACGCGTACTTACAAAATAAAAATACGCTGCTCTATATACCTATAATTTAATAATAAACAAAATTTTAAAAATAATATATATATTTTGAGATGAATAGAAAAAATATATAAATCTGAAATATGAAATCTTTTCTTTCAGCCTCAGAGAGCCGCGGACGAGGGGCAGCCAATGCTACTGTGTGTGACTAAGAAGCCCCCTTTGAGCTAAATTATGGGACACTGAGTTACCCATTCTCGGTGTGAAGGACTTCTACTCCATTACAATACCCAACTTGATTAGCAAGGTCTACACTTCAAAAACAAGGTTCCCCACGTGATTCCGGAGAAGGCCCAGCTCCTCCTGGCAGTCTATCTCCACCATGACAGCCTCAAATCACTAGACTATCTCAGATTGCCGTCAGTTCCGATCCACAGCCACCACATCCAGCCTCAGAGACTCGGACCAGCGGAACCCGCCAGAAAAACTCCATTTGAGTCCATCTCGGTTTGAGACTTTGATGATGGAGAATGGTGAAAGTTCAAAATAATTCCTATAACTAATCATATAATTAAGGGATTAGATGAAAAGTCAAACAATAATCACAATAAATTTTTAAATAAATAATTCTAAAATTAGAAATTATATATCTTGGGGTAGATTTTGGCAGAACATAAAATATAATATATTAATGGACTTAAATCGATGTATTGATGTTAAAAATGGACTAATATCTAATTAATACTATTTTAAATCATATATTTTTAAAAAATTTATTAAGTAAGGGTATTTTGGTCAGATAATTTTGATGAAGCCTTTTGACACTCTTGATTTTATAATAATAGAAATATTTAAAAACATTAACACTAAGGGCCAATTTGGTATTACTGTGTTTTTAAAAAAAATTACTTATGCTGTATTTTTTTGAAAAATCGTTTTTGTTGTTATTTCATAATAAATAGTTATACACTAAAATAATTTTGATAAAAACACCTTTAAAAGTAACATGCAGATTATTTATAAAAATTATTATCTAAAGTACATTATTTTTTAAAAAAACAAAATTTCTTATTTTTACCAAATAATTGTTTACTGTTTCACTTTCATATAAAACAGTTTTTTAAGAAAAAAAACAATACAAGACCTAAAACTAGAAAAAAATCTCACAAGCCTTCCCAATCCAGTTCGTCATTGCCGGCGGCGAATTTTAGCCTCGAAACCTTCACCTCCGCCTCTCCATTATCACCCCCAAACTGGAATCATAAACATGCCAGATTTGTTGTTGTTTTCATGGTAAATTTATACTCTCTCTCTAGATCTTTGATTATTCGGTGATGCGGAGCCGAGGCGTAAAGAGTTAGTCCAGGACTGGGAGCCCGTGGTCCTCCACAAGTCCAAGGCCAAGGCCTAGATCCTCCATGATCTGAAGGCTACGAACCAGGCCGTTCGGTGCTGTGCCACTATACACCGAAGGTTTGAAGCCAGCAATGATAATGGTGGTGTTTCAGGCGGCACATATGGAAATGAATATATTTTACAAATTGGCATTAGATGTTGGAATGAATTTGACCATCTTTTCTATTTCCCTTTTGACATTTCGAACAAATTGGTTGATTTTAGAAATTAGATTTAGAATTAGATTAAACCAAATTACCTCTATTGGAAGAGTTTTATTTGTTCTCATTAGACATTATTTAAGTTGAGATTTAAATTTCAAGTTTGATGACATTAGATAGAGCTCGTGTCTTCGAGCACGTGGACGCACATGACGTGCACGTTATTTAAGTTGTGATTTAAATTTCAAGTTTGATGACATTAGATAGAGCTCGTGTCTTCGAGCGCGTGGGCGCACATGAGATACCGAATTAACCGGCCCTCAATAAGATATTGGACAAACACCATGAGGCCGGCGTTATTAACAGGACCTTGGGATTTTGATCACGAGAGGAAAATTCGGGATGGGTCCTGTTAGTTATCCACCTAAACCGTAGTCCAATACACTACGGCTTGTGGTGTCTCAAATAGGTTTGTCTCTAATGAGATATCAGACAAACTTGCCCCCAATGAGATACCGAATTAACCGGCCCTCAATAAGATATTGGACAAACACCATGAGGCCGGCGTTATTAACAGGACCTTGGGATTTTGATCACGAGAGGAAAATTCGGGATGGATCCTGTTAGTTATCAACCACAAACCGTAGTGTATTGGACTACGGTTTAGGGTTTAGGGTTAAATGTTATACATACACACTTTACTCTTTGTTGTTGCATTGCCAATTCATTTGGGGTAATATGGTTTGTTGATGCCAAAAATGGGCGCACAGGACGTGCAATTCCGAATTGAAACAAGTACGTCACGAAGGTTTACAATGGCAAGGCCATTTTGGTCTTTTTGCTTTGGTGTGACTCACCTAAACTGCACTCAACTAATGACTGACAAGTGTCACACATCAACTCAGACTTTATAAAACCCAGCAATCCGGCACCATTAATTCCATCTAATTAACAATATATCACCGCCATTTTCATTTTGAAAACAAACCAAACAAACTCGTCGACCCAAAGAAAATGAGTAGCCGAATCCAGCCGTTTCCGGCAACCTCAGACGACAAGGTTGGTACCTTTGTGTAACAATCTTATATAGTTTCGGTTTTATAAAATAGTTACTCGTTTTTGCTGATTTAACTTGAGAATTTCGAGTTTTTTGATAAATTTTTACGTATTTCGACCATTTCTGGTTACTTTTGGCCATTAAATTAGGTATGAAAGTTTATCTACTCATCAAGTGTTACGCAGTGGTATAGTTGGTTTTAATTTTCGTGATATATGAAAATCGTGTGTGTAAACCCTTGTTGGCCGACACATGATTTCCTTGATTGACGAAAATCCGACCGTTGGATCACTTTCAAATTTTAGTGATATTATCGTGGAGTCATTCTTGCCTAACAGAACTTTTGGATTGGAAATCTGAGGTTCGTAGACTCCAAATTGGATTTATAGTAGTTTGACCCGAAATTGGCCTATGGTTTGTTTGAGGGTTAACTTTTGGTCAACTGATCGATTTTGACTCACGTGTGAATCATCAAATTTTTTACGTTACTAGTTCAGCTTAGATTGACCCGTTGACCCCCGGTTGATCATTGTGGGTTTGATTACATTTTAGAATACATTATGTTGTTTATGAACCATAATTAGTTTTAAATCCTTTTCCATTTGATTTAGGTGACTTGACACGTTTTATGATATTTTTACAAACAATCGGGGCTAGCAAGATAACTTTGTGAGTTGGACTTTGTTTTTATAAATCGTTTTATGATTTTAAATAATTATTGATTATTATATCAGTGTTTTCGACGAATGGTTTTAGATGTGAGTTGGTCTTTGTTTCTAAATGAATTTAGTAGTTTTAAATTATTTATGATTATTATCTTATTTATAGAATGTAAGTAATTTATTATGAATCATATTTGAGTTGTTTATGATTACTACGCTATTGATTTGATAGAAATGTTGTATTTGATGTTCATATGCATTTGATTATTATTTTCAAGAATATAGTATTTATGATTATTTTATGGTTATCAATATGGCTTTTGAAATGTTCCTTCTGACGATTGAGAATAGTTTTCAGATATATTTGAAAGTGGTTTCTTTGTGATAAATTATTTTTACTATTTTTAGTAAGTAAGAATGGTGGTTTTAAACCACCAATGATTTACCCTCAACAGATATCCGGTAAGGTCTTTAAGACCCATCCAAGAACACATTAAGGCTTTGGGCCGTGGGCCAAGGTGCCTAGTCCTTTAGGGGCAGTCTACGCGTGTGACAAAGTTTAGTATTACAGATTCCTTGTTGCACGTGCCTTAGTCACACGTGTAAGATGGCTAGAACAAATAACGAGTACTAGTTGGTGTGGTTTTCAATTATGGTATATACAGTATGACAATTTTGACTTGATTGATATTTCAACAATATTTATTTAGCACTTAATATGTGCACATATTTCAGTATATATCAGTACAGACTTTTGATATTTGTTAACAAGAGACAATGAGTATTAAATCTTTATCGACATGATATTATTACCGAATTATAGCTATTTATGATATTTTATTTCAACAGATTATTATAGTATTTCTTTATTAATTTCAGTTATTTAGTTTTTGGAAACAATCTTATTTATTTCTTATTTGCTATATCCTTTGTATTATGTGTATTTCGTTTATGTTTAATAGTATATTTCATTAATATCGTTTTCTTCTAAAGCTAGCATGAAAGTTTAGCCCATCCGAATTTTAGGTGCAAGAACCGTCAAAGTTCATACATATATCTTGAGTTCTTGACAAAAATAAAAATTAAGACATATAGAATATTTTTATAATTTAAAATAATAATAAAAGAAGATTATTTGAGAAAATAAATTTTCATGTCTAATATAATATGGTTGGAAAGAAAATGGTAAGGAAAACCGAACTTGGCACAAACATGAGATTGATGCAAGTAGTTTGGGTGTTTATTTGGTTAAGAGCCTAACCAATGTTCAAGCCCTGGGACACCCAATAGCTTAGAATGGGATACTATTACAAAATGAAACCCTTAATAGAAGCCCAGCCCAGACACTAAAAAGAAAACACAGCAAGGCGCAAAATAGCAGAGTTGGTGAATGAGCAAAGAAAAAGAAAGCGTCCACTAAATACAAACGGTCCAGTAGTATTTTTATTCATATTTTATGTGGGTATTAAACAGAGTCTCAGATTTGCCTAGTGCTGTTAATCGGTTTTTTCAGTTTGATATTTTGGCAAAATCGAAACCGAACCGAATCTCCCTTTGGGTATCGATACCAGTTCGGTATTGGTGTTTTCCACCGTTTGGACCGGAATCGGACCGTATTGACCGGTTTGGGATCGGGATCGGTTTTTTCCAGTTTTGGTTTTGCCCCTACAAATCACCAGCAAGATCCAAGTAATCCAAATGATCTAAGAATCCAATCACCTGTGATTCGAGTTTGAGCGAGAGACAGAGCGATGAAGACGATGGAGGCGGCCGCGTGATGGAGGCGGCCGCGTGACTACGACTGCGATGGGTGCGACGACATAGGCGCAAAAGCAGAGCTGCCCATATGGGTTTCAGAGCGAAGCCAAAATCCTTGCTCAATCTCGTGGTTGATGATGAGCCGTCAGGGAGAGACGTGGGAGATGAATGATGAGAGATCGCGTTGCGTGCTTGATTGAGGGAGAGACGAGGGAGAAGAATAAAGCCTTCGAGTTTCGAGTGTGCTGTGTGCGTGCGTGAGAGTGGAGATTGAAGAGGCCGTGAAGGATTGGATCGATAATATCGAAGAAGAGTGGTGAGAGAGATACTCGTTTTAAGGATGGTTGCAAATTGATTGGTTCAGTACCGGTTCTCGGTGTTGTGGGAATGAAAACCGAAATCGAACGGTTTCTAGTTCGGTTCGGTTTGGTTTTCTATTTTAGTAACGGTCTGTTTTTTTGTTTTTTTTTTGGGGATGGTTCGGGATTTTGGTCCATTTTTTGGTATCGATTAACAGCCCTAGATTTGACTAAGAATGGACAAATGGTTAAATGATAATTAACCGCGAATTTTTGGTCATAACCATTTAGGTTACGTTTGGTATGCTCTATAAGGACCCAGATAGAATAATATAGTACAAAACCGATGTTTGGTACCACTCGTATTAATTAGCTACCGAATAAGTTAATACAATTGAATATCTTTATACAGTTCACACCTACTAAAATAATACCCTCGAAATTGTCTGTATTAAATACTCGAATGACTAATAATCTTGAAAACTAATAATAATAATAATAATAATAATGATAATAATAATAATGATAATAAATAGTATAATAATAAATTAAAAAAGAATAATAAAAAATAATTAATAATTAATAATAATAATAAATAAATAATAATAATAATAATATTAATAATTAACTAACATAAAATTAAAATAAATAATAATAATAATATACATAATTAATATTTAGGATATATAGATATTTCTTATCAACTAGTAAAATATAATACGACTAGTATAATATAGTTGACATTATATTCTGGTAGAGTACCAAACGCCCGACTAAATAGTCAGTCTATCCGGTGGGCAGATTAATCTATCCGACTGAAATAGTAAGTACAATACGGCGTACCAAACAAGGCCATATGATTATAACGCGATTATTTATAACCATTGATTATTTAGCTAAATGGTTATTAACCATATCCATAACCATCAATATATGGTTCACCGTGAAAATAATTTTAATTTTCAATTTTTATTATTTCTACTTTTTTAAAAGACTAAAATAACTGAAATTAATATTAACAAAAAAATAAAAAAAACTAAAAATAATAAAAATAGGTAAAATTGCTAGGGATAATTAACCATCTCAGATATCGATAAATTTTATATTACCGCGTAAAGCTCGACTAGTAGATCAACTTTAATACTTGGGTAGACGGTCAAAAGTGGTCAAAGGTGGTCGGAAAATGTGAAAAATACTTCGAAACTACAAAACTTTTCAAGTTAGATTCACAAAAATGAACTAAGCTATGAGAAATCTAAGGATATGGACTTGTTAGGTTCGAAGAGAGGAACAAATCATTACCAAGATTGCAGCCCGAGGTGGCCGAAAATGGCAGGAAAAGTCGGGCTTGCTGGCGTCGAGGGTCGCCCATGGGTCTGTAATGAGTTTTTTTTTTATTTTTTAATTTTTTAATTTTAAAATTTTTGTTTTTCAAATAAATTTCGTTAAACAAAATTATAAGTGGTTGAATAAATATGACCCAAAAAAAGTATATGGTTATATAATAAATGATTAAATGGTTATGTAATAACTGGTTAATAACCATAACCAAACCATGTACTTGTGGACCTAAATGGTTATAATCATAACCACACCATTTAGATAAATGGTTAAACCATAACCACCCTATTTAATGTAAATGGTTATGGTAATCGTGTTAACCATAACTGCGGTTTTTTTGCCCATCCCTAGATTTAACTCTTATAAAATGTGGTCTCACATGTTATTATATAAATAGATATTTATTTATATTATACCCATGAAATAGGGAATTGAATTATATCGTTCATTCATATTAAAACACGTGGATGGAAAGTTACTGATGATCTCAGATTCGATTATCGTAAAATGTGGTTTATCTAGTTCCACATATCATTATATAATTAGATATTTATTAATATTATATCCTAAAAATAAGGAATTTGAACCATATCGTCCACATATAGGTACCATCTCATAATTTTTTTTTCGTTAAAAGACAATATTAATACCCATGTATATAATGTAATCTCATCCTATAATAAAAAAGGGTGAGAGGGGGAGGCCTTAGTAACGCTTAGGCCACCCACAATGGGAGGCTATATCCTCCCTAGACTACTAATAATATAGCCCTTAAGGTAAAAAAAGCATCACCAATGGGAGTCAAAATGGGCTGCATCCACCCAAGCCTCACCGGAGGCTTTCTCCAAAGGCTGTGAAAATCAAGCCTTCAATTCAGCCTTGGCAACCCCATTGTTAGCCCACCAAAGCTGCTTTATGGACTAAACAATTGACAAAATATGATGTGAACCCCTCTATTGGCCCTCTCTTTCAAATTTTTCTTCCTGTTGGGGAATTGGACGCATGTTGCTATTTCATGCTCGGATGCATGTTGCTATATATATATATATACATATAAAAAAATATCAAAAAATTTTACTCTAAACTTCACAACACCCACAATATTCTCAATATTTTCCTTATTTTCTCAAACTTGTGCTTACAAATTTTTTTAGTTTCACATTTCTTCGACCAATTGTCAACAAATACTCACCAGAAATGAATTTCAATATCGAAGAAGATGTGGCTCTATGCCGAGCTTATATGGTAATTAGTGAAGATGCCGCAGTTGGCAATTCACAATCGAATAAAACCATGTGGGGGCATATACAACAACAATTCATAGAATTCTTTCCAACGCCATCCGACACATTACCGAGAAAACCGAAGAGTCTCAAAAATCGATGGTCACTCATCCACCCACCTTGCACCAAGCTTTGTGACAATCTCACTGATATAAAGCGTCGAAACCTGAGTGGGACTAATGATGCCGACCATGTAAGTTATGTTGATAATTTTATTTTATGAGTTTTGTTTTTTGTATTTTTCTACATTATATTCATGTCAATTAATTTTGCATTTTTTTCCACACATCATTAGATGGCAGAAGCAAAAATTTATCTAACGGTCTATGTATGATGAAATTTTATCTCTTCAGAATTTGGATTTTTTTAGGTTAAAATGTTTATAAAAAAAAAATTAAAGATTACATAAATAAACATTAAATGCGAAATTGCAAAGGAAAAAATTATTTTAATACATATTTAAGATTTCATACGAAATAAAAAGGTAACCCCATATCTAGGCCCGATAAATATAGACCCATTGTGAGCAATATGCTATCTAACCCAAAATATTCCTTTTAAGGTTACATTTGGAGCAGCATTCACTACAAATACAACCCCAAATAAAGACCACCATTGTGGGTGGCCTTACTAGGAGTAGAGGAGGGTAAAGGTGAAATAGAACTATACAAGGCAAGGGTGGCCCAGATTTATAGAGCAGTGTGTTTGTTCAGAACCGCTTCTTTCTTCTTTCCCCTCGGCGGTGTGAGAGAACAACCACACAAATCTCTCAATTCTCAACACCCACAGATCCAATTCCCTTCCTTTCCCAAACTAACAAACACCTCCCTTCTCTCTGCCCATGGAAACTACTAGATTCACCAGGTAACTTTTTTTTTTCTCTTTCTCAATTTTAATTTTTGAATATTAGGTTTCTCAGAAAAAAAAACCCTCTCATGCTTTAGTTCTTGCTGCTATTCTTCTTCTTGAATTTTGATTGTTCTTGGAAAGTTGCCTAAACTCAGTTTCTTCATGCCTTTTGCGCTTTTTCTTATCTGTTTGATTTCTGCTCAGATAATGAGAGATATACTAAACTGGAAATGTTATGAATTTTGTGATGAGCTCAGCTGCGGATAGGCGAGCTTCTTTTGTTCTCTTTTATTTTTTGGGGAACCAAGCGTAGGTTTTTTTTCTTTCTCTCTGGAAATGGAGGTTTTACAACGCTAGTTCTAAGTATAGTAGCTGGAAATAAGCATTTTGGGGTATTGAAGTACGTGAGTGATAATTAATGTAAGCTTTGACCAGGCAGGGGATTCACCCTACCCTGCTAGATTTTTAGCGTTTTAGAATTACTGCTGAATTTTGTGTTTTAATTTCACCATTAAACTTGTTTCTTTAGCTGATTAATAATTAGATAGGTCTGATTAGATGCATGGTTGGTAACTATGGTGCGAATGAGTAGTTTTAAGGATGCATTTATACACTCTCCAACGAATGTATGGAGCCGAATAAGTTTTCAGTAACAAAAACTTTAGGACAATTGATCAAAGGCTCTGAGTTGGGTTTGCATAGTTATTCCACTTGAGTTTCTGTAGCGACCTTGTTCTCATGATCTTTGTGCGTTCCCAGTGTTGAGTAGAAAGTTCTTTCCGGATGTCCTGTTAATTGCTACCTTGTACTCCCATTTGCACCTACTTAATTTTTTTTTTGTTTTTCATTGGCATCTTCGCGGGTCATAATCTGTTGTCTAATTCAACCTTTTATCAAGAGGATGAGCAGCATCTTTTTCTTCTGTTTTTTTTTGCCTTTTATTGATGGGGGAAGGGTGTTTTCCTTGGTGTCCAATTTGAATTTAAAATATTTTCAACCCTGCTGCAGGTGTCTGGTGTAATTCAATGCAACAGCAACAGGAATAGTTTTATGGTTGGAATTCTTCTTTGCGTTGACATTTTGGGGTGAGACTTACTTAAGCAAAAAGTTGCATACATGTTGTACATTATAGGTTTAATAATTGTTAATAATATCGGATATTAGAGGTGTTCGTCAGTTACTATCCACATTAGTTATTTGGATAACCTTACTACCCTTTTCTTCGGTTTGAGTTCTCAAGATTACAAAACCAATTTCTACACAGAGTATCAAACAGATAGAGCTACTGATATTTATCCCTACATGTCCTTATCATCTTAATATGGCTGATGCTCCACCACTGGATATTCCTCCAGAACATGTGAGCAGTCAAACTGCAAAATGCGAAGAAGAAAGTGCATACGGACAGATACAGGCCATTGGTTCTGAAAGTCAATGTATTGAACCAAACAAACAAAACTTTGGCTGCAGCGTTGTTCAAAATGAGCTACGGGAGATCTGCAAAGCATCTAGCGATTCTGCTGAACAATCACTTTCGTTCTCTGAAAATGTGACTGTGAATTCTCATCTTGAACAACTGGGGCGGAATCCTGAAGATGTGAGCAAGAGTAGCCATGAAGCTGGAAATGTTTTTACAAAATCTCTAGAACAGGGACATCAAATCGGTTCTCAACACATACACGATTTACAAGCCACAACTGCGATGACTACCTGTACTATGAATGACCAATTGCAACCATTTTGTGGAAGCATGGCGAGGAATTCTTTTACTGAACAGTTGAAAATCCCTTGTGAAGATCTGGGTGTGGATAGTAAGACTGGTAAAACTTCATGCTCTGGAGAAATGTCTTTGGAACAGACTAATGATTTTGTTCTTGGAAATTCATGTAGTGAACCAGCTGTAGTAGAGCATCCTTCTGGCTCAGAGTTTATACAAAATGAACTGTCACAAAAAATTATTCCAGTAGCCATGTATGGTAGTAACGAACAATGGCAGTCGATTAGTGAAAATGTGTACGTGACTTCTTTTCATGAAGAAGCGGGACAGCCTCCTGAAGATGTGAGCAAGAGTGGCCACACCGACAAAATTTCATGTTCTCACCAAACTACAGAACAGCATATTAGTAAATTTGGTTCTGGAGGTCTACTCAGAAAACCAGAAAAACAGAAAGATCAGTTTGACCCTGTATGTGCGCAAAATGATGAAGTTAAATCTAGGGAACCAGTATCCAGCTCTATTGTTTGTGAACAATCGAGGTCTTCTATTGAAGCTGTGACCAAGGATTCTCTTATTGGACATTTGGAAGTACCCCTTCCAACTGCAAGCAAAAGTCCTGGTGATAAAGAAAAGGAACCAACTCCAGAAGATGCGACCCAAGAATCGACTCCTGAACATGTGGAAACACTACCTGAGAATGCATTGAAGGATTCTAGCAGGTTAGAACCTAAGGATAAGAAAAATCCAAAATCAAGAAAGAAGAAGTACGACGCAAAATCTTTCGCTCACAGTGACAGAGTTCTACGCTCAAGGACAGGGGAGAAACCTAAAGATCCTAATTCAAGTTATAATGTTGCAAATCTTGATGCAAGTAATAATGTTGCAAATGTAAGCAATGGAGAAGAGAACAAGAGGAAGAAGAGAAAGAAGAGACAACAGGATAGAGTTATAGCTGATGAATTTTCAAGAATAAGGAAACATCTGAGATATTTGCTGAACCGTATAAGCTACGAGAAATCCCTGATTGATGCTTATTCTGGTGAAGGTTGGAAAGGATCCAGGTGCATACGTTGTCCTGTACTGTTTTCTTTATGAACATAGTAATTTAAACTCTTATTTCTAGTTGGTTGATTTAGTATTTTTATTTTAGAGAATTCTTGTTTTGTTTTCGTCTTCATTTTGTTCACATTTAATTTTCTACTTTGTATGGTGAATAAATTGTCTTGGGCTTTGGATTCTCACTGCTTTTGTACTTTTGCAGCCTAGAAAAACTAAAGCCTGAAAAGGAGCTTCAACGAGCTACTTCTGAAATACTTCGACGCAAATTGAAGATAAGAGATCTATTTCAATGCCTTGATTCACTATGTGCCGAAGGAATGTTTCCAGAATCTTTATTTGATTCTGAAGGACAGATTGACAGTGAGGATGTAGGAGAATTCTTCAATTTTAAGTTGTTCCATTCGTTAAGAAAATTCTAATTCTATCATTTCACATAATTTTGTCATCTGATTTATGTTCGTTTTGACATCAGCATGATAAATTTTTGCATTTGGATTCTTATTTCAGATTATCTCTATTTCTCAAGTAAAGAATAACTGTATTTGGAACTTTAAATATTGGGCAGATATTCTGTGCGAAATGTGGGTCCAAGGAAGTGTCTCTTGATAATGATATTATACTCTGTGATGGTGCTTGTGACCGTGGGTTCCACCAGTTCTGTCTGGAGCCACCACTGTTGAGTGAAGACAGTAATGTCCAGAGCACTCCCTTGTTTATTGGTACTTGTGATTCTTCAGTTTCTTACTTATCTATTTGGCTTGCAGTTCCCCCTGATGATGAGGGTTGGCTATGCCCTGGATGTGACTGCAAAGTTGATTGCATGGATTTGCTTAATGACTCTCAAGCAACAGAACTTTCTGTCACTGACAGCTGGGAGGTCAATGTCAAAAGCTGCAATGGTTTCCTCTTTTTAGTCAAACACTGATATCTGATCTCGCTGCTCTTTCTTGTGCAGAAGATATTTCCAGAAGCAGCTGCTGCAGCATCAGCAGGACAAAATCAGGAGCACAACAACGGACTTTCATCAGATGATTCTGATGATAATGATTATGATCCTGACGGTCCAGAAATGGATGATAAAGTTCAGGGAGATGAATCAAGTTCTGGTGACTCTGAATATGCATCTGCATCTGATGGACTCGAGACTTCAAAAAGTAATGATGAGCAGTACTTAGGGCTTCCTTCTGATGATTCAGAGGATGATAACTATGATCCTGATGCCCCAGATATCACTGTGGATGTTAATCAGGAAAGCTCAAGTTCTGATTTTACATCTGACTCTGAGGATCTTGGAGCTGCTCTTGATGATAATAATATATCTTCCGGAGGTCCCAAGTCAATGTCATTGGATGGTAGTTGGGCCCTTAGAGGCTCTGGTCAACAAAGTACTAAACGAGGGAAAAAGAAACATCCTTTAAAAGATGAGTTATTATCTTTATTAGATTCAGGTCCTGGTCAAGGTGGTTCAGCAACCGTTGCTGAGAGAAGGCACATAGAAAGGCTGGACTACAAAAAGCTGCATGATGTGAGTGCCTTTCCAAAGTATGATATATTTAACTGTGATTTTATCATCGTTCCACCTGCATTTGTTGCCTTCTCTAATATCAAAATATGGTCTTTGTACTCCACAAGTTTCCCATTGATACAACTTTTATCTCTTGAATAGATCTGTAGAGCTTTGGGGATGGGGCTCTTATTTCTTGGAGAGGCCTGAAAAACTTGTTTGCAGCTCCTTTCTGAATATTAGGAACTTATCATGCTGTAGTATTTTTGGAAGTACCATAGTATCCTTTTTTCTTAAAGAAAAAATTTCTACTTTAACTTGTAACTTGAGTAATTTCAACTAAATATAAATTTCTTACTGCATGAAAAAATGCAATTCATTTTAACTGGGCCTGTTTGATAACCATTTGGTTTTTGGTTTTTATTTTTTGTTCTTAAGATCTAGGGAGAAAAGAGGGATGAAGAAGAGGGGAGGTAGAATGCTGAGAGAGACGTAGTGGGAATGTATTACCAAATAGATACAAAATGAGAACGAAAATCCAAAAACCAATAATAGTTTTCACTTTCTAGATTTTGTTTTCATTTCTTCTTTGTTTATTTGTCTCCCTACCACAACTCTTCTTCATCCCTCCTTTTTCCCATCTACTTTCTCCATATGTGGAGCACAAAATGTGAAAACTAGAAACTAAAAAGCAAATTGTTATCAATTCACTCTTTATTTTCTGCCTTGACCAGCATCACATGGTTTCCTGGCTTCCTGGCTAACTTCAATTTTGATTGTGGCGTAGTAGGTGTATCAAATACACATGTGCATGTGAAAATCTAGACCCCTGAAATATTGATCGGCAGTGGACGGTACTTCAAAATCAACGACCCTTTCCCTCAAAAGAATAAATCATAATAAATAACTGAAATCTGATATGCAACATGAATGGTTTATAATTTGTCAATCCTTCTATTATGTTTGATTGTAGATTTGGTTATGCTTCCTTATCTTTTAAAGTATAGTACTGTGCTTGAAAGATCAAATGCATTGGTCTATAGCTACGTTATTACTTACTAGTACTGTGTATCATGGTACTATTTGTTCCTTTTACAGTCTCGCTCTATTCCACTGTTCCGTTTGCTTATGTTTATTTACCTTGTTTTCTAAAGGAGACATATGGAAATGTTTCTACTGACTCAAGCGATGATGAAGAATGGAGTGATGCTCCTACAGCAAGGAAAAGTACTGGACAAGTTGCTACTAGGTCTCTTAGTGGAAACACGTCAAACATTCAGAATGGAATCACCAAAGATATAAAACCTGACCTAGATGAGAATGAAAATTCTCCTAGGAGAACTCCTCATCGAAAGTCAAAAGTTGAAGATACAAGTAATTTATCAAATAAATCACCTAAAGGCTCCAAGTCCGGTTCTGCTAGTGGGAGAGCTGGATCATCAAGATCATATAGCAGACTTGGGGAAGCTGTAACTGAGGTATTTCGTTGAGTTTTTTTTCCTATTTTTTTTAGCATAGTTTTTCTTACATTTTGTCCCCTATTATAAATAGCATAGGGTATGTTCTGTCGATTTTTTTCCGTTAGAACTTCAATTCGGTGGAAATTGAAGAGTAACTTTAACTGTCACTAATATTTATGCAAGGCTTTTTAGTCGAAATACACCCAAAACTTGCACCAATTCCGTTAACTCCATCCAATAGTCGTCAAATTTGTTCATGCCCATCCCAATTTGCCACGTCATGGGTATTTAGTGCCCCATTCATAACCTCGTGGCCTGAGATGACAAAATTGCCCATGATATTGACGACTATTGGATGGAGTTAACGGAATTGGTGCAAGTTTTTGTATGGAGGGTGGGTTTTGGGTGGTAAGTGAGACAAATGAGCATTTTGGGTGCAAAGCGAGATTAAAGTTGCAGTTTTGGGTGCATTTCCACTAAAAAGCATTTATGCAATTCTGTGTGTCTGTAGAGAGCATTACGTAGATATATGATATTTCTAGCAAGTGGGTGGCTACGTTTGGTGAGTGTGAATGGATTGGATTGGATAACTCATCAAATTTAATGTATCTTCAATGTAAAAATGGATGTGTTTTCATTGTGGGAGGATTAAATGGCATTAGACATAGAAGGAAACTTACCTCGTCTAATATTACTATTTTGAGGAAATTGGAATGGATGCGTTTTCTTTTGTCTACTCCCTTCTAAATCCCTCACCATGAAAACACATCCAATTTTACGTTGGAAATACATTAACTTGATGAGTTATCTAATCCAATCCAATCCCACTCACCAAACAAGCCCTATATGTGTTTGTATCTCCTTTTGAGTTGTTCAATGATTTCCAAGGTCTCCCTTTCTTTCTCTTCAAAGAAAAGGATACATAGAGGTTTATCTTTAATTATGGTCAACTGTTGTTTCAGCGACTCTGCAAATCCTTCAAGGAAAACCATTATCCAGACCGATCTATGAAGGAAAGTCTGGGCCAAGAACTAGGACTGATGGCTAAGCAGGTGATACTTTCTTTCATCTTGGCATCAGTATTACAGTATCCGTTCTTAAAAATTTCTTAACATGATATTCTTCATCCGAATCTATTATTGCAGGTGAGCAAATGGTTTGAAAATGCTCGCCACTGTCTGAAAGTTGGTGTGGATAAAAGTGCTTTAGAAAATAGCTCCCCCTTGCCTCAAACAAGTAGAAAACAAGTTGAACAAGGAGATTTTGATCACAGCGGAGCACAAAACAAGGAATTACCAACAGATGATCCTATGACGGGTTGCTGCAGCGGGGATATGAAGGACAGTAAATTGGCGACTCCGGAAAGCAGCAGAGCAAGGCCTGTTACTCCAAACAATCGAAAGAGAAAGCGTAAAGCCGATGATCTTGATTCAAAAATTGAGACACCAAAGGCCCCTGCTGAACCAGAAACTAAGAGGAGAGGTAGCAGAGTGATGACTAGAGGAAGGAAATCTGTTTCTTGATTCAAATTTTGGTTCTCTTAGACAGTGACTTTAACCATTAACCATTTACCCTCCTGTGTTGCTTGATTCAAATTTCGATTCTCTAGGACAGTAAGTTTAACTATTTACCCCTTGTGAGATCGATCTTTCGGGGCAAGAAATCTGGAAAAATATCATCGGAGACCTATCTCTATTCTATCCCCGGGGTTTCATTGGCCCGTCACAAATGCTATATAAAATGTCCTAATTCTTTAATTCTCATTTTCATTATTGTTCTTGCTATCAAAACTTCTTCTCGTATAATCCTCCTTCTCCCTGAGGCTTGCATTGGCTTAAAAATCCCACTTTGGTGCTTGAATTGTGATTTTTTTTTACTCGACTCCCAAAACTGGACGAAAAGGGACAAAGAAATTTAATCCATTTTGCTCTATTTCTTTCTGTTTGATTTAAATTATACTCGTGCTATCGTAGCTCAATAATACATTCGAAGTGGATAAAATTAAAAGTATAAACAAAAAATAGTAATTTTATTCTTCGTCTCGCAAAGGGATGGTGGTGATTTAATACAAATGTCTAAGCTCCCACCAAATTTGCATCAACTTTGACGACATCTGGATGAAGTAGACGGAAATGAGGTAACTTGATATTTTTTTAATCGATTCGGGAGTTAAGTGAGAAAAAAAACCAATATGAATTAGGGAGGAAATTATAAACGTTGGGTGTATATTTTTCTTTGTACAAAAGTTAAACCAAAGACTGATGGTAAATAAAAAAAAGAAATTTATAAAATGACAAGTTTTTATATGAATTTTTGTACATCCAAAAAGTTTAGAGTATGGAATTTGAGTTTGAGACTTTTTGAGCTGAGCAGTGGCAAAAAGTTTGAATTCAACTTTTTGAAATGAATTAATGGACTTGAGGGATCTTCTGAAAGTAATAGCTTGTTGCATTGGAAATCTACGGAGACAACTAAACAAATTCGGTGCGGTGGCACCAAATAAACCTAACCAACTGTAACAAAGGGGCCACTTAGTGTTACGATTTAATAGTATTTCTCTCTACGCGTTACGTGAAAAATCTCAAATTCGACTTTCTTAAAGAGTGAGATAGATACCCAATGTATATTATACTCCCCTTTCACATTATAATTGGTATTTAGAAAAAAAAAACAAACAAACTGTATCAAAGGGGAGTGGGGGTTGGTGAAACGGTGTCGTAGTAAAACTGTGGGGGCAACAAAATAAACCTAACAAAACTGTTAAGAGCGGGAACAGCCATTTTGGAAATGATAAGATGCCGCCAACGCCATTCCTTCTCTTTCTCTCCCCTAAAACTTCATTACCTCGCAAATTTCAAGTCCCTCTCTGTAACTCTCAATCATGGACAACCAAGAAAACACCGTTTGCGGCAGTCGTTCTTCCAATAAGCGACCTTCGATGTCTCATTCCCTGCAGATTTCCGCTCCCAAGAAGCGAGTCTTGTTGGGCGAGATCACCAACTCGCCGAGTGACCTCGTCCCCATTCAGGACTCCAATCCAAAAAAGCAGAAGAAGAACGCGGGGAAGAAAGAAGCGGAGGCCGGAATGTCAGAGATTGTTATGAGCTCCGTTGATCCGCGCAACTCCGATTACTCGTCTTCTATATATCAACATCTTCATTCCTTGGAGGTAATTATCGGGAAATTTTGGTTTTTTATTTTTTTCTTGATGATTATTTAATAATTGAATGTATGATCAGATATATATTTGTTTGGGTGTGTGTTTTAAGCTTTCAATTTTTGTTTTTGGTTTATGGATTCGATTTCTAAGTTGGGTTATTTAGTTATTTATTTTTCAGAGTTGTTCATCTTGTTTGGTACCTTGATTACCACCATAATGCTTACGACTTTTGATGTTTTGTTACAATTCTTTGGGGAAATCATATTTGATAGGTCAATTTCAGATTTACAAAATCCAAGTGGGGTTTTTGCTTTTCGTTTATGGTTAACAATGAATTGGGTGTGTTTATGGCCCATTTAAATAAGAAAATTAGTACCTTTTAGTTTTACATCTGCAAACATACTTATATGCCATAGATTTATAGGATGCTGGTATAGCGGTATCTGTCCTATGGCTGATGGTAGCATGTGATTCAGATGGATGTGAAGAAGCGGCCGTTGACGAATTACGTGGGTAGGGTTCAAAATGATATTTCACCAAGCATGCGTGAAATCCTGGTGGACTGGTTGGTGGAGGTTGCACAGGAGTACCAGCTTGTTACAGATACTCTTTATCTCACTGTTTCATATGTCGACCGATACCTTTCTTCATATGCTATCAGCAGGAACAGGATACAGCTTCTTGGTGTTGCTTGCATGCTTGTTGCCTCGTACCAACTTCATTACCTTATATTTAGCCCAGTTCATAGTTTACAATTGTTTGGGCATTTGTGAGTTGAGTATGGTTTTTTGATGCAGAAATTATGAGGAGATTTGTCCTCCACGGGTTGAAGACTTGTGCTATATAACAGATAATACCTACACCATGGAAGAGGTAACCAATTTGAATTTCCTTGCTTTACTTGCTCTGCTGTGCTAGTTGATTTGATGTAGGATGAACCAGATATATAGAAAACAGTAACTTAGCGGAAGCAAAATATAGAAAACACAACAATCAAGCTAAAAGATAGGGTTTGGAATCACTTCAGGGGCTTCACACCCGAAATTGGATAGATTCTACTGACATCACACCAGTAGATTTCTAGGAATCACTCCTAGAGTTCTAGGCATCGCACCTGGAGATCCTTAGGCATTGCACCTAGATGGGGTTAGGTTGCATCGCACAAACCTCAAGAGAAGCGAAGCTCCACAATTTTTATTCAATATCAAAATCTCTCTTCTAGGGTTTACAATGATAGTTTTTTATTCAATATCAAAATCTCTCTTCTAGTGTTTACAATGATAGTTTATATGGATACCAAAACCTAATAAAATAGGAAAGAATCTTGCTAGAGATAAAATAGGAAATTAAATATAATAATTAAACAAACAGGAAAGCTAATCCTAGTCCCTTAAGCTTTAGATGTCGGCCTCTATTAAAACGGTAAATAATTAAAACGCCCTTGACGATTCTGCATTATGATTTCTATTTGTGAGAGTAGCTTAATGTTGAATTCCTATTTGAAATTAACCTTTAGGTGTTGGAAATGGAGAGAGATGTACTAAATTTCCTCAACTTTGAGACTGGTCCTCCCACTACAAAGAATTTCCTCAGGTAAGATAATGCTTTGTTTATCTTTGTCATGCTTGTTTCTGCTCCTCTTTTCCTGTCACTTAATAAAATATGATTTCTGATTGCATTTGCAGAATCTTCACCAGAGTTGCCCTGCAGAACTACAAAGTAAGGATATTACTTTATACTATTTTGGTGCTGATTTTCTCTCTTTCCTTCATTTTCCCTGATTCTGTTATATTTTTCCCTTTACAGTCTTCTAACGTGGAATTTGAATTCTTAAGTTGCTATCTTGCGGAGCTAAGTTTGGTAGACTACTCTTGTGTTCAGTTCCTGCCATCAGTAATTGCTGCATCAGCTATTTTCCTTTCGAGGTTCATGCTCCAAAGTAAGGTGCATCCTTGGGTAAGAATTAAGAAAGAAGTCAGTCGATAAGAGTGAGATATTCATGCAAATATTTGAGTTGATTTTTATATCACTAACTCAAATATATATAAATTTTGTAGAGTTTGGCATTGCAATCCTATTCTGGTTATCGACCATCCGACTTAAAAATATGTATCATTGCCATTCACGATTTGCAGTTGAATAGAAAAGGAAACTCTTTGCGAGCAGTAAGAGACAAATATACGAAGCCAATGGTAATCTTCTTATTATGTAAACTTGGCCATATTATGGATTTAACTTCTCAAGGAGCTTTAAGTTTTTGCATTTCTTGAAATCTGCTACACCCATTGAATAGGCCAATTATAAATCAATTTGAGATATATCTGTCTTTGCTGCTTGTTTTACAAATGTTTATCTGATCATATATATACCATCATTCAACTATTATGGCAGTATCACAGCGTCGCAAATCTGCGTTCAACCGAAGAAATTCCTGAAACTTATTTTGAGGCCATCTACGAGTAAGTGTCTCCAAGATTTTGAAACTAGACTTTGACTTTCAAGTGTTAGCTTATTTTGAAGAATTACTTTCAACAGATTACATTCAACTTGAAGTTGGTACTTGTAATGCAGAGGAAACACTATTAACTAAGGTTTGGAGTAACTCTGAAGATTATTTACTGATTCAGGTTTTATGAGAATCATAATATTACACTGGGTTCATTCTCTAGACTCTGGACCCAAATCTTTGTAAATTGTTGTGGATGTCAAATAAAGGATTGTATTTTCTTTGAGGCATACTCATTTTCTTTTTCTTTTTCTGGAATCAACCCTTTCATTGCCATCATACCTCAATTTCACTAATGGTATGTTTGGATGAGGAACTTCAAAGTACCAAGGATTTAGGCTAAATCAATTATAAATAAGGAACTTCATAGTATTAAATCAATTATAAATAAGGAACTTCATAGTACTAAGAGATTTCAAATGATTAGATGTAATGCATTTGGAGAGATTCGTAAGTAACATCTTGATAGTTGTTTATTTTGGAAATCCCTTGTTTAGTAGTTTTGTTATGCTCATGTTCTCTTTTGCTAGTTATTCAATTAGTTATTGACAAGCATTCTATTGAATTATTTTTAGTGCATTTCTTAGTAGTACATCCTAAATTACTTCGCACTTTGAAAGTCACTCATCCAAACATAAATTGAGTATTATTATTCACATTCCTCAATGAAAAATTATTTTTCTCCAATTTTCTGTTCAATGTTGAAAGAGTTTTAACATTAATAATAAATTTTCCCTTCATGACCAAATTTCGTCTAATATTTTGTTGAATTTATCATATTTGAAGAAAGAGCAAGTATCAAAGAAAGAACATTAATTTAAAAAATTTACTTATAATGAATAAGAGCATCTTCAACAAAATCCTTAAAACACATTTTTTTGACATAATTTAGGGATTTTCAAAGAAAATAGGGTTCCAGCAGAGTTCCTATTCCTCTCCTTATTTCAGAGTTTTGATATTTTGGGGGTTCTAGATCCCTAAATTTAGCAAATAAGAGAGAGTAAGTAGCAATTGCTATATCCTCTCAATGTGATGAATTTTATTCAAATTTCAAATTTTATTCAAATTTCAAATATTTAACTTGAAACAAATAATAAAATATTTGAAATTTGACAAAATAGAGAATATTACTGGAGTAAAATTTTTAAAAACAGTTTGCTAAAATAACTTTCCAACTATTTTAGCTAAAATTTAGTTTAAATTTGGTAATTCTGCTGGAGATGCTCTAATAATGTATAATGATTAATACGTGATTTTTTTGGACAAAAAATTGAAAGAAATGTGAATAAATATGATGATATGCCGATCCTAGTACAATGAGCTTTTAACTAAACAGTGCATCAAAGTGATGAGGGTGGCTATCTTTGAGATTGTGTAGGCTTACCATGCGGACAAATTCCATATGTTGAGATTGAACTCCTTATTGTGCAACCGGGTGAAAAGAGTCGCAAGACCTACTTGTTTTTGCATGTCTTTCAAATCAAAATTAAAGTTGTGAAACACATTCCACTTGAAAGTTGTATACCAAGCCTAAACGCACAGAGCCGCCACTCGTATAATCAACATCCACAGTCACCTAGAAATATTAAGCAAATCATTAAACAGTACACGCATAGTCAACATAATATCACAAGCTTCCTGCAATAACATGTTCACAATAGTGACATCCTATGCACTCAGAAGCTCCGTCAATGTAGACATCCTTGTGCTAGTTCTAAGTGAGATGATATATGCAAAACAACAAGCACTCTTAATCATTTCCGACAGGACCCCTCCGGAATTTCCCCCCTTGAAATCCGTGGGAAGCCCTACTCATGTCTGACAACTCCTGAAAATTCAAACCTTTCCAAGATTATCCTTATACTAGCAACCAAAAATTTACACTTCTACTAAAAATTCGGCAGAATCTGTCTAGAAAGAGGAATCAAACCAGAAACTTAACAATAGTAGACTTGGGCAAGAGGTGTTAGTTGGTTCCTTTAAGAAAAAGTGAAAGTTGGATACCAAATGTAAGACACCATATTCAGGTGACTAGTCACAGAGTTGTGACTAAATTTCCTAATATAATCAATCAATCAATATCACACCACATGCACACACACCATTCACATACACCCTGCAAAGATCACAATCACACAAGTGACACCCTAAGCACTTAAAGGTTCCATCAATGTAAGCAGCCTTGTGCTAGTACCAAGTGAAGGTGTGTGAGCTCATGAATAATCAACATTCAACATCATTAACAATCATTATGAATAAACAAGATAAACACACAAAGCTTGATACCCAGAAACCTTTCTCAAGGTAAAAACTAGGAGTCACTCTGCTGACCAGGCAATCCAATAAAATCAATGTTCAATACAAGATATTCCATGCTCTTATTTTCTAGTCTAAACTAAAGATGCAGCCATACCTCATGCAACCTTGATTTTATCCAAACCAGCTATGCTCATTTGCAAACTCAGTTCACAGCAACTCAGCTATCCTCATTCCATTCATCCACACTCAGACGCAATCATAATTTAATGATAGACTCAAAACACAATCAATCCGAGCTCATCAAGCCATAGTCTTTGATGAACCCAGAAAGAAGCAAAGCTTTGAAGAATTTCAATGAAGCAGATTTCAAAAACGATTTTAGAAAATCAAAGAAGTGTTTTGATAAAACCTTTACCAAAAAATGATTCAGCTTTGTAAAACCATCTTTACTCAGGAATCAAGTTAACAAATAACGAAATCAGAAAACCTTTTCATCAAAACCCAGAAATCATCGACTCTATGGTTCAGCTACCATCATCGAGAACCCACAGAGCACGATGATCCCTTTTTTTTCCAAAATCACCCAACAACTCACGGGGAAAGAATCCAGAGATATCTCTCAACCGTGAAACTCAAAACGCACCGTATCTCCAACTACTTCAAGAGGAAAATTACGAAATCCTGAACTCAAATCTCAGTAAAAACCTTGAAGCAGTAAATAGTAAAAGTTACAGATGACGGTCATCAGTTCCACTGCAATCTCTTGAAACTTCCTCTTTAATATATAATCCTTACCAATAAGGGAGTCTTAATGAACTTAATGTCTAAGTCCTAGAATTTGAGCACGGTACAACTTATATAGGGAGAGGCAAAGCCAATTACATCAATCATTCCTAGAACAAAAACTAACAAAAAGGGTTATTACTCGAAATGCACTAAGAACAGGATGCGAAGTCTCAATTTGCACCAAGAATAAGAGACCGTGTCAATTTGTACCCAAAACTGGTGTTCTGTCAGTGCCGTTGTATCAAACGTTAAAGTCTGTTACTAATGCCGTTAAAAGTGCTGATGTGGTAGTAATTTTACAAAATTTGTAAGGGAAATTAAAGCATTAACTATATTTTACTAACTTTTATATTAAAAATCTTTTTAAAAAATTAAAACAAATCTCAGAATACCCAATACGTCCCCTTCCCCTTTCCAAAAACTATGATCCTTCCCCAACCCACCCGAAGCCTTCATCCCCAAAGCTCATCTCCTGCCGCAAAAGCACGACCACCATGACTCGGTGGAGGCCGGCTTCACCCAAAACTCCATGGCTTGCCAATGCCTTCTAGGCTCTTCTTCTTCTTCCTTATCTCCAAACCCCAAGCCCAACCTCGAATCCAGTCAAATCCATCGGCGAATGGATCGTCGAATTCAGCGTCGAATCCTTCTGGGCTCTTCTTTTTCTTCCTTCTTCCTCTCTGACAACCTCGAATCCAGTCGAATCCATCGTCGAATCCTTCTGGGCTCTTCCTCTTATTCCTTCTTCCTCTCCGACAACCTCGAATCGATCGTCGACTCCATCGATTTCGACTTCTTCTCCGACGCCGACCGGGCCAAAAGCCTCGTTTCCTTCACCTAATTCCCAAAATCGTCGTCAATTCCTTATCTTCAAAATCGTCGAGGTGGGCTTCAAAAACCAAGGAGAGTGTACAAAATTATTGATTGACTTGGATTTGATCAAAGTCTTTGGCTTTGGTGTTTGCTTATTAATGGAGTTAAACTTCTCTGCTGCTTACATGGCTTTGGAAATTGGAAATTTTTGTGTGTGTGGGGTTCAAATGTATTGTTGAAAAGTTTGGTGTATGGATGTGTCTTCTTTCCTGCGAACTAACTAGCAGAGGTATCTGGGGACTGGAGGTGTGAAACTATGAATGGGTTTTGGCGCGGAGAAGATGGAGGTGGAGAGAGGAGGAGGAGGAGCGGAGGAGAGGGATGGAGATGTCGGTGGGTGACTGGAGTGGGGAAGGAATTTTAGATTAGTTTTAATTTTTTTTAAAGATTTTTAATATAAAATTTAATAAAATATAGTAAATGTGTTAATTGCCTCTACATATTATGTAATATTATTGCCACATCAGTATTTTTAACGGTGTTAGTAACATATTCTAACGTTAGGTGCAACGGTGTTGACAGAACACTAGTTCTGGGTACAAATTGACACGATTTCTTGTTCTGGGTGCAAATTGAGACCTTGTGTCCTGTTCTGGGTGCATTTTGAGCAATAAGGCTAAGAAAAAATATTCGTGAGAAGTATAATGATGTGTGAAGGATAACATCTTTATAAATTAATGGAGATTACAAGAATTGAAAATTTTCATTCAATGATTTCATTAAGTTTTTGTTAAAGCAACTTTTAAAAGCAACCTATATGCTGCTTTTCAAAGTGGCTGTTAAAAGTCAATTGTTTTTCGAAAAAGAAATTTTTTTTCATTTTTATCGAATACTTTTGTACTGCTTCACTTTCAAATAAAGCAGTTTTTTTATGAAAAGAATAAAAAACCAAATGGGGCCTAAATCTTTAATAGCTTTGCTCTTTGTTTTTTGCTCTAAGCTGTTTGTGTTGGGTTTGCCCATCTTTTCTAATGAAGTTCTCTTTTCTTTGGTCAAATAATGAAAATATGTAACGACCCGGACCAAAAATTAAATTAATTTGAGAATTTAATTAAGGAAAAGACGATTTTACCCTCGGTTTCGGAAGGGTTTGGGAGTCACTTTTTAACTGGCAGTGATTGTGAAAATTTTTCTTGGGTTGTTGCGTAGGTCTTGAACTCACGAGTTCGTAGACAGGCGGTAAGCGGAAAATGGAGACCCTATGAGAGCATTGCGGGTCTAGAAGCTTCAGGGGCAGTTTGGTCGTTTTGGAAAAATCCAAAATGTGGGGGATATTTTTTCTCTCTTTTCGGACTCTGCCCAGACCAGCCTAGAACTCTCTCTCTCCTTCTCGAATTCTCTCTCCCCGTGCGATCACTGAATCCCTCTCACCTTCATCGTCCTATTTTGGGACCGATTTGAGCCAAATCAAGCCCAGATGCAGCTTCTTCTCGAGATTTTGAGCTACTGGGGGCCATTTTCGAGGCGAGAGCATCGTTGTAGGCGGCAAAGTGAAGGGAGGATTTGTCCGAAGATTCTCGATCGTCTTTCGGCATAATCAGGTATGGTTTCGAAGCTATGACTTCAGATTAGGGTTCCTGGTGAAAAGTAGATGGATTTAGACTAAAAATTTGTGAAAAACGGTTAAGATTTGAGGAAGTTAGGAAAAATTCAAGGTCGGCCGGCAATGGAGTTTTTCGGCAACGGCGGAAGGGAGCGTAGTCGTCTTCTCCGGCGACCGGTCCGACTAGCGGCGGTTGACATGGCATGCCAGGTGGCAGCCCTGTGGAGCCACGTGGAGACCGTCATCAGCTGACTCAGCTGCCACGTGGAGCCACGTGGTAGCACAGTCAGCGTCCAGTCAGCAGTCAGTTGACCGTTGAGTCAACTGACACTATCAGGATTTGACGGAATATGCTGACGGCGTTAGCATATTCCGTCAAATGATAACAGTGTTAAGATGGAACCCTAACGCCGTTAGTCTGAATGGAATATTCTGATTCCGTCAGGTTTGGCGGAATATTCCGTCAGAGTGAAGGAATATTCCGTCATGAACAGTATAGGGCGCGTGGTCTGGCCTTCTACTTGCTCGTGGCGGCGCGTGGGGCTGTTTTTCGGCCCACGGCTACCCGTGGCTAGGGTTTCGGGACATTCTGGATCAGATTTCGGTGATTTTGAGGCCATTGGAGTTCGTTTAGAGTCCCGTTTGAGTAATCCCAGCGATAATGGTTGACAATGGAGTGGGTTTTGGCTCAGGAGGTTAAGGGAGTTGGGTTATTAATGTATCAAAGAGTTCCTTGGGGATAGGGCTTCCTTGATTTGGTATTTTAGATGTACTGAGAATGGACTAGGTTTCCGGGATTGCGTGGCATGTGTACTTTTATGTATTATGTTATACCACAAGGTTCTCCGATTGGCGTTGAGGGTACGTCTCAGCCAGAACGTTGAGGGGTTCTCCGATGTTGGCATTCGGGGGGTCTTTCTCGGCGACATTGTTGAGGGTTCTCCGACTGGCGTTGAGGGTACGTCTCCGCCAGATCGTTGAGGGGTTCTCCGATGTTGGCGTTCGAGGGGTCTTTCTCCGTCACATTGTTGAGGGTTCTCCGACTGGCGTTGAGGGTACGTCTCTGCCAGGTCGTTGAGGGGTTCTCCGATATTGGCGTTCGAGGGATCTTTCTCCGCCATATCTTTGAGGTATGAAGTATGTCATGGAGGATTCCATCATACTCTCAGGATGATCTGGGGTATGTCATGGAGGATTCCATAATACTCTCAGGATGATTTGAGGTATGTCATGGAGGATTCCATCATACTCTCTAGATGAACCGGGATATTGAGCTACGACTGGGGATGAGCCGGATATCGAGTTACCACTCGGGGTGCTCAGGAAGAGCTGGATATCGAGTTACCACTCGGGGTGCTCAGGAGGAGCCGAATATCGAGTTACCACTCGGGGTGCTCAAGAGGAGCCGGATATCGAGTTACCACTAGGGGTGCTCTAGAGGAGCCGGATATCGAGTTGCCACTCGGGGTGCTCAGGACGAGCTGGGATATCGAGTACGACTCGGGGTAAGTCAGTGAGACTCAATTTAACCAAGTCTGGTACCTTCGTCATCCGGGTCAGTGGGTTGGTGTGGGTGGTAACCCATATTGACCAGTTATTGACGGTTCACAAGAGGGTGACACGTAAGTTTTTTTGTTAGATTGCGGAGGAGGTTCTCCGAGGTAGTTTGTGTACTACTAGGCTATCCTGCGTTTAACAGGTAGGTGGAGTTAGTCAAGTACAAAGGAGATTCTGTTGGAACCCCTGTAAAGCTTATTTAATGTTTCTGAAGGTTAAGGGTATTTCAGGTGTTAATTTTTGTGGTTAAAAGCTGTTAAACGGGAGCAGGGCTTTTTGTGGATTTCGAGACGAAATTCGAAAAGGGTCCTAATAAAATAATTATTAACCAAAAGAATAAAATTATAAGATTGGGACTAAGGGCATGTTTACTTATCAAGAATGAGAATAGTGAGTAATTTGAGAAGTAGGCAATCGGAGAATTGGGTAATCAATCCCATTGAGTTATTTACTAACTATATAGAATTAAAACAGTAATGCGATTGATTTTCATTGTTTTTGTTTACTAAATCATATGAATCGGAATAAAAATAACTTGATTACTAAAATGTCCTTGCATATATATATATATATATATATATTATATTTTCTTTATTTTGGTTTTTTTTTTTTAAGATTGAGGTTGAGCCTTACATAGCCAATTAATAACAAACCCAAAATGTCATATATCTTGTCGTGATTATTCACTAATAAAATATGAGAAACTATGCCCAATTGAATTTTTTTTAGCTGTATATAACTCATTGATAAATATTGTAAATCTTGTTTTTAGTTGTTGAAGGGAGTTGACTTGGAAAATGAGGATTTATTCACATGAGAACATCATTACTAGTTAGAATTATTGTAATTAATACTTGTAAACTATGCTCTTAGTTTTGTTTTTTAATATTGGGTTGGGGTATTTGAAATTATTGTAGAATTGTAGGTTACTTTTGTAAATTAAAATAATAAAAAGTGACACACCCTGACCCGAAAAGCCCACGAGGACACCGAAATTGAGATATGCTGGCCTACAACTAAATGGTGATGTCCAGATGACGAAAGCCAACAGTAAAAACGGAGCATTTTAGGAGGTCGTGTGAAAGGTAATTGGCAAAAACCAACAATCTATTCACCGCGACAGCTGAAGCACAAAGCATAGTGCACTATTTGATGATCATAAGGTTAAGAGACTACCTGAGTTACCCCGATTTCCTAACACACCCGAACAACTGATGTGAATGTCAGAGCAGCAACCGAAAACTCCTCGATAAGCGTGAAGCACCACAAATACCTGAGGGGTACAAAAATAGAAGGGTGAGTGGACCTAACAATTTATTTCAGTGTAAACCATGATTTGAAAACATATTTTAACCCCTCAATTTGAAAAGAAACTCAAGATACCAACAATGCACAAATGAAAAACATGCACGTTTTACGAGGAGTAATTACAAAAATAATATGCAGTCTCAAAATAATCCCGAAGCAATAAGTATAGTACGTATAACCCACTATTTGCTATGCTCTTGAGTCGCTCGAGTCATACACACATGATAGGCTGGGTATTTATGATTCGCACGTGTACCTCGACTACGTGAAAGCTGGGTGCTAAGCACCGTCACCTCATGTCCCCTAGAGCTCGGGGACAAGTTGGCGCTATTTAACTAGTATTCGAGCAAGCATAGGTGATCAATCACATGGAGGCTGGTTTGTGGCAAATAGACATGTACTCAGATATCGGCGACGACATTTCCAAGGTGAGCATTCCGATTAAATCCATTCATGGAATTTCCCTTCCGAACCTAAAAATCTCAGGTTCACTTCATCCCCCAACTTGTTCACCTACAAGTAACTAGCTCCGAAAATGGGTAATGGGATCATCCCAAAGTGGGTAATGGGATTACCTATTTTAAATGAGTTGCAAGTAAACGTAGAAGAAGTAAATAATGAGAATCATTATCTTTGATTTCATTCTCATTACCGATAAGTAAATATGCCCTAAGTTAATTAAAACTTTTATATATCAGGATGAAAGTAGTGTATTTTAATTTTTTAAATATTTTTCAATCGACGTATGCCAGTTGTTTTCGTATTGTGAACTTTTAAAATTTCTCTTTTGAGACGTTCGCATCGTATCATATCCTCGTTTCAGTTACTGTTTCTTTTTCCGTTTCGGTGCTTCATAGCTGTAAAGTGAATGCTAATTACTTCTAACTATTTATATATGGTATTTGTGTAAATACCGACTGGTATTTTAAAAATAAATTTGTAAACCTAAGGGGAAGGCCGATAATTTCCCAAAAATCTGTAATTTTCTACCCACCCCTCCTCGTCGGACACTCGACAGTAGAATCATAGAACAGAGAACAAAAAAGGGCTGCGAGAAAAAAAAAAAGCCACTTGGAACGAGTAGAATCGGTGAGCAGAAAATGGAAGTGGAGGTCGACGAGAAGACGCTGAACGCCGCCGGAGCCGAGCCGTTGACCGATGGACGCCACGGCCTTCGTATCCATGGCTGGGAAATCGAATCTCGCAAGCTCTCCATTCTCAGCTCCTCCAATATGGAACTGTAAGCTCTTGATTGGAAATTGGGATGTTGTTAAGAGCTATTAATTTTAAAAGTTTGCAAGATAGTATGATGTTAGGGATGTTAATCGATGTGGGTTGTGGCAGGTGGGAGAAAAAACTTGATACATGTCACATGCCAGAGATGGTGTTTGGGGACAGTGGCTTAGTCCTGAAGCATGTGAAGAGTGGCACCACAATTCATTTCAATGCATTTGATGCTCTTGTTGGGTGGAAGAAGGAAGCTTTGCCACCGGTTGAAGTCCCAGCTGCTGCTCAATGGAAATTCAGAAGGTAACTCACTGTCCACCATAGGTTTCTTTTATGTATCTGTATGGACTTTTTTTGGTATTGCTTTCATTTCTTCATCTTTCTATCTTTGTAATTGTGACACTATTCTATTGTATGCTACTAAAATGTGTACCTCTTTAGATTTCAAGGATGTTTGATGCTTTATGAGCCCCTTCATATGATTTGCACTCTCTTAGTAGTTAAATGATTTTTTTTTAGCTGTAAACGAGGATGTATAATTCAATTGATAGGGTAGAAATATATCTTGCCTTGCTCTCTCCATTTTGTTTTATGATTTAAGTTTCAGTCAAATGGTGTTCATCATCAACCTAAAATTTAGGTTTTGGGAGGCAAATTTATGGGTATTTAGTGTAGTTTGATAACTTTCTCGTGGGATAGAGCTAGTTGCATTTTTACTGATGGAGATACTGATTTTTGG
The DNA here is from genome assembly GCA_037349345.1 of Oemleria cerasiformis. Taxonomy (NCBI): domain Eukaryota; kingdom Viridiplantae; phylum Streptophyta; class Magnoliopsida; order Rosales; family Rosaceae; genus Oemleria; species Oemleria cerasiformis. The sequence goes on from JAZGTL010000025.1 coordinate 277,627, forward strand.
TCTTACATTCTTTCTCTCAATTTCAGTAAACCCTCCCAGCAAATAATATTGGACTATGATTATACTTTCACAACGCCATATTCTGGAAGTGAAACTATTAAGTTGGATGCAGAAAAGGTGCATATTTTCCGTTTCTCTATAATTAAGCATTTCCTTTTTTTTTTTTTTTTCGGTTTCGTTATTATTTTGCGACTGAGGTAGGTCTATGCCATTAGTAGTTGGCCATGCTTCTCCTAAAAATCCTTTCTATGATTTTTATTTGTTCAATGAGTCCAATCTCCTTGGAGTGCAATACTTCTTTTTCGTTCTCTTTCAACTTGTGGTATGTTTTAAAAAACCTTTGAAGGAGCTACAGGGCTTTTGAATGCAAACCTTTCCATTTTCTCATTTTTATTATTGTTCATATATGATAGTGATACCATGGTGTAAATTTTTATTTTATATGGCAGCTTGAAGCTGGAGATAACTCTAAGGAGATCAGTAATCTTCATTGGGAGGAGTGCAAAGAAAAAATTGATGTGGTTGCATTGGCTTCGAAAGAGCCTATCCTCTTTTATGATGAGGTGGGTATCCCGGTTGATAACTAGAAGAACTTCATAGGCTGTACCTATCCGGATATATTTTTACCTACTTTGTCTTCCTTATATGTATACCTGCCATGACCCTTCATCCCTGTAACTGACCAGGTAGTCTTGTATGAAGATGAATTAGCTGATAGTGGAGTGTCACTTTTAACTGTAAAAGTGGTAAGTCTTCGACTATTTGTCCACTGTGGCTTACTCTGATTTTTAAATAATGAAGACGACAAGGAAGGACTTGTTTTGATACATTTTGATTTTGTAGAGGGTCATGCCAAGTTGTTGGTTTCTCCTTTTGCGATTTTGGGTGAGTTAAGTTTCTGGATTTACTTGTAAGTTATATTAGCACACACAATTTATCAATTTATTTATTTTCTTGGTGTAGGTCTTAATTAGTTAGCTCTGGGGCTTATTTAAGAAAATATTCTAACTAATTATGAAGAAAATTCCATGCTCTTTGGAAACTGCAGGATAATATCAATTACATATTCTTTCTGTTTTCTTATTGTGGTAACTTGCTGATTCTGATCTTCTTACAGCTTAGAGTTGATGGAGCGCTGATGAGACTAAGGGACACTCGAATGCATTGTTCTTTTAATGATGATGGAAATCCCACGATTCTTCGAGAAAGCTGCTGGAGAGAAGCCACATTTCAGGATCTATCTGCGGTAAGTTCAATTTCTGTGGTTGAGCATGAATTATGATACTTCCTTTGTTTTGATAATATGTTACAATTACTTAGCTGGTTAGGACTCTTGGGAACCAAAGAGATTCTTGTGAACCTCTCCACTTCCCTACAATTATTTAGTTACATGACTTGTGGAAAATGAACAAGCATATAATCTCTTCAGATAGAAAAAAGGTTTGTCAACTAAAAAGATATAAACAAAAACCGTCCCCTAAATCTAATTTTTTTACTGTATAAATCAAAACTTTTTAATGGTTTCTCCATATCTATTATTTAGTTGCTTAAGAAATCCTTCAATGTTCTCATTAAGATTTATATCCCACAATTCTTTGTTGCAGTGTTTCAAGCTTTTAACCTGGATTAAAGTATTTCATATTTTCATAATTAGATGAAACTAAAAGTAGAAGTATCATAGTTTTTGCAAGACATGTAAAGCTTAGGGATTGAAGTTTCTGGAATTTGAAGTACAGTATTAATTTATATGCTTGATGCCATAGAGGTCCCTGACATGTAATGTGGTAACATGCTATTTTATCCTGTTGACTTGTAATGTGGTAACATTCTGTTTTACATGGCATCTGGTGATTCTTTGTTTCCATTTTATGGTATAGACTTGAGATGGATTCTTCCCCCCCTTTTTTTTTTCTCTAAAGACATTGTTTTTAATAATTCGTAGATCATACTATTGATTTTATCATTTCTTCCTGTGCCGCTTTTCATATTAGTAATGTTGAAAGAAATTTTTTGTTGCATCTAAAGTATTTTGTTTTCTCATCTCTTGATTAAATGGTGCAGAAGGGATACCCTTCGGAAGATGCTGCCTATAACGATCCAAGCATCATCAGCCAAAGGCTTCCTGTGATTATGCATAACACCCAAAAGTTAAAGGTACCTGGTAATATGTAAGGCTGTAAATTAGCCATGCAACAATTTTTATTGTTTTGGTTTGAATGTAAACTTTTCTTTTAGGCTTGTAGCATTCACATAAACATCTACTTTATGCATAATTGCTATTTTTTTAATTTAACCATGCTGGCATGATATTTGCTTGGATAGCTTAAAGAAAAAGCGATACAACATGAATTGGCAATACGTTGCAACTTTGATGCGTATATCATAATCTATTTCTATAAAAACATTCCTGTTAAAAACTTTCATGTTTTATTTGCTAAAGTAAAACAGGGTTTGCATGCAAACATTTTGGATGCGACCCTGGACCTTTGGCTTGGATGGTATGGAGGGACGGTAGATCCTAGCTTAACAAAAAAAAAAATTTAAAGCCATATGTAGCTAGTCTAGAAAGTCAACTGTACCTTGCATTTTCATAGACAATAAATTTATGGAAATTCTTGAAGGTTTGAACATTAGCTTAGCTATAAGTTGAACTAATCAGCCACAGCTTATTTATGGGTAATGTAAAGGAAGTTCCAAATGGTTATGCCATTTTTAATCATAAAATTATTTCTTCGCATTGGTTTAAATTTGAGAAAAGAAAATGTAACAGGAAGACAATGTTGTTGGATATTAATCACTTGTAGTAAATGGTATAGGAAACCAGAAAAATGAGAGAGTTCATGTGACAGGTATGCATTGCATATAGATATTATGTTCCATCTGATATATGGAAGTGTCTATAGGAAAATGATGTCTTCTGCAAAAGCAACTTTCTCTTTTTCTGCTAGGATAGACTCAGTCTAGGAAGGCAATGGAAAAGTAAAGGAAAAGAAACGTTAGGCATCACATGGAGGCGCTGATTTGGGTGGGATTCGGAGGAGTAATATACATGTTAATGGCAGAAAACTTGTTCATTCTCGTAATATCTGATTGTTTGTGGAGCTTGAGGAAGTGAAGTTGTACAAGTGCAACTCTTTCTTTTGGATTACAACTTAGCTGCAGTCTTGACCTTTCTACAACTACAACCTAAAATATAACATTAGAGATGTGTTGTTACTTAAAATATCTTCGAGTTTGTAGTGTGCTTTGACCTTTCTGAAGCCCTCATGATGTAGCTTTTGAGTGGTAAAAGCAGCCTTGGGTCGGGTTAGCTCTTAGGCTAGAATCTAACCAAGTCAAAATGAGTAAAAGCCATAATATTACTATGATTATTATGTGCACAATAGATAATATGAAGCTAGAAATTGATAAACCACACGAGTCTTGAAATTATTGCATGCATCATGGTATAGGAAATGACTTATTGCATGCCTAAAGCAGTGGGAACTTCTTAGTATCTTTCCAAGTAGCTTCTAACCTATGCTAGTTCTGTACTTGATAGATGAAAAATTGAGACCTCTTCCAAAAGAAAGTTCCAAACTAGGTAGCAGGATGGATAGATAGATCAGAGTCGAAGGCGTAAGTCAAGCTTGCATGGGTTTGATTGTGGCTCTAATACTTGTGGATCCAAGCGAAAGCTGCCTGGCCACATAGAGTCCATTACGTCGTCCAGTGTGAAAGGCATCATGTTAAACCTTGTATTGGCATCACTAAATCTTGCTACAAGTGAAGTTTCATCTCTGCTTGGCTTGTGCACGAGTGAATGGGGATGAATACTGAGCGATCTAACAGTACAAGAAGTATTGAAGGGAAACCCCATCATGGACATCATCATTCTTTGAGATTGGTATCTTCTAGCCTCACCTCTTTCTCTCTTGTGGGCGTTCTGGTGACCCCCTAATGCCTGCGAGCTGAAGAACTTCCTCATGCAGAAGTTACAGGAAAAAACCTTTCCGGATGCTGCTGGTCTTGCCTGTGAGTCTCTGTCTTCTTCTGTTGACTGCAAATTCCCTCCTAGGCTCAGGTTCAGCCACTCTCCTCGATTATGATCTTCGGTTTCTTCATTGTTATTGTTGCTGATGAAAGAGCAGCTGCTTTGCTCTTTGATTAACATTATTTCACCTCCTTTTTTTCCTTGGGAGATCATTTCTTCTCAAGTCTGAAATTAGACGAGGGGTGTCAAAAGAAAGTAGATGAAATTGAAGCTTGTGCTATGGGTTACTTTACAATGGCTTTAATGGACTGTTTGAAGGGTTGGATCCCAAAGAAGAAGAGAGGAAAGAAATGGAGAGAAGCATTAGAATGTTAAGTGGAGGATGTCTCTTCTCATCTCAATCAAGTGGCCCCGCAGCTTATTATGCTTTGTGCTCTAGGGGAACAAGGCTTAGGTCATCTTCACTGCTTTGGCTTCCCTAGTAAAATTCCTAAAAGCTTCGGATTCCCCACTTTCATCTTTCTCCTTACTCCTTACCTCATATTACACCAACTTTACATGCTTGCTTTTGGAGTAACTGAAGAATTACAGGGTTGACAATCCTGCAACAGTTCTTCACACTAGTCAAAGTCTTTCAAGTGCCTGCCACGATTGCTTCTTATCCAACAAGTGTACAACTTGATTTTTCTGTTTAACCTGAGTGGCTTTATGAGTATGAATGAGGATGACATTCTTCTATTGTTCTTGTTCTCAATAGGAATCTCTAGGTCATGGAGCATGAATTGACAAATGGAAAAGCCTGTTCTAGAATCTTTCTTTCGTCACGTACAGTTGTTGACGGGAATCAAACACTTAATGTAGCCTAATTTTAATCCATTTCCCAGCCCTCGTTTACCACCGGGCTAACCCCTAGGGATTAGGGATTAGTGAAGTTCTCCATCACTAATTAGTGAAGTTCTCCATCAGTAATTAGTGAAAACTCTTTTCATGTGAAGTATGAATTGTATTTAAGGGAATCTGGTTTTAATTGCCTTATAATAATTTGATGCGTTTGTCGTGGGGGCGTGTGGGGCCCAGAGAATTGCCAATAATGGTTAAAAAGTAAGCAATTTAGAAAACCAGATAGGGTGGGTGGTATTTTGGCTTGCCAAATTTTGATTGTCCCCTTTGGGACAATAGTATCTAACTAGCTATGTGGGTGTCTTCCTGTTCTTGTTGGGACTTGTTTAATGTCCTTTTTTGTTTTGTTTGAAATGATAGCTTGGTAGTGGGAGATGTGTATGTGTACAGTTTGTAGAAGCCACTTGTACTTTCCCTATATTCATTCCTTCAATCTTTTTGTGTCTTAAATCAAACAAAAGACTAGGAGTTAGTATTTGTTTTTGTTCTCATTTTCTTTTTCAGCAACTCTTGTCGTTGAGATTTGAATTCAAGAGCTCTTCCTCATAGACTAGGAGTAGGGTTTAGGGGCAATATATGTTGTTTAAGTATTGAAAATATCCTACTATAAGCAAATATTTTTCTTTCCCTTGCAATTTTGCTTTTGTTAAATTTATCTATTTATTCATTGTTGCACTTATGAACTTAGTCGATGTATGAATTTCTGTTAGAAATTTTTGCATTTAAATTTAGTAAATGTCTTTTAGTTATGGAAAGATATTACAAAAAAAAAATAAATCAAATACTAAATTATAACGATTTCAAAAAATGAGAACTCGTTGAGGATAACTATGATTGTAACGTATTAGTGATAGGCTTATTACTTGATATGCACCCAGAACAAATCAGTGAGTCTTAAAATGCACCCGAAATTGAAATTTGCCTCAGTTTGCACAAAGAACAGGCATTCCGTTACCTCCGTTGCACCATCCGTCAGTTTCTGTTACTAACGCTGTTAAAAGTGTTGATTTGGCAGTAATATTACAAAATTTGTAGGAGTAATTAAGACATTTGCTATATTGTATTAAATTATATAATAAAATTATTTTTAAAAAATTAAAACAAATTTCAAAATACCCAACACGTCCCCTTCCCTTTCCTCCCATCTCTACGATCAGCGTCCACTTCCCAATCTATCTCCACCAAAACCGCCACCTCCCTCCCTCTCCAATCCCTTAAGCGCCCGACCAGCCCAACCCACCCAATCCTCGTCTCCCTCTCTCCCTCTACTAGACCTCCCCCACCGCCAACCCACTCACCATTTTCTGACGAGGCTCATTTGCCACCATTTCCCTCTCTCCCTCTCTGCTTCTCCGCTTTCAGCCGCAAAGCCTCCCTCTCCTTGGCCATCTCTAACTCCGTCTTCTCCATTCTCAGAATCGACTCCGACACGACTCGGAAGCTCGCCACGAGTCCCGACAACCGCGTCGACTCACCATCCGAATCCGAGGAGCTTTTCAAGTCAGAACTCAAGTGCCAGTGAGAATGCTCGTCATCGCGATTGGCTACATTTGGATGTCCGCCTCCCTCTCCTTGGCCATCTCCAACTCCGTCTACTCCATTCTCATAATCGACTCAAACACAACTCGGAAGCTCGCCGCGAGTCCCGACAATCGCGTCGACTCACCATCTGAATCCAAGGAGCTTTCCGAGTCAGAACTTAAGTGCCAGTGAGAATGCTGTTGATCGCGATTGGCTACGTTTGGATGTCCGCCAGAGAAGAATCCGGCATCAAAGGCGTAATTATGACGGCCAGCGGTGTTGCGTGCGTTTTGGTTCGGTCTGGTTTGACTGCTCTGGAATGCCATTGTCACTGTCAGCATCTGTGAGATTGTTATTCAACTACGAAAAAGCAATGCAGCGTTTCGTTGACTCGGCGGCGGAAGAGCCTCGTCGGAAAATGGTGAGTGGGTGGGCGGTGGGGGAGGTCCAGTAGAGGGAGAAAGGGAGATGAGGATCGGGTGGGTTGGGCTGGTCAGGCGTTTGAGGGATTGGAGAGGGAGGGAGGTGGCGGTTTTGGTGGAGATGATTGGGAAGTGGACGCTAATCGTAAAGAAGGGAGGAAGGGGAAAGGGACGTGTTGGGTATTTTGAGATTTATTTTAATTTTTTAAAAATAATTTTAATATATAATTTAATAAAATATAGTAAATGTCTTAATTGCCCCTACAAATTTTGTAATATTACTGCCAAATCAACACTTTTAACGGCGTTAGTAACAGAAACTGACGGATGATGCAACAGAGGTAACATAATGCCTGTTCTGGTTGCAAACTGAGGCAAATTTCAATTTTGGGTACATTTTAAGACTCGCTGACTTGTTCTGGGTGAATATCAAGTAATAAGTTTTAGTGATATGATTTGATGTTTGATCTTTTGGTTAGTTTAATATTATAATGTTGATTTTAACCATTTGATCTATTTGGTATGTATTATGAGTTGAATTGCATTAAAAGTTCAATTCAATTTCTTTTTTTAATATTTTCTGTAAGGTACAAATTAAATCTTGACCACCCCATTAACTAGGAGGTTATACTTGGCGAAAATAATGGTCAGATATTTTTCATGCATGTTTGCACAATCTCTAATACCATATTAAGATTCCGGAGATATCGGAGATGTGGAACCATGTTAAGATTTTGGAGATGTGGACTGTTGGAAAGTACCCACCACTACTAGTACTAATGTTGCTTGAAAAGGTATCGGTCAAGTTTCCTTTCTGGGGTTTACTTTCTTCAACAACTATCATATGCTATTCAAATTCGAATTGCATGGAATGAGGATGAACTATTATTGAAAGGATAATCGTTATGAACTTGTAACACAAAACTTATTAACAAAGTAGTGAGATAAAAAAAAAAAAAATATTAAAGAATAAAAAGTTGATTCATAATGAGGGCCGGGGCTCAAATTCAAAGGTTGGCATGATTTGAATGGATGGTGGGATTAGCTACTGCTATTTCTGCCGTACTTGCAAAAACACTTGACAGTTGCGAACACTTGCAAAAGAAAATGGTTCATTGAAGCAAAAGAGGGAAGGTTCAAAGTGATCAAGTTGGTGTGCCCATTTTTGGAAGTATTCCACTTTCCCAAACTTTGGTTTAGATACAAAAGCAAAAGCCTAATTTTGCAATAATTGTCTTCACAAAAATCTGCACCAAAGCCTCTTCCCACATTTCATGCGTACAATTGCATGGAGTGTGAGAAGGTGATGTCAAAATGCACATATATGAGATCTGCATACCATAGCTGCTCGCCAATCTTACTATTTTAAAAGAAAATTTATAATTTTTTAATTTTACTATTTTAAAAGGATTGAATTTGATAATCTTTTTTTTATCCCTTATATAATCCAATCTAATTTCGCTCACCAAACGAACTTAACAAAAGAGGAGTCATGAAGTGACCAGGGTGGTCAGAGGTCCGCCCTGCCTTTTGTGATTTGGTTCTCACTTATATATATACACACTAGGGATTGTATACATATGATAGTAGTGTATGAAATATAATGGGTTGTTTCTTTTCTTTTTTGATATAAAAAAATAGATTCTTTTTATCCACAAAGCATAAACTCTTGTATAATTTTGCACTAAAATCATGAATTTGTTTTGAAATTGTTTTATATATGATAAGTTAAAAATTTATTTACAATATTTGTTCAGAAAATTTCTAAATTATTAATGTATTTTTTCTTTTTTGATATAAAAAAATAGATTCTTTTTATCCACAAAGCATAAACTCTTGTATAATTTTGCACTAAAATCATGAATTTGTTTTGAAATTGTTTTATATATGATAAGTTAAAAATTTATTTACAATATTTGTTCAGAAAATTTCTAAATTATTAATGTATTTTTTCTTTTTTTGTCCCTTTTTTATATTTCTAAAATGAAATGTGTACATTTTAAAAGGAAAATGAAGATGAAAGGTGGTATGTTGATAGTCTATTTTGCGAATTTATTTAATTAATGTATATTTAAAAAATTGATATAATAAAAAACTTTAAAAAATGCCTTGAAAGGCTTTCAAATAACCATGAATGTAATAAATAGTGAATAAAAATATCATCAAGTAAAAAGTTTCTAAAAAAAAAAACGAAATCAAAACTTTTGTTATGTGTCCCCTTAATATTTTTTCAATAATGCCATGGACATTACTTACAATCTCACTTTTTGTATCCCACCACATGTGACGTACGGCGTGGCATCGACGTCATCTTTTAATAATTACCTATCTCAAAATAATAAAATCAAACATAAAAAAAAATAAAAATAGAAAATAAATCAAACAAAAAAAAAATTTCTGAATGTTTCATAATTTTTTCATAAATCCTAAAAATTATAAGAATAAAATTCAAAAATTTTGTAGTACCCTAGCCCCTAGCTGTCGTCGTCTCTTCAACAATGAAACTAACTGCTAGGAGACCTGCGGGCGTGGTCGTAAACGTGGCCGCCGACATGTCCGTGGGCACTGGCTATAAACCCCAAAACTTTTGCAATCAAACTCCAAGATCCCCCACTCTCTCGCTTCGTTTTTGGTCCAGCTTCAAACCCCCTCTTCTTCTTCCCTCCGCCAAACTTCGCCAATTTTAATGACGGCGGTGGTGTGCTCTTGTCTGTTTTTGGTACCATCGGACCTGATTACGATTACATCGACATAGAGAATAAGAGAGGAGGCCCTGTACGTATAGAGAATTTGAATATGAAAATGTTTATGTCTTGTAGAATGATAGTTTAGTGTTGGGAACGTGTTAATTATGCATAATTGCTTTGGAATTTCTAAAGATGTAATTCAAGGTTGTAGAGGAGCTTTGTAAGACGTCTAACGGAACCAAAAATACCAATCAGTTATCTAAGTCTAACAATTCTGGTAATCAGGATCTCTGCTCAAGATATATTTGTATTCTTTATAATTTGATTGCAGAATGAAATTTTCAGGTTTACGAAACAATAAAGAAACATCTTTTTTGTTTTACTGATTTTTTATTTTAAAATTTTTTATGTTTGATTTTATTTTTATTTTTGTTTTTATTTTTAGATAGGTAATTAAAAGAGAATGACATGAATCACCACGTTGTGTCTCACATGTAGTGGGATACAAAAAGTGGGATTGTAGGTGGTATTTATTCACTCTCATTGATCACGCTATGTGACAATAAAACATAGGATAAACTACATAAAAGTACCCAAATTATAGGGGTCATTTCAAGTTCATACCTCAATTATGAAACTTTTCATCTAGGTATCCACACTATCAAAACACAACATCTAGGTACCCACCGTTAGCAATATGTTGGAAAAAATCTGTTAAGTGCCAAGTGACACTTGTGGCTTTTTTTTAATGCTGACATGGACTCCATGTCAGGTAAAAAATAATAAAATTTAAAAAATTTAATAAAACATTAATAAATATTCTAATTCACGCCTTCTCCACAACCTTCGTCTTCTCTGACTTCTCCGTCTTCTCCAACTCGTCGACCCGTGGTCCTCTCCAACCCTACAGCTCCGACGTAGAGGACCATTAACGGGTCGGAGGCGGAGCAACAACGGCCACAGTCCTAAACCCTAAACCCTAAACCTAAAATCCCAAATTGAAAACCCAATTCGACAACCCACAATCCATTCTCTACCCATATCAACTCAAAATCGTTTCGTTTTCAAAACCTAGAAGCCAATTTGGTCCATTTTTGCATACCCGAATGCCAATTTATCGGATCTGGGATTCCTTTATCCAGAACCCGAATGGGTCACCTGAACCTGCCCCCATCGAAGCAGAACCCAAGGCAATGGCACTTCTTGGACCTAGTCTCGGCGACATTCTTCGGCGTAGTGATTGTCTTCACTCCTTTGGGCGACTCGCTCGCTGCGTCTGACCGCCAGGCTCTTCAATTTGGGTGATTGGGTTTTGAAAACGAAACGGGGGTGAACGATCACGGGGAAGACTGGTTTGTGGCCTACAGATGGGTACTTTAACGACTCGTACCTAAAATTAAATCAATTATTTAAATTAATTAGTCAAAGGACGATTTTACCCGTGAGAGTTAGGGGGTACGGAGGTCGCTTTTTGTAAATTGAATTTTGGAAGTTTTTCTTGTATTGTTGCGTAGGTCTATTCCTCATGAATTCGTAGACGAGGGGTATGAGAAAATTGGAGTTCATACGAGGAAGTTACGAATCTGAAAAGTCAAAGGGCATTTTGGTAATTTTAGGAAAAAATTTCATTGAAACGCCCCATTTTCTCTCTCCTCACGGGATTGGTTAGAACCACTTTCTCTCCTCACTTAGTTTCTCTCTCTTCCTCCTCGTGACACCGTGAGTTCCCACCACCGACGACAGCTTTTCCAGCGACTCAAGCCACGCCACCACCATTATCTTCTTTCTCATCCCAAGAAGAATCCAACGTTGGTGGCCTTGCATACCGACGACCATAATGGAACGCGAATCAATGACCGAAAAAAACCCATCCGTCGCTTTCCGGCCACTAGAGGTAAAATCTTGAACTTTGGACTCAAATCTGGATTCCTCTTGCTTAGCAGATGAATTTAGACTATTAGATTCTGAAAAAGGGTGGAAAAATAAGAAAATCGAAAACCCAGAAATTCTGACAAAAATGGTGCATTCCGGTCACTATCGGTGACAGTATGACCATCGGCCAGTGAACCAAGTGGGAGGCACATGTTTGGCACGTGGAGCCATGTAGGAGCCATGTAGGAGCAACGTGGTAGCTACGTGGCAGCTCCGTGGCAGCCATGTAGGAGCTAAATGGTAGCTCCGTGGCAGCCACGTAGGAGCAACATGGCAACGAGAGTATGGGCGCGTGGACGGTGGGCGCCGACTAATGCCATTGCACGGCGGAGCATAGAGGGGTTTTCCGACAATCGATCGATGCATGGCGACGCAGGGGTTTTCCGACCATTAACCGACGTGTTGAGGGGTTTTCGGACCTCCAGCCATCGCGTGGGTTTGCTTTTCGGCCTCCGGCGGCGCATGGTGACAGTTTCGGGGCGTTTAAAACTGTTTTCACACTTTTTAGTTTGTTTAAGGTTGTTTTGGTTCTGGTTTGAGTGTTTTAAGCTTGTTTAGGAATGTTTGAGGTCATGTGAGAGCCAACGGGAATTAAGATCCCGGATTTAGAGGTATTTTCTGTCATGCGTGCTCGTTGAGGCATTGGCTTCAGCCGGGATTTGATTATTTCTTTGATCACATATTTAGAGGTATTTTCTGTCATGCATGCTCGTCGAGGTATTGGCTTCAGATGTGATTGATTATTTCGATGACCGCATGATTTAGAGGTATTTATGTTATATGAGCTCGTCGAGGTTGTCTACGCATACAATACAAGTTTTCAGCCGCATGCCTTTAAGGTATTTTCGGACATGCGTGTCTGGGGAGAAGGTCTCCATGTTGGACATCTTGGGTTCCCTAGCCAATAGCTTTGAGGTATTATCGGCTATTCTTATTTAGCACGTCCCCGTGTTGGACTACTCTTCCCGGTACATTGGGGGGATTGTGGGGTGCATATGTCAAGAGTAATGTGTGTGTTGTTATAATTTCTTATTGATCTCCTTCATGGAGAGTTTTTCTAGATATTTGGTGTGGACCACGAGGCTTATTTCTTTTGGATGGTAGCATGGGTCCCACCAGGTTATAAATGGATTTTTCTAAAAACCTATGCAAGCTTAACTGAGAGCTGTCCGGTCCTCTGTAGTCTCCGCAATCACTATGCTTGTCAAAAGTGACTCCCGGTATCAATAGAAGAAAAATCTAAACCCTAAACTCAGGACCCAAACTCCTGTAGGCCTTCATACGCCCTCAAACGGTCCAAAATAAGTTAGAACGCTCAAATAGGCCCTAAAACGGCCTCAAACAGACCTAAAACATCTAAAAACAGCTCCAGAACCCCCGCAAACTTCACTACATGCCACTGAGTTTCGAAAACCAGACCCATGCGCCGGCCAGGTGGTGGTGATTTTCGGTGTCTATCGAAGAGGGAGGAGAGAGAAATTGAGTGGAGAGAGAGAGAAAGTGTAACTGTCCAATGGCTTGAAGAGAGAGAAATCGAATTTTAAATATTTCTGACCTCCAAAATGACCAAAATTCCCTTATAAGTTCTAGACCCGTAACTTTTCCGTACGAACTCCGTCTTTCCCTTGCTGCCTGTCTACGGACGTGAGTTTGGGACCTACGCAATGATCTAAAAAAAACTTCCAAAAGTAATTCCAAATGAAGAGAAGACCCTTGACCCCCTAACTCTCAAGGGAAAAACCGTTCTTTTCCAAATTAAATTATGAAATTAAATAAATTTCAGGTATGGGTCGTTACATGCATCCTTTGTTCGCTCTGCACTTGACCTTAGTAGTACTTCTTTGAAACTGTTGTAAATTGAAATTCTGAACTTTGCTTCTAAACCTAGTATGCTCTTATTACCCTTACAGGATTGTGTGGTTGAGTCGGTTGTAAACTGTTGAAGTTGGTTTGGATTCTTAGTTGATGTGTAACAAGTGAAATTTTGGTTTTACCCCTTTACTAGGGAGATTCTACCGAAATTTCAGTAATAGTTTTAAAATTTGGAAGCTTGTGTAAGGGTAATTGAGTAATGGCGTTGTTTGTTTGAGTTTAGTCAGATGGGAACAGGGCTTCTCACGGATTTCAAGGGGGAAATTCAGGAGGGGTCATGTCAGTTACTCATACACTGACGACTACCAAGTGGTTAACTGTTCAGTCATTATTTCATACATAATTTTGAGCCCTTTTACATGTCTTTTGATTAATTGTGTGTCATCCATAGTAGAAAATGATCAATCTTGTGAGGCATGTGCAAATTTGGAAAGATAGATTATTTTGAGAACAATGCAAAAGGAATGGCCCAATTCAGAGTTGAAATCAAGGAGATGTCCTAAGTTCAATATCGGGTCCTAAAGATGTCAAAAACCGAGTCAAGGTGCCCTAGGACATGTCTAGGTTCCTGCGAAGGACCTGCTCCAGCTACCGCTAAAGAGGCCCCAAACGTGTCCCATGACGCACCCTAAGTTCTTGAAATGGAGCCCAAGTTATAGTCAGGACGTGTCCCTAACGCATCCCTCAGACAACCCAGATCGAGGCCAAAACAAGGTCCTGAGTTCTAGAAGAAGAGCCAGAGTTCAAGTCCTTACACATGCCAGGTTCCTCTCAGATGTGTCAGTTTGGGCCAAAATGAGGCCTCATCTTCCCCAATAGTTTATGATCGAGACACACACAAGCATTGAGCTTAAAACAATATTCTTAGGTGAAAGAAGTGCAAGGGCATGCTCAGATATGGCTAGGACATGTCCATGGCCTGTTCCGCCTAATACGGAGGCCTTGAGAGTGTCCAACAGAGGAACAAAGTGGGACAACGATGGAACAAAGTGAGCCAGAGAACAAAACTCAGTTGCAAACCATATTTCTAAGTGAATGACACGATAGAGCCTGCTTAGAACGGGCCAGGACTCGTCCATGGCTATTCTTCCCAAAAAGACACGTCTCGGGTGTGTCATTTTGTGCCAGATTGAGTCCTCGACTTTCCCATCAGTTTTCGATCAGGCCAAAGACCAGAACCAAGCTTTGTACATCATTTGTAAGTTAAAGAAGTAAAATGGCCCAGCTAGATATGTGCAGGACCTGCCTAGGACTTGCCTTGCCCTATTTGGAGGCCCTAGGACACTGAATTGGTGTCCTGCCACATCAAGAAGGTCCAGGGTTGGCCGATCCCATGCCTTGCCGTCCAAAGAAACCTAAGAAGCTTCCAAAACCTACCTAGCCACACAAGAACTCCCAAAGCCAATTGGAGAAGGATTGCCACACCAAATTCCTTAAGTCCTACTTTTTAGGACTTGTGTCCCTGCTATGTTAGTAAACAGTTTAGGGCTTTATTTCTTTACTTTTAAAGTCATATATTGTCCTAATTATTCTCCTAAGTTCTAGGGGATTTGGTACTCCTATTTTTAGTGGTTTTAGACGTTAGTTTTAAGACAACTAACCCTAGCCGCACCTTAGTTTGGTTTTTACTTTCTTTGCTGCACAAATAGTTTAGGTTTGATTTTCTTGCTGTGGAAGGGAGGCTGAAAACAGAGAGGAGTGGAGGTTTCTTGCGCATGTTCTTGAACTCATCATCAATCTCAGAGTTCTTTCTTCCTCTTTCTTTATTATTTTTGTACAATGACTTTAACTATGTTCTTTATTAATAACTTGTATGAGTAGTTTCTTCTAGAATTAGGGCTGCTTGAAGCCCTAACCATGTAGTTGTTTAGCTTGATTTTGGTACTTGCTTTTGATTATTATGATTGCTGAATATAGTTTGGATTACTGTGCGTCATGAGCTTAGTTTATGTTTATGAGATTGATCACCTTTCATATAACTATTGATGGAATTGCTTGACGGACTACCATATAATCTTGTAATTCACTTAGCATCAACAGTATATGGCTTTACATATATTTGTAATATAAATTCATGACAACCTAGATTATAAATCATCTTCTAGGGGTAGTGTGATTGCTCAAATTCTCTTTTGTACTTCATGCATCATCTTAATAGAGTTGATAGAAGTTTTAAGTGCTCACACGGCTTAGAACATGCTAAGTAAGAAGAGGATAACATATGTGGAGTGGGCCTTAATCGGACCTTTGCATGGGCATCATATTCAGAAGTTTCATAGTAATTGAATCAAGGAAATCTTGTTAGGAACTTAAATTGGTTAGTGGTGGATAGTTAGCCTTAATTCGACTTAGTTAATTAATCAATTGATCATCATTTCCCTTGCTTATTGATCTCCTCATAATCTCATATTAATAGTGTAGACTAATTCGTTCACAATACCGTCGTCGATGTATTAATCGTACTATATCTTTACTTATGCATAAGTAACTCATGATCATCGTGGTAAACCTCGTAAACCAACCACCAAGGAAGATTACTAAAAGTATTTATCACAAGTCTTGAATTGCTATTATGAACTGAACCATAACTATGACACATCACAACCATGCACAAAAATCAAGCATATAGATATATTTGTATAAAACAATAGGGTCCACTCATAGATAACCGGGGCTAAAGTCACCAGACGGTGTAGGGTCAATGTAAACTCCAAACTTCGGGTTCCCTAAACAAAAAAAAGTACAAGGTTCACAATGTCCAAAATACAAAACTAAGGAAAACCCATTTTGGTTCGCTCAAAACGGACTTAAAACAGGCTCGAACTGACGAAAAACGTTTAAAAATGGTTTGAAACGTACCAAAATTGGGTCCTTACGCCGTCGAAGGCCGGAAAATTGCCCAACGGGCTGCCACGTGCCGGTCGAAGGTCGGAAAACGGCCTCACACACCGTCACTCGCTGTTAGGTCATATTTCCTACATGCATTTCATGTCATATTTGGCCCCCTTACTTGTCTTTTGTTTGAAATCAGGCTATCCATACTAGAAAGTGATGTGCAGGCTTTAGAAAGATAACCTAATTATGAGAATACTGGAAAAATAATGGCTCAAATCGCAGCTAAAATGAAGGAGATGTCCTCATTGAATATTGGATCCTTGGCATGTCCCATGACATGTCCAGGTACCTCATTTTGGGCCCTTGGCCAAGTACCTCAATTCAGGCCATCCAGATCCCAAATCCATGTCTCATGACCAAGAGAGCATGTCTTAGAAGTGCCAAGGTCAGAGCCAAGACATGTCAAGGACATGTCTCAAGAACTTCCATCGGAGTGTCCCTGAGGAGCCCCAGTCATGTCCTAGAGGAGCCAAGTCTCAGTCGAGGTTCCAGCCAAGGCATGCCTTTGCCCCGCCTCAATGAGGTCCAAGTCTGAGTACCAGACACATCCTAGACTTAGTCGAGGATGAGTTCCAGAATGTGCCCTAAGTTAGTTCCTGAGGTCCATGGCAGTTCCAGGCGCAGGGCAGGTCCTTGACCTGACCGGTAAGTTCCAAAGAGGCCATTTTCATGCTTACATCTATTTGATCAAGACATGAAGCGTTTTTAAACTCCTTGGAATGTGTAGAAGCCGTTCAAGTATCAAGGCGCGCCTTGACGTGACATAGACATCCTTAGGACCAAGTTCCAAGTTTTCAGGATCTGCCCTAGGACTTGCCCAGGAAGACCGCGGGCTGCCCGCGACCAGCTTGTGTTCCCACTGGCCTGCTTGCATTCACACTCCCAGCCGTGTTCTGATTGGTTCTCATAGATCTTAGGGACTTTGTATTTACTTTGAAAAGTATTAAACATTCTAGAATAGTCTAGTCTAGGGTTTCTAATTCTAATCCTTGTAGGACAAGGTTTTCCCTTATCTATAAAAGGGTGCCTTTGTTATGTGTTTGAACCACGCCATTCCAGAGATTTAGACACTTTTACTTATTGTTTTGATCTATTACCGTGAGGCTTGTTTACAAAGACTCAGTTTTGTGCTTGGAGGATTACTTGAAGCTGTGCTTGGAGCTGGTTCTTCAGTGTATAATTGGGTTTAATCTTTCACTTCTATATTCAATACAATTCATGTTTATGCATTTCATTATGTGCAGTGAGTAGTTTACTTAGGGTTAGGGCGGATCTTAAAGCCCTAACCATGACAACTTCGTGACTTGGTTTTGGCGCTTGGTTTGATTATTGTGTTCATCTTGGTGTGTTGAATTACTGCTTAAACTGATATTCATTTATGTTTTTAAAACTGATCACTTTAATTGCATAGATTATAGATGACTTGCATCAAAAGGTTACATTAAGCAATGACCTTGTAATTTGACTCATGACATTCCTAGGGTTACCATGTAATCCCTAGGGTTAGTGTAGTGTCATTAAATCTCTTTAGAACTTCATGCTTCTCTTTGTGTTTAATTCGGAAACTGTGGGACTCAATTAAGCATAATTGGTTAGACATCTTAGGACCTCCATTAGGCCTATGACATACAAAGTAAGTAGAGATAAAATATGTAAGAGTGGGCTTAAGAGACCTCCTGCATGGGCACTAGACCAGGTAATGAACATAATAATTGAACCTTGCAAACCAAGTTAGAAAACGTTGTGGTTAGGGACTGCCTTAACCTGCCTTTAATTTGTTTACCATCTTTTGCTTATTTTCTTGTTTCTTGCATTTAAAGTTCTTTACTTTTTCAGCATCTTTTAACTCAAAACCCCCCTTGTCCGTGTCTTTGCATTTAGAGTCTTAGTAGTCTCTGTTATGAGTCTTTTATTTAGTGTCAAGCATATCTAATTAGTGTGTGTCTTTTATTTTCTGTTTTAAGAGTCCAAGTGCCTTTAAATTGTGCTAACTTGAGCATCATGAAACCTAATCAATTGAACATCTTCGTTGAGTCAAGTCTTTGTGGGAATCGACTCTTGCTTGTACTGCTATTCTATCTATTGATTAGTGAACTTGCTAGGTTATAATTGTTAAGATTTGTTTTTCATTTATTGTTGTACTTTTCTTCCAACAAGTTTTTGGTGCCGTTTCCGGGGACTTGTCCCTCAACGGTGTCCATTGATTTTGGTTACTAACTCAAGTTTGTCAGTTTGTGAGGTAAATATGGATGAATTTTACATGGAAAGGAAACTTGGTACGAGCCATACTCTTATGCATACGATCAGGGATGGAGCAATCATCCCAATTACATATGGAACAACACTCAATCCGTTCCTAACCCTTTTCCATCTCCTGGACTCCATTATCAAGACAGCTGAGTCCCTTCGTATCAACATGCTCCACCAACCAATCCTGGTGTGGGAGGAAGGTCCTTGGAAGACATGATGGCTGATCTGATTCAGAATACCACAACATTCCAGCAAAGTCTGAGTCAAAGCAATGCCACATTCCTACAGAATCTGCTCCAGTGCACCATGACCTATCAACAAAAAACAGATCATGCCATTGCTGCTCTCTAGGACCAAATATGACATCTTGTCGTCCAAATGAGCCGAATTGCAGACATGGCACCTCCCCCATCAACTGAAGTGATGATTGATGATGATGATGAGGATATCATAAGGCCAGAACCTCAACAATTTTCCATAAAGTTCGTGGCTCCCATCCAATGCCAAGCTGTGCCAGTGCCTCCAAAATCTGCTCAGATTCAGCAAGGGGACAACCCCAGTTTTGACCCTCAAATGTGTTCTTTCTTTTCTAATGATTTTGATTTTGATTCAATGACTAACCACACTTCCTTGCCTTACACTCATAGGTTGGAAATTTAAATAGAAGAAGAATGGGAGGAATGGGAGGAAGGAAATCCAAGGAAGGAAAATTGTGAAAAGGGCACCTTTGCAGTTGTTGGCGAGCCAGAGACGTGTTTGATCCATGACACCTTGATACCTCAAGGGATTGGACATGCATACTTTGAGACCTCGTGGGCTAGCCCGCGGTCTCGTGGTCCACTTGAAGGGAAACCTCCCAAACTTTCTCAAGGGGCATCGATTGAGAACAAACCAGCTTTGGATGAGGTTCATGCCTCAAGTACATGCCCTATGACCCAGGTGTCAAACAACCACCATGTACATCACTTCCAAACACCAAAAGGAAGGTGATTGAAGCCCTCAACTTGGTACCCCTCTTCAAGTTCAAAAGGAAAGGACCAAGGATATGGCTACTAAAATCTAGGACTCACATGGCACCACCTAAGGCGTATCACCCTAAGCACTTTCGAAGGAGGAAATATGAGAATGGACAGAAGACACTCTCATTCAAATCCCTTCTCAATCTCTTTCTTGATAAGCTACGTTCTCGTCAGTTTATTCCTTTTAATGTTCCTAATGCTTTTCTCCATGATGCAGCTACAATTAAGCACCTAGAATCTCGTTATATGTTCCAAGAAGTGGACAAGGAACCCCTGGCCGTGCCACCCCTTGCTTGACCTGCAAGGCACTTCTTGCCTAGACGTTAAATCAAGCGCTCCTAGGAGGAAACCTAGCCATGGTTTGTGATTCCTCCCTTTTCTTTATGTTTTCTATTTTGCATGCCTCCTATAAATATTTGCTTTTGATCTTAGTGTTTTAACTTGTTAACATTGAGGACATGTTTGGTTTAGGGTTGGGGGTGTGGATCAAAATTTTGCAACAATTAGGTTTGGGGGAGCACGGCTAGGAACTTAGTACTTTACTTGTTAATAAGCTACTTTGTTAAATTAATCATTAGTGTCTTGCTAGAGTCATGCCATGCTTAAGTTTGTGCGATATCCTTACACTTAATGCCTAACTTCAAGAAATTGAGCTAAAAGATGACTTTGTTTAAGTGGACACTAGAAAGTTTGTGGAGACTACTCTATGTGAGATTTTGAGCCTATGCCGTTCTTTTTGAGAGATTTACTTTGTTCTACTCTTAAACACTATTCAATTCGTTCTATAATGATTGATCTCATTATTATCACTTTGCATTGAATTTTAAAGAACTAACATCTTATGTAGACGCTGTTGGTTCTCAACTTGATAAACCATAAGAAGTGATGTAGGCTATGCATGCTTGAGCCTCTAAAAGCCATATATGTCCCTGTGTATGTTCCCTAAACACACTTTGAAGCCAAACACTGAACCCTACCTTTGATCACCCACATGAGCCCTAGATAGGAATCCCTAAATATTGGCCATGCCCTATAGTCTAGGTTGTTGCAAGGCAACATCAAATGAAGTTCATGACATGGAAAGGAAAGAACAGTTAAAGTGTTCAAAATCAAAGTCAAGTCGTGGAGCTCCTCAAGGCCAACTCATGAAGAAAAGTCCAAATGTGAAGATTGATATCAAGGGAATGTCTTAGACATCCCAAGTGACCCAAAAAGTCCTAACTTGGACAGAAAAAAACACAATGTAAACCATTGCATGATCTTGGCTTAGTTTGAGAAAAATATAAAAAGAAAGAGAAAAAAATGTGAAAAGAAAAAAAATGTGAAAAGAAAAAAAAAGAAAGAGAAACAAATTAGCTAAGCCAAGTGAGCCAATGGGAAGAGGAGTCACACATCATCATTCAGGAAATCAAACCTCAGCATATGAAGCCTTTGAGACTGCCAAAGCCCGGCCATGGGCCAAGGAAAGTTCAAAGAAGAAAATCAAGTTTCAAGTCATGCTTCTTCATGCCTTGTCATAGCTTAGGTTGTTGAAATCCAATCCTTTTCTTCTGATCTCTTTGAGCCTAGCCCCTTTACAACCCTTGAATGAAGACCTAACTGATCTTATGGGAAGTCTTGCTTGGAGTTAAGGTATGTCTTTACGTTCTTAAAGTTCAATTCCTTCATGAGATCCATTTTCAGAAATTGCCTTTCTTTCATGCTATTTCATATGTGATTATCTTTTTTCCCTTTACATAAACTCATCACATATGCTTGCAAGAGTGAAACTTTAGGATTCATGAGAGAAATTGAGAGTTACCTAGTGAGGTTAGAGTGGAGGCGAACTTTTTCTAAGTGTCAGGACCCGTCCCAAATTTCCTCTCGAAACCCGAGAAGGACCATGATCCTGTCTAACAACCTAAGGAAAGGTTCCCAAAATACCCTTCAATCCTTACAAATATAATATGACCAACTTCAGTTGTCAGACAAGGGATTCAAAGCACTTAACAATTCCAACAAATAACGACCACCCAATTTAAATATAATATCAGAGCGTCTAGGTAGGATAAATAGTACAATTTAGATATCCTACTCGAAGTTTAAATACACTGTGCAGCTGAAATACTAATGCCTCCGCCTCGTAAGAAATGCCCGCGTAAACTCAACAGCCTGGAGGGGTTTTTAAACACAAAAGTTGTGAGTGGACAAAAATAATCGTTTAGAAATTGTTTTCCGAGGAAATCTTACCTTTTTCCCCCTCCACTTTATAAAACCATGCATGCATCAAATAAAATAGTTCATGATATAAAACATCATCTGTAAATCACCGGAATTCCATTTCTTTTTAAAACCACTTAGTTGGACCCACGCAAAATCGGTATAAAGAAAACATATTGTGGTCCACAGTTTGGTTTGAAAATCATCCTCAAAAGAGTTTAAAATCATTTATTTGAACCTGGACACATAATATATCAATTCCACTATTCCTGAGATATCCACTAGCCACCAGGGTATCCCTTGGGGTGTGCTAGCCCTGTACTACGCGTAGACAGCCTCGCGACCAGGCGGAGCAAAACTCTCGATGCCAGAGTCTGAGAAACAGTAACCATCGGGACAGAAACGAGTGAAAACCAATTCTTTGAAAAATCACCAATTATATTGGAGGTTCACCAGGTTCACCGCATACAGCAGATCCTGGTCCCCCTCAAATTGGTATTGTTTATATTGGAGGTTCACCGGGTTCACCGCCAATAGCGGATCCTGGCCCTCCTCAAAACAGTTCAACCCAAAATCATGGACTAAATAATTATCACGTCAAAACGATATCAAAACCGAGTCCAAAAACCATGCCATTTCTCAAAACACACTTTCACTGAAATATTGGAAAACATGTGTCCAGCAATCATTTTTCAATTCCGAAAATTTAATGCAACAATACATAACAGTATTTAAACAAAGATACATT
This sequence comes from Oemleria cerasiformis, assembly GCA_037349345.1. NCBI lineage: Eukaryota > Viridiplantae > Streptophyta > Magnoliopsida > Rosales > Rosaceae > Oemleria > Oemleria cerasiformis. The sequence continues at coordinate 300,045 of JAZGTL010000025.1, forward strand.
GATGCATGCATTACAGTTTATAAACCAAAAGTCCACTCACCACCTGTCCAAGCAAGCTCAATCCCGACTTGTTTGTCCTTCCAAGGTTCCCGGAGCAGTATCGCCTGTCAATAATAACAATCGGGATTACCGGCTAGTAATAAGACTTTTATATAACAACTCCTTAAACCCTGGGAGGTCTACCTACGCTGCCCTAGAAAACGCAGCAACTTCGGACGCACAAAACTACCTCTAAATGACGTCCGATCAACTCGAAACCTGCACCAATAGATCCGGAACGTCAAAAACTAGTCAACACGCGTCGCCGTGACCTCAGACTCGGGCCCACGCGCCACCGGAAGGTCGAAACACGCTCCCACGCACCGCCACGTGCCGTCACGTGCCGGCCACACGCTGCTATAGTGACTCACGCGCATGGACCGATCTAACCCGGCCCAACTCGGCCTGACCCGATCCAACTCAACTCGACCGGTTCACTCAACCCGACCGGTTCAACTTGACCCGATCGGTTCAACTCGACCCGATTGGTTCACTCGACCCGACCGGTTCACTCGATCCGACCTGATCCTCTTGACTCGACCTGGTCTGACTCAACCCGACCCGGTCATCGGAGACTCGTCGGAGAAGACGACCGGACCACCGTCGCCGCCGCTGTCTGGTTCGCCGGAATCCCCCAATTCCGACCGAATTTCAAGCTTTTCTAACTTCTTCAAAACTCAACCATTTTTCATAAATTTTATGTCTAAATCTATCTACTCAAACCCATGAATCCAAATATGATCTTAAAACAACAAAACCGTACATGTGCTAGCCGAAAAATCGATCAGAAGGTTCGATTCTTCCTATACTCGGCTCGACGCCTCCCGTAGTCCTCTCCTTCGATGGTTGGTAGCGTTGTGATCGTGGGAAGGAGTAGAATCCAATTAGTGGAATAAAATTGGAAGTTTAGGCCTTGAATGAAACTTGGAATTTGTGGATTTTGGGTGTTTGTCTTCCACGGGTTCGAGGTGGGTTTGTGTGGTTCAAAGAGAAAAATGAGAATGATGATAATAAATTGATGAAATGAAGATGAAGTAAAGGTTTTGGGGGTTAAACATATCTACTCCCAAACCAAAATTATCAAAATGCCCTTGAACATCTTGACCCGTAACTTTTGTACACAAACTCCGTTTTCTGCGTGCCGCCTGTCTACGAACTCATGAGTTCGAAATCTACGCAATGGTACCCGAAATTTCGTCTTTTTACAAAATAATTACAAAATTTGATAATTACATTTTTCCGGGTCGTTACAATCCACCCCCCTTAAGAAATTTCGTCCTCGAAATTCAACACTACCATTGGAACAAATGAGGATACTGTGCCCGCATTAGTTCTTCGGTTTCCCACGTGGCCTCCTCCACGTTATGATTCCTCCATAACACTTTAACTAGAGGAATAGTCTTTCTGCGCAGTACCTTTTCCTTCCAATCCAGAATTTGCACTGGTTGCTCCTCAAAGGTCAAACCATCTTTAAGTTCAAATGGTTGCTCTTCCAACACATGAGACTCATCAAATAAATATTTCCGGGGGTAAAGCAAGTCTGTACGGTACAGGTCCTATCCTCTCCATAATCTCATACGGCCCAATGTAGTGAGGACTCAGTTTTCCTCGTCTATCAAAACGCACCACTCCCTTCCAAGGAGATAATTTCAAGAACACCCAGTCTCCAACCTCAAATTCAAGATTTCTTGTTTGGCGGTCTGCATAGCTCTTCTGGCGATCCTGGGTTGTCTTCAACCTTTCTCTAATGATTCTTATCTTTTCCTCAGTCATATCCACCAACTATGGTGTTAACAGTCTCCTTTCACCTACTTCATTCCAGCACAACGGTGTCCTGCACTGCCTCCCATACAGTGCCTCGAAAGGAGACATCCCAATACTCGACTGATAACTGTAATTGTAAGCAAATTCCATCAGAGCCAGGTGTGAATCCCAGTTCCCTTTAATCTGCAGTACATAAGCTCTCATCATATCCTCCAAAACCTGGATTGTCGTCTCAGACTGACCATCCGTTTGAGGATGAAAAGCTGTACTGAAATGCAATGTAGTGCCAAAAGCCTTCTACAAACTCCGCCAAAACCTGGAGGTAAATCTAGGATCCCTATATGAAACAATTGACTCTGGAGTCCCATGTAGCCATATGATCTCATCAACGAACAATTTGGCATACCTGCTCATCCGGAATTCTTCCCGTACTGGCATGAAATATGCCGACTTCGTGAGACTATCAACAATTACCCATATTCCATCATATCCCTTATGTGTCCTTGGAAGTTTATACACAAAATCCATCGTAATGTGATCCCACTTCCATTCCGGGATAGGTAATGGTTGAAGTGCCCCATAGGGTTTCTGCCTCTCCGCTTTCACTTGCTGACATGTCAGGCATCTACTCACAAACTCAGCAATTTCCCTTTTCATCCCAGTCCACCAATAGTGTCCCCTTAGGGTATGATACATCTTGGTTCCTCCTGGATGCATAGCATAAGCCGAACTATGAGCCTCATCAAGAATTTCCCTCTTTAGCTCCAGCTCATTCGGTACGCACAACCGTCCATCCTTAACCAATGCTCCATCATCCCTAAGTGCATAGTCCTGCCTGTTTCCAGCCTCCAACTCCATCCTGATAATGCACAATGTAGGATCCTGGAGTTGAGCCTCAATAATCAGATCAATCAGAACATGCCTGACATGGAAACTAGCCAACAAAGCCCCCTGTCTATCCATGTCCAGTACAATCCCTGCTCTCCGGAACTCTACTAACAATGGTAGGTAGACTGTATGCAAATGGGCCAAAGAACCCATGGACTTCCTGCTCAAGGCATCTGCCTCAACATTGGCTTTTCCTGGGTGGTACTCAATCATAATCTTTTATCAGCTCTAGCCACCTTCTCTGCCTCAGATTCAGGTCCTTCTGAGTGAACAAGTATTTCAAACTCTGATGGTCGGTGAAGAGCCGACACGTCTCCTTGTAAAAATAATGTCTCCAGATTTTCAGTGCATGCACTACTGCAGCTAACTCCAAATCATGAGTGGGGTAATTCATCTCATGGGGTTTAAGTTGCCTGGAAGCATACGCTATCACTTTCCCATGTTGTACCAGCACACAGCCTATACCCCTCAAAGAAGCATCACTATACACCTCGAATCCCCCGTTACCATCTGGAAGGGTTAATACTGGAGCAGAAGTCAACCTTCTCTTTAGCTCCTGAAAGCTCTGCTCACAATCAACATCCCAGTCAAACTTGACTCATTTCCTAGTCAACCGAGTCAACGGGGCAGCTATTGTAGAAAATCCTTCTACGAATCGTCGATAATATCCCGCTAAACCCAGAAAGCTCCTCACCTCTATCACTGTCCTCGGTTGCTCCCAGTTTGCCACTGCCTCAACCTTTTGGGGATCTACGCTGATACCTTCAGCCGAAATCACATGACCCAAGAATCCCACCTCGGTCAACCAAAACTGGCATTTACTGAACTTGGCAAACAATTGCTTTTTCCTTAGCATATTCAGCACCAACCTTAAGTGCTTCTCATGTGCCTTGGCACTCCTTGAATACACCAAGATATCGTCGATGAACACAATTATAAATCGATCCAAATACTTTCAGAACACCTTGTTCATCAAGTCCATAAATGCTGTCGGGGCATTAGTCAAACCGAAGGGCATCACCAGGAACTCATAATGACCATAACGAGTCCTGAAAGCTGTTTTCTGAACAACCCCTTCCCTGATCCTCAACTGATGGTACCCGGATCGAAGGTCAATTTTTGAGAAATATTTTGCCCCCTTCAGTTGATCAAATAAATCGTCAATCCTTGACAGAGGATACTTATTCCGCACCGTCACTCTATTTAACTGCCGGTAGTCGATGCACAATCTCAGACCACCATCCTTTTTCCTCACAAATAATACCGGCGCACCCCATGGTGAAACACTTGGTCTAATAAATCCCATATTCACCAAATCCTGCAATTGAGTCTTCAACTCTTTTAATTCTGCCGGTGCCATTCTGTACGGTGCCTGTGAGATAGGTTGAGTACCTGGTAGAAGCTCTATGGTGAACTCAATCTCTCGATGAGGTGGCAATCCTGGAAGATCCTCTAGAAACACATTAGAGAACTCACTCACCACAGGAATATCCTCCACTCTCATCGGAGTATCCCGAGTATCAAACACATGAGCCAAGTAACCCTCACAACCTTTTCTCAATAATTTCTCAGCGGTCAACACCGATATCACTCCGGAGGGTAGTACCCTACGATCTCCCCAAAATGTAAGTTCCGACAAACCTGGACTCCGGAAAACCACTATCTTGTCATAACAGTCTATGGAGGATTGATGCATAGTCAACCAATCCATCGCCAGAATCACATCAAACTCAAAAATATCTAAGGGGATTAAATCTGCCTCCAACCCATGGCCTTCAACCATCACCGGACAACTGCGAATCACAAGGTTCGCCACTAACATATCTCTGGTAGGAGTACTAATACCCAGGTCCCAACCAATCGGGGACAACTCTCTATCAGCAAACAATGTAAAACTCCGAGAAATAAAAGAATGAGTCGCCCCGGGATCTATTAAAACACAAGCATCACGGTTGAATATAGATAACGTACCAGTAACCACCTCTGGTGCTGCTCGCGCCTCCTGTTGCGTCATAGTAAAAACTCGAGCTGGTGTACCCGAAAATCTACCACGATCCCCATATCTCCCTCTAGCCCTGCTGGTCCCACTAGCTCTATCGGCCCCACTGAATTGGGTCTGGCCCCCAACTGTAGTATCATAAATCTGTCATGCCCTCTGGCTCGACTCATTTGCACCATGACCCAAGGAACTACTGCCCGGACGACGATGTGGACAGAATCTCTTGAAGTGACCAGTCTCCCCACAGAAGTAACAACCGGAGCCACCATATCTGCCACCCTGTCTTCCGGTTGACTGCACCGAGGTACCGCTAGACTGAGCATATGATTGCCATGCCTGGCCAGCTCCACCACTGCCTGACCCGGATTTCGCACTCCCCGAATATCCAGAACTATGACTACATCTCTTTGATGCTCCCTGACTGGAGGTTTCGACATTCCAACGCTCCCGACGTCGCCTGGAACCATTGTACTACTGCTGAATTGGCAAACCCAAACTCAACTATACTCGGGCTGCAACATCAGATAAACTCAACTCTACTCGGACTGCTTACCGAATCTCACCCCTCAGTCCTCTTTCAAATATGCGGCACTTGTCGCTCTCGGTCACCACCGAAGCCAGTGCAAAGCGACTCAGCGCTAAAAAGCTTTGCTCGTACTGGGCCACAGTCATGTCTCCTTGCTGTAAATGCAAGAACTCGACCTCCTTGGCCTCCCGGTACGAGTGAGGGTAAAATTGCTCAAGGAAGCGCTCTCGGAAAGCTTCCCAAGAAAGTGTATGGACACTCCAACCTGACACCTCCAATGAGTGCCACCAGTGGTAAGCAGAACCACTTAACAAAAATGTGGCCAACAACACCCTGTCCCCTGGAGGACATCTCATGACCAAGAACACTCGCTCCAATTGAATAATCCAATCCTCAACATCATCTGGGCTAGACTTGCCCGTAAATATCGTCGCCCCTAATCTCTGGGCTCTCTCAATATCTGAAACCTCAGTAGTAGCCCTATTATGAAGTACTGAAGCTAATGTCTGACCCAGCTGTTCTAGTGTCTGCCTCAAATCAAGCTCCACTGCGGGTTCATAGGCGTCTCCATTATTCCCAGACTGCTGACGGGGCTCGCATCTCGGAGGCATTCGCTGAAAAGAAACTGTAACTCCTTAATACCCAAAATTCACTTGTACACTAAGTGTACGGTCTACAGGAATTTAACCTAGTGCTCTGATACCAATTGTCAGGACCTGTCCCGAATTTCCCCTCGAAACCCGAGAAGGACCCTGATCCTGTCTGACAACCTAAGGAAAGGTTCCCAAAATACCCTTCAATCCTTACAAATATAATATGACCAACTTTACCTGTCAGACAAGGGATTCAAAGCACTTAACAATTCCAACAAATAACGACCATCTAATTTAAATATAATATCAGAGCGTCTAGGTAGGATAAATAGTATAATTTAGATATCCTACTCAAAGTTTAAATACATTGTGCAGCTAAAATACTAATGCCTCCGCCTCGTAAGAAGTGCACGCGTCAACTCAACAGCCTGGAGGGGTTTTAAACACAAAAGTTGCGAGTGGACAAAAATAACCGTTTAGAAATCGTTTTCCGAGGAAATCTTACCTTTTTCCCCGTCCACTTTATAAAACCATGATTGCATAAAATAAAACAGTTCATGATATAAAACATCATCTGCAAATCACCGGAATTCCATTTCTTTTTAAAACCACTTAGTTGGACTCACGCAAAATCGGTATAAAGAAAGCATATTGTGGTCCACAATTTGGTTTGAAAATCATCCTCAAAAGAGTTTAAAATCATTTATTTGAACCTGGACACATAATATATCAAATCCACTCTTCCCGAGATATCCACTAGCCACCAGGGTATCCCTTGGGGTGTGCTAGCCCTGTACTACGCGTAGACAGCCTCGCGACCAGGCGGAGCAAAACTCTCGACGCCAGAGTCTGAGAAACAGTAACCATCGGGACAGAAACCAGTGAAAACCAATTCTTTGAAAAATCACCAATTATATTGGAGGTTCACCGGGTTCACCGCATACAGCGGATCCTGGCCCCGGATCCTGGCCCCCCTCAAATTGGTATTGTTTATATTGGAGGTTCACCGGGTTCAGCACCAACAGCGGATCCTATCCCCTGATCTTGACCCTCCTCAAAACAGTTCAACCCAAAATCATGGACTCAATATTCACCACGTCAAAACGATATCAAAACCGAGTCCAAAAACCATGCCATTTCTCAAAACACACTTTCACTGAAATATTGGAAAACATGTGTCCAACAATCATTTTTCAATTCCGGAAATTCAATGCAACAATACATAACAGTATTTAAACAAAGATACATTGATGCATGCATTACAGTTTATAAACCAAAAGTCCACTCACCACCTGTCCAAGCAAGCTCAATCCTGACTTTTTTGTCCTTCCAAGGTTCCTGGAGCAGTAGCGCCTGTGAATAATAACAATCGGGATTACCGGCTAGTAATAAGACTCTTATATAACAACTCCCTAAACCATGGGAGGTCTACCTACGCTGCCCTAGAAAACGTAGCAACTTCGGATGCACAAAACTACCTCTATATGACGTCCGATCAACCCGAAACCTACACCAACAGATCCAGAACGTCGAAAACTAGTCAGCACCTGTCACCGTGACCTCAAACTTGGCCCCACGCATCACCAGAAGGTCGGAACACGAGCCCACGCGCCGTCACGCGCTGGCCACGCGCTGCTACCGTGACTCACGCGCCTGGACCGATCCAACTCGGCCCAACTCGACCTGAGCCGGTCCAACTCAAACCAACCGGTTCTCTCAACTCGACCGGTTTAACTCGACCAGACCGGTTCAACTCGACCTGATCGGTTCAACTCGACCCGATCGGTTCACTTGACCCGATCGATTCACTCGGTCCGACCCGATCCGCTCAGCCCAACTTGGTCTGACTCAACCCAAACCGGTCATCTGAGACTCGCCGGAGAAGACGACCGGACCACCGTTTCCCCACCGTCTGGTTCGTCGGAATCCCATTTCCGACAGAATTTCAAGCTTTTCTAACTTCTTCAAAACTCAACCATTTTTTACAAATTTTATGTCTTAACCTATCTACTCAAACCCAGGAATCCAAATATGACCTTAAAACATGAAAATCGTACATGTGCTAGTCGGAAAATCGATCAGAAGGTTCGTTTCTTCCTATACTCGGTTCGACGCCTCCCGTAGTCCTCTCCTTCGATGTTTGGTACGGTTGTGATCGTGGGAAGGAGTAGAATTTGATTAGTGGAACAAAATTGGAAGTTTAGGCCTTGAATCAAACTTGGAATTTGTGGGTTTTGGGTGTTAGTCGTCCACGGGTTCGGGGTGGGTTTGTGTGGTTCAAAGAGAAAAATGAGAATGACGATAATGAATTGATGAAATGAAGATGAAGTAAAGGTTTTGGGGGTTAAAAATATCTACTCCCAAACCAAAAGTACCAAAATGCCCTTGAATATCTTGACCCGTAACTTTTGTACACAAACTCCGTTTTCCGCGCGCCACCTGTCTACGAACTTGTGAGTTCGAGACCTATGCAACGGTACCCGAAACATCGCCTAATATTTTTCGAAACAAAACTTGATTTCCACGCCCTTACCCGACCAAGGGTAAAATCATCTTTTTACAAAATTTGATAATTACATTTTTCCGGGTCGTTACACTAAGGCATTTAAACTTTGTTGTTTTTGAACTTGAACTGTAACGACTTGGACCAAGAATTAAATTAATTTGAGAATTTAATTAAGGAAAAGATGATTTTACCCTCGATTTCGGAAGGGTTTGGGAGTCAATTTTTGACTGGCAGTGCTTTTAGAATATTTTCTTGGTTCATGGTCTCGAACTCACGAGTTCGTAGATAGGTGGCACGCGAAAAACGGAGACCCGGTGGGATCGTTGTGGGTCTAGAAGCTTCAGGGGCAGTTTGGTCATTTGGAAAAATCCAAAAATTTAGGGGGATATTTTCTCTATTTTTGGACTTTGCCCAGACCTAGACCCGAACTCTCTCTCTCTCCTCCCTCGGAAATCTCTTTCTCCTCCCCATGCGAACACCGAATCCACCACCACAGTCGACCCATTTCTAGGTCTTTCCGATCCAAACCGAGGCTAGGGATGGATTCCCGTCGACCTCACGAAGCTTTTGGTGTCAATCTTAAAGCACGAACACCACCGAGGACGGCGAAACGAAGAGAGGAAGTCGGCCGAAACTTTCCGGTCGAATTCCTTCCGAACTAGGTAAGATCTCGAACTCCTGACTTTATTTTTGGCTTCATGGTGAAAAGTAGATGGATTTACAAGGACGGAACGTGAAAAACGGTCGAGAAATGAAGAAGTTGGAAGCTCATCGAAAATTGCCATTTTTGGCGAGATTTTCCAGATTGCCAGCCACCAGAGACGATGGCGACGGCGGTTCGGTCATTGTCTCCTGTGACTGGTCGATCGGCGGTGGTTGACGTGGCATGCCAGGTGGTAGCCACGTGGTGCCACGTGGCAGCACAGTTAGCGTCCAATCAGCAGTCAGCTGACCGTTGAGTCAACTGACGCCGTCAAGATTTGACGGAATATGCTGACGACGTTAGCATATTCCGTCAAATGATAACGGTGTTATGACGGAACCCTAACGCAGTTAGTCTGAACGAAATATTCTGATTCTGTTACATTTATTGTTGTACTTTTCTTCCAAGACTCCCCTATCGGAATCTGCAATTGCTGGCCAGAATATTTCGTCAATCTTGACGGAATATGCTAATGCCAAAGTATGCTAATGACATTAGCATATTTCGTCAAAGTAGACGGTGTCATTTTGATTTAACGGTCGTTAACGTTTCTATTAACTATAACGGAATATACAGTTAACGGATTTGGTTAAAGTTAACAGACGTAAACGGATTTGGTTAAAGTTAACGGACGTTAGCGCCAACGCCGTGTATAGTCAAGGCTTGACGGAATATTCCTTTACTGGTGAAATATTCTGTGAACGGCGACGGTTGCTGTCAGAATTTGGAAAAACTTGACGGAAAACTCCAAATTTCCAGCGAGGTAAAATTTCTTCATTTTTTTCACCAAATTCAACACCCAATAAATGAAAATTCATCTACACGACGCTAGGAATCGAAAATCAAACTTTTACGCCGATATTGTACCTAAATTGTCCGGAAAGTAGTGGTGGTCGTCGGAAACTTCAACTTTCCGATGAAGCTTCAATCGCCGTCGTTCGTGTGCCAAATCTGATATGAAATTAGTGAATCTTCATCTACTCAACAACAGCAATCCAATGGTACAAAAATCGAGTTCAACGTTTACTTGAGTTGGCTGGAAAATGGCCCGAAAGCCACGAGACCGAATTGCTTTCTGCCGTCGATTCTCCTTCCAAGGTTGTCAGGGGCGTGAAGGACCGGTACAGTTGAGTTCGTGGTGCCGAGAGGAAGATGATGGTGGTGGTGTGGTGGTTTGGTTCTCCGGCGACAGTGGTGGTGTGGTGTTATGGTTCGCCCACGACGTTGGTGGGTGGTGGTGGTGGTTTTTGGTTTAGATAGAAAGAGACAGAGAGTGAAATTTGAGGTGAGGGACAGAGTAAGAGTGAAAGTGAGAATGTGTGAACTTTTCCAAGTTTTGGGCTTAAAATGGTTTTAGCCTCAAGGTAATCCAACTCCAAACTTGACCTACACTCATACAGCTTGTTAAGCACTCAAAGCCCGAATAAGTGCCCGTAAGGGCATTTTGGTCATTTCCAAATATCGGGTTTGAATTTACAGGACGTGATGTAACATTTTTTAATCGTAAGAACGAAAAAAAAAATGGAATCTTTTTATTGAAAAGATGATTTAACATGGATTGGATTGCTCGGGCTATACTGTGAGTGGACTTTTTGTTTCTAAAGTTTTATGCATGAATATTTACTGTTTTTTATGATAACATTTTTATTATGGATTTTATGGTTATGTGGTTTTGGGCTTCAGCTTCGGCCCGAGTTTTTACAGAATTGGCTTCGGCTGGGTTTTTATGGATTTGGCTACAGGCGGGCTTGTGGATTTCAATATTTGGGTATTTGGGTTCATATTACTATAGTCCACTATATGTACCATTCCCTGTTACTATTATTATTTCCGGCCACGTGTGCTAGAGGGATTATTTTCTCCAACGCATGATTTAGAGGTATTTTCAGTCATGCGCTCGTCGAGGTATTGGCTTCGGCCGGAATTTCTCCGCCCGCATGATTTAGGGGTATTTTCTGTCAGGCGCGTCGTCGAGTTTGTCTACATGCGTAGTATGGGATTTCAACTGCATGTCATTGAGGTATTCGCAGACATGCGTATCTGGGGAGAAGGTCCCCGTATTGGACCACTCATTTCCCTAACTACTGCTTTGAGGTAATTTCGGCATTGGTTAGTCGGTAAGTGGAAACAACCAAAATAAAAGAAGTATTTGTAATAGACACCCACAAAAATTACAGCTTCTTTGAAGATTTTGTGGCTCTAATACACATTACACTTGCATCTATACTTATTACTGTTGACAAGCTGAATTGGTGGCTGTGGGATGCTGCTACTAAAGTTTTTTTTAATCTAAGGACAAAGTCAAATGATTATTGATAAGTCATGTTTTATATAAGTTTTATACCCTTTTTAACCTATAATTTAGCTTAATATTGTGATTAAATAGGAGAAAATAATATGTTTGGTGATAAATGTGCAGAATTAAATAAAACATAAAATTACGAGAAAATGGGCGAAAGAATCACCTCAATCAGAATTATAACAAAGAAGTTATGAAGAAAACAAGATCATCCACCGAATTATCAAGAGGAATTCAGCAGAGAGCTGCTGAAGTGCATCCAAACCCAATCTGAGTAGTTCGGTAGGCGTCTACCCAATCTGGAGTGACACCGGATTCAAGCAGATGCTGCCCTTAAGCCCCTGTTTCATCAGCATGCTACGGAATTCCCTGATGAAGGTTCCAGCAGCTGTTTTCCTTGTTTTCGGAGGAAAACTTCTCCAACTAAGTTTTGATTTTGCCTTCCTTTCCCTTTAAGGAAACCATTTTTCATTAGGACTTCAATTTATAATTATTTTGTTTAATGAAAAGGCTTTCTATACCTTTTCTTTCTAGGATTTCAATTGTAAACTCCTTATTATTTGAGGATTAACTTTCTCTTATAAAAAGGGAGGCATGTGCCATTGTAAAATTCACCCATCAACACACCACATTTCTACAACTCTAAGAGAGTAGTGAGAGGAAGCTTTTGAGCCATTCTTGCAATAATCTTACAGTACCCATACACAATTCACCACAAAATATCATGTTTCCTGAGCTCGTCATGAGCTAAATCACTTTGCTAGGACGAGGGCGTAACCCAATTATGAATATTTGATTCTTTGTGTTATATTAATTTCAGTTTTCCTTTCCATGATTGAGTAATTTCTACTGTGCTTTATGTTATCAAATAACTGATCACTATTTACTTGAAGAATTAAGTTGAGTCGTATTTGAGATACTTAATAATGCTTCTTGTAGGAATTGCCATAAATTACATAGCCAATAGGACGATAGTCGAGCGTATGGTTTATGCAACTTTGTTCACTGTTTTCCATAAATCTAAGATACTTAATAATGCTTCTTGTAGGAATTGCCATAAATTACATAGCCAATAGGACGATAGTCGTGCATATGGTTTATGCAGGTTTGTTCACTGATTTCCATAAATCTTAAAAGGTTCTTTTATGTAAATTTGGTGCTGTATCTGGACTAGGTTCATAAGAAGAATACAATTAACGATGCCGTATCTGGATTGTTAGTGAGTTAATGGAAAATACTGTCAACTTGGGAAGAGTAAATTGGAATTAGTATGCATATAGGAATTAAATAGGATTAATTGTGGGGAGTCTAAAGTCCTAGTGTCCATCTACATATATTTCTCTCAACTTGTTTTGCGCTTTTATTTGTTATATTAATTGTTTTGTTTCAATTACAATCAAACTTGGATTTTCTTATTCAAATAAATAAAGGAATTAAATTGGTATAATTGATAGTATAATTCGGTCTCTATGGGACGATACTCTTTACTTCGAAATACTATTGATTGATTTTGTGCACTTGAAAATTAGCGATCAAGTTTCTGGCGCCGTTGCCGGGGACTGAAATTGCTACTATCCTTTATCTAGTTTAATTTTAGTTTATTTGAGTCTTAAGTAGGTTTTTATTTCATTTTTCTCTTCCCTTTTACATGTACTTCACATAGTTCATGTAATTTCCAACACGATCTCAACAACCAGAGTTAACACCACTGGATTTGGAGCTTGAGAAGACGTTGAGAGATCAAAGGAAACTACAACGAGCACTTAGCCTTTTTGAACCAAAACCTAAGAATCCAATCATGGCCTAAGCAACTCCTCCTCGCCGCATGTCCGACATCATCGCACTCACCACCGCTATCACACCGGCCATTGTCCGCCCGACAGTAACCGCAAATAATTTTGAGCTCAGACCAGACTTCATCCAAATGGTGCAACATGCATCCATTTTTCATGGGTTATCAAACGAAGATCCACATTACCATATTGCTATCTTTCTCGAGATGTGTGACACTATTAAAATAGTAGGTGTCTCGGATGCCGCACTTCGTCTTAGGCTTTTCCCATTCACATTGAAGGAAAAAGCAAAAGTTTGGTTTATTTCCCAACCATCCAGTTCTATCACTACATGGGCTACCACTTTGGCTACAAAATTCTTATCCAAGTATTGCCCTCCCTCTAAGATGGCGGAATTAAGAAGTATTTGCCTCTTTTTGCCGTGGTGTTCTTCAGATTTCTCGTCATTAAAGATGTTCTTCAGCTTTAAGTGACGAAAACTTCATAGAAATCCCAGATTTTTCAGAAAATCAAGAAAAATTCAGAAAATTCTAAAAACACCTTGGAACGATTCCAAAGCCTCCAAAACATCCAAAAGCATCCAAGAGATCAATTATAAGGTGTGATAATTCCTTTTCATTATTAAATTTGGAATTTCTTGCGTTCTAAGTTAACTTTATATCATGCCTTATTTTTGATTAATTCCTTTAGAGTTCTTTCAATAAAAAACAAACCTTTCAAATCTAAGTTTTTTTTATCATAAATTTGAAATTTGAATTTGATTTACACAAAATTTTAGGGTGCAAAGTTTCAATTTTGAAGAATGAATTGGAAACTTTTTGGGGACTTGGGAATTTTCAAATACTCAAATTTTTTTGTTAATTTCATTACTTTTCGCTTAGTAATAAGGATGAATATGCTATGTTTCATCACCAATTCTTTGCTAAGTTTATGCCATGAACGATTTATATCATAAATCTTTGCACTTCACAATGTCATACATAGACTAATGAAGTGTACACAGTTTCTACATTTGTTTGAACCATTGAAAATTAGTGGAGACTACCCATGTGAGTTCTTGAGCCTATTTTCCATTCCTTGAGAGGGTTTTAAATTGTTTATACTCTTAAACACTCTTCGATTTTGTTCTTAAATTTTATGGTCTCATTAACATTCATTGCATTGTTTATTAAGAACTAACCTCTCACGTAGGTACTCTTGGTTCTAAGTTTGATTTTCCATAAGAAATGATGTAGGCTATGCATGTGTTTAACCTCATGTAGGCCTTTATCCAACCCTTTGTGTGTGCCCTTAGCCCATTTGAAGCCAAACACTAAACCTTTTCTTTCATCACCCTCATCAATTTATTCAAATTAACTTTCAAATTAAGCCATACCCTATGGTTTGAGAGATACCAAGGTGGTGTATTTAAAGAGAGTGGTTTAATCTAAATCATCATAAAGGGCAAGATGAAAAAGAAACAAATAAATGATGAACAAAAGCTGCACTATATTGCAGAGAGCGAGAAGTGGTCAGAAAGCAATACTCTAAGGCGGTGTGTAGGTACAAGTTTTCCTTTCACCAAAAAAAAAAGTTAAAAAAAAAATTCCAAGGAATAGTTTGAAGAAAAGGAATTTAGGGAGCTGTTTCATGCTAAGTTCAAAGAATGTGCAAGCCAACAATTCGAAGATTAGCCACTCTTGAAGAAATGCGTATTCATGGTGTCGTTCAACTTTTTTAGCCTCTTTCCTTTTCTATCATACCTTTAGCCTAGCCCCATTACAACCCTAGTAAAGACCTAACGGATCTTATGGGAATCATGCTTGGAATAAAGGTAATGTATCTACGTTCTTAAATTTCAATTCCTTCCATGAGATTAAAAATTCATAAATTTACCGTTCTTTCATTGAAAATTCATATGTGATATAATTTTGATTTCGTTTACATAAACTCCATCACATATGCTTGATTGAGTGTAAGCCTAGGAAAGTGAAATTTGAGAGATACCTTGTGAGGATTAGAGTCGAGGAGAAATCTTTCTATGGCATTGGAGTGTAGTAATTTTTATGCTCGATTATTTTGAGTATTGGCATTCACACTTAACACTATGATACACTCTTGTAATGGCATATTTTTAGCTTTGCAAGCATGATTGACTTTCATTGGTTCTTATTAGTTTGTTAAAAAAGTGAAGTTTTTAACGCCTTTGTTTTCAGTAAAACGTTTGTAGGTATCGTAATTAGTAAAACCCTCAGGAGACAACACTCATCCTACTAGAGACACCTAAGGGTTTAAATGTTTTAAGTAAGATCGAGTCTTTATTTAGCTTTTATTTTTATAATTAGTTTTGCTCGAGGACTAGCAAAAGATAGGTTTGGGGGTATTTGCTAAGTCATGTTTTATACCCTTTTTAACCCATGATTTAGCTTAATATTGTGAATAGGAAAAAATAATATGCTTGGTGAGAAATGTGCATAATTAAATAAAACATAAAATTACAAGAAATTGGACGAAAGAATCAACTCAATCCGAGTTATAACGAAGAAGTTATGAAGAAAACAAGATCCTCCACCGTAATATCCAGACGAATTCAGCGGAGAGCTGCTGAAGTGCATCCAAACCCAATCTGAGAATTTCGGTAGGTGCCTACCATATCTGGAGTGACACTAGATGCAAGCAGATGCTGCCCTTAAGCTCCTGGTTCAGCAGCATGCCACCGAATTCCCTGATGAAGGTTCCAGCAGCTATTTTCCTTGTTTTTGGAGGAAAACTTCTCCAACTAACTCTTGGTTTTGCCTTCCTTTCTCTTTAAGGAAAGCATCTCGAATTAACTTTCTCTTATAAAAAGGGAGGCATAGGCTATTGTAAAATTCACCCATCAACACACCACATTTCTACAACTCTAAGAGAGTAGTGAGAGGAAGCTTTTGAGCCATTCTTGCAATAATCTTATAGTACGCATGCACAATTCACCACAAATCATCATGTTTCCTCAGCTTGTCATGAGCTAAATCACTTTGCTAGGACGAGGGTGATCAGTCATTATTTATGCATCATTTTGATGTCTTTATATGCCTCTCTTACATGTCTTTTGAATGATTTCGTGCCATCAATAGTAAAAAATGATCAATCTTGTGAGACTTGTATAGATTTGGAAAGATAGGTAAATTCTGAGAAGAACGCGAAAAGAATGACTCAAATCGGAGTTCAGATGAAGGAGATGTCCTCATTTCAATATCTTGTCCTGAACTGGGTCCTGAGTGCGCCAGTGCGCCTATTTTGAGTCCTTGACCAAGTACCTCAGATCATGCAATCCGGGTCCCAAACCTGTGTCTCATGACATCAAGTTCATGTCCTAGAAGTGCCAAGGTCGTGCCAGGACATGTTGAGTACATGACCTAAGAACTTCCCATCCGAACCCAGCCTCTGCGCCTAAACCCTAGTTCATGTTCCACCAGCGGTGGATCAAAGTTCCTCCTCTGTGCTAAGCTTGACAACCTATGTGCCTGGCATGAGCGAAGATGCGCTTCTACTATGCTCATGGTATGCCTCAAAAGCGCAGTCCTAGACCCCTATGACGAAGACATTCGAAGAGCCAAGTTCTAAGTTCCAGCGTCTGACTGCGGGAAGATCGCGGCTGCCCGAGGCCAGCTTGTGTTCCCACTTGCCAACTTGCATTCACACTCCCACCCATGTTCTTAATGGTTCTAATAGATTTTAGGGACTTCGAATTAATTAGAAGTACAATAAGTATTCCAGAACATTTTAGGCTAGGGTTTTTAATACGAATCCTTATAGGACAAGGTTTTCCCTCTGTCTATAAAATGGAGCCGTTGTTCAGTATTATTAAAAGAGGAGATTATTATAAGAGCATTATTTCGGAGATCTAGACACCCTAGCTGCAATTTACATTGTAACTCAGTTGAAAGTAAACCGTTTCTTATTTTCTGCACTTTTTGGGCATGGAGCTTGGAGGGGAAGGCTTTGCTGAGTCTCTGTTGTGCACCATTGTTCATCAGTGTTCTTTACTCTAAACTTTTATTTCATTGCAATTTAATTACGAATTCAATTATTTCTGTTTTAATCCCAGTTATGCGTAAGTAGTTCTTTTTAGGATTAGGGCTGCTTGAAGCCCTAACCATGTTAGTTTGTTAATTAGATTTTGGCTCTTGATTTTGATTGGTATGCATGCTGAATAACTCTGATTACTGCTTTAACTACCATTCCTTTATGCCTATGAGCTTTGCTACCTTGTTTGCATAAATTATTGATGGAATTGCTTGAGTGACCACTATATCATCTTGTAATTCATGAACATCAAGAGGTTGAGGTTAAGAAACGATCTTGTAGTCGGAATTCACAACGCTCTAGGAATGCACATCACTTTTCTAGGATAGTGTAGTGTCATTAAATTCTCTTTGTACTTCATTCATCATCTTAAACGGTAGGTGATAGACGTTCTAGAGTACACATTATGCTTAGAACATGCCAAGTAAGAGAGAATAATATATGTGGAGTGGGCCAACCATCAGGACCTTTGCATGGGCCCTTCATTCAGAAGTTGCATAGCAATTAGGTCAAGAAAATCTGGTTAAGGACTATAATTGGTTAGAGTGGATAGTAAGCCTTAATTCGCCTTAGTTAATAATCAATCAATCTATCATTCATGTATTTTAATTTACTGTTTTACTTTCGTGCGTGTTTCTAAAAATCATAAACCCCCCCTCCTTTAGCGTGTGTGTGCGCTTTTATCTAAGTTAATTAAATCTGAACTTAATTGGATTAATCGTTGAGGCAAGTCCTCGAGGGATCGACTCTTGCTGTGCTACTATACTATTCTTATCGATTTGTGCACTTGCAAGGATTTTATAACTGTTAGAATTAGATTGCATATTGCTTGTTCTCTAATTTTACCAACAAGTTTTTGGCGCCGTTGTCGGGGAATTGTCCCTCAACGGTGCCATTTAAGTTTGAATTTTAACTTATTTTTGTTTTTCTTTTTTTAGGTACCCGTGTATGTCATTCCAAGGCTCGATGCACGGATCGTCAAGTGGGCCGTCTTCAAAAGAATCTTCAGTAAACAGCTCACCACCACCAGATCCCAGGAGGATGGCGGATCACAGAGAAGAGCAAGGCCAGGAACGTGGCCTAGTACCTCAAGCCCCATGGCTCCTTAAAGACTTTGCCATTCCCCATGTCTCAGAGGATAAATTTCCCAATGTTTTTCCTGAGTCAACAGTGGCAAATTTCGAATTAAAATCTGGGACGATTCACATGCTTCCCACATTTAACGGACTTTCCGGCGAGGACCCTCACTTTCATATCAAGGAATTTGTTGAAGTCTGCTCAACGCTGCACATTAATGGCATGACAGAATCTAAAATCCTCCTACGGCTTTTTCACTTCCGTCTCAAGGATCGCGCAAAGGTATGATTTCATTCGCTGGCACCGGCTTCCATTCACTCATGGAGGGACTTGACGTCCAAATTCTTAACACAATATTTCCATGTGGAAAAGACGAGCAAATTAAAGTCCAGAATAATGAACCCACGACAAGACATGGAGGAGTCTTTTTATGAGTTATGGGGACGTTTCAACCAGATGCTACGGGCGTGCCCCCACCACCATATTGAAGACCATTATCTTATGTTATACTTCTACGGAGGCTTGAAGACTAGTGATCGGAGAATGGTAGACTCTCAATCCCAAGGGATTCTAGAAGGCATGGCCGAGGAAGCAAGGACCGCCTTTGAGAACATCGCTCAAAGGGAAAAACAATTCAGCTACAGAGGTCCTTCCTCTAGGGCTACTGGTCATACGTACACAAATCACAATGATGACGCCATTGCTCAACTCACGAAAATGGTGAAACAACTGTGTGAAGAGAAGGAAAAAGGAGTTCAAACCTACGAAGTATGTTCAATACAGGGCCACACATCGCAAGACTGCCCAATGGTGGAAGACGTCAATTTTGCTGGCAGTTTCAATAACAATTCACGACCCCGGAATGACCCATATTCAAACACTTACAATCCGGGGTGGAAAAATCATCCAAACTTCCGCTGGAGCAACAATCAGACTGCCGCCAATCCTTTGCCGCCCCCTGGATTTCAGCAGCAAGCCGCTGCCCCTCAAGGGAACTCTCACAGGCCTTCCTCAAATCAGAGTGGAGGCAGCAAGTCTTTGGGGGATACCGTCAATAACTTGGCTCAACAGCAAGTCCAATTCATGCAATTCATGCAAGACAGCCAGAGTAAGATGAGAATCACAAATAATGCAATTGACCACTTGGATCGGCAATTGGGAAAAATTGCAAATCAACTAAATCAGCGGGAGCAGGGAAAGCTTCCAAGTCAAGTCCTGGTCAATCCTAAAGGATTTCACAATCCCACGACCAATACCATCACTCTACAGACTAGAACACAACTTCAGAGTCTTACATCTGCTGCCATCTAATGGAATAATGAAAGACTTGACACTGAGGAGGATGATTTCCCCGTGACATCCTTGAGGCACAACATTGCGCCGCCAACCATGTTCCAGGCTCCACCGGGAGCCTTGCCACAAGAAGGACCAGACCCTTCACCTTAATCGGTTATGCCAAGAACCGATAATCAGGGCGTGCCACTAAACTCACCACAGCCGCAACAGCAGGCGCAGAGCTTGCCCAGCGACTCAATAAGCACCTCAACAAAAGAAGCCTCTGAACCTGAGCCTACTTCGACTTCACCCAGAGCCATGCCCCAGCTGCTATCGCAAGACGTGCCAAGGATCATGTCTAAGGAACTGCAGTAGGCCACGACTGACATCCAACTTGCTCCTATGGCCCATTCGCAGCATCCAAATACTTCTAACTCTAAAACTCAAATTTCCAATCTGAAACCAACAAAAAAGTAATGTTTGAGTTAGCTAATAATTTTGAAATCCCATTCCTCGCAGGTTCCAAAACAGGAATAAGCAAAAGGAGGACTTTGAGGAGGAAATCATCAACATGTTGCAGAAGCTTCAAATCACACTACCTTTCCATAAGATCATCAAACATATGCCTATCTTCGCAAAGCTCATCAAAGACTTAGTCGCAGGAAAGCGTGGTTTCAGCACCACTGACATCATTGAAATTCCTAAGGCATGCTCTGCTGCCCTATTGCGCATGCCCCTTAAAGCCAACGACCCGGGGCCTCCCTCACTTCCATGTGTCATTCAATCAAAAAGATTTGAGCATTGCCTCTGCGACACGGGAGCTTCAGTGAACATCATGCCATTCCACATTTACAGGTCACTCAACCTAGGCACACTCAAACCTACGCACCTATGTGTTAGATTAGCTAACGCCTCTGTTACTAATCTAATGGGAATTCTAGAAGATGTACTTGTACAAATTGGAGACACATGCATCCCTGCGGACTTTTTCGTACTCCAAATGAACAGAATTGACAAGAATGAGGAATCCCCACTCATCTTGGGAAGACCTTTGCTAGCTATGGCTGAGTGCCTTATCGATGTCAAAAATGGCCAAGTCTCCATCAAGGTCTTGGACAAACTTCGGACATTCTCCATCCATGATGCCACCCAATACCCTGCAGAACCAATTGAGGACTTGCCGTTAAACACCATGGGCTTACTGCTGCGGAAGGCACTCGCCAATTGCTGCATAGCAGATGCTCTTAACACAACCATCACTTCACCAACTGCTGAGACACTTGACGAGAAGGTGATGGAGGAAGTCAGAATTCTTGATACTATTCCTGTTTATTCATGGAACAAACAGCCAGCTTTTGAGGCGCTACCTCTCTTGAACCACAAGACTCTGCCGCCCACCATCCATCCCCCATAATTAGAATTAAAACCACTGCCTGGTCATTTAAAGTAGGGCTACTTAGGCAAGAATCAGACCCTTCCAGTCATCATTGCCTCTCACTTAAGTGGGGCCGAGGTGGAGCAGTTGGTGCGAGTCTTGAAGGATCATCATACGGAAATCGGATGGACCATATCCAATATAAAAGGGATCAATCCTGCCAAATGCATGCATCAAATACTTCTTGAGGATGCTACCAACCCATCAAGAGAAGCGCAACGAAGATTAAATCCACCTATGAAGTAGGTCGTGAAGAAGGAAGTCCTTAAACTCCTAGACGTGGGGATTATCTATCCTATAAGTGACTCCAAGTAGGTAAGCCCGGTTCAAGTGGTTCCAAAGAAAAGTGGGATTACTGTGGTAAAGAATGAGCATGATGAGCTCGTACCCCAAAGAGTTCAAACCGGATGGAGGGTTTGCATTGACTACCGGAAGCTCAATACCACCACCCGCAAAGATCATTTCCCCTTTCCATTCATCAATCAAATGCTTGAGCGGTTGGCTGGCCATTCACATTATTGCTTCTTGGACGGCTACTCAGGGTATAATCAGATTGCTATCGCCCCGGAAGACCAGGAAAAGACTACATTCACGTGCCCCTTTGGCACATTTGCCTACTGAAGGATGCCTTTTGGTATGTGTAACGCCCCAGCCACCTTTCAACGCTGCATGATGAGCATCTTCTCTGACATGGTGGAGGATATAATTGAGGTATTCATGGACGACTTCTCTATATTTGGCCATTCATTCGAACTGTGCTTAGCTAACTTGTCCCGAGTACTAGAACACTGCCAAGACAGTAACTTAGTGCTGAATTAGGAAAAGTGCCACTTCATGGTACATAAAGGAATTGTCTTGGGCCATGTGATCTCTAGCCATGGAATTGAGGTGGAAAAAGCTAAGTTAGACATAGTGGCAAGACTGCCGTACCCTACAACCCATCATTATGCCACCAAATTGGGACTTACCTTTCGAACTTATGTGTGACGCTTCGGACTTCGCTGTAGGAGCTGTTTTAGGACAGCGTGTCAACAAGCTTCCTCACGTCATCTACTATGCAAGTCGAACCCTGAATGACGCCTAGCTGAACTACTCCACCATCGAGAAAGAGCTCCTTCCTGTTATCTTCGCTCTTGAGAAGTTCATATCATACTTGATTCAGACTAAGGTCATCATCTACACTGAAAATGCGGCCTTGAAGTACTTACTCACTAAGAACGACGCCAAGCCAAGGTTGCTGCGATGGATGCTATTTATCCAAGAGTTGACCTCGAAATTCAAGATAAAAAGGGAAGTGAAAACGTAGTGGCTGATCATATGAGCCGCTTGATACATGGATCCAACGAAGAGGCTGACCAATTGCCGCTCCTGGAGACATTCCCAGATGAACAGCTATTCGCACTCCAAGCAATCGATCCATGGTACGCTGACCTCATTAATTACCTTGTCACTAAACAATTTCCTTCCTCTTTAAGCAGGTATTAGAAGGACAAGCTAGCTAAACAGGCCAAGTACTACATCTGGGACGAGCCTTACTTATGGAAGCATTTTCTTGATCAAATCATTCGACGATGCATTCCTGAAGCTGAGATGGAATCTGTCCTAACATTTTGCCATAGCTTGGCTTGTGGAGGCCATTTCGGAGCTAAGAAAACGGCACTCAAGGTCCTTCAAAGAGGATTCTATTGGCCTACATTGTTTAAGGATGCATACGAGTTTGTACTCACTTGTGATAAATGCCAACGACAAGGTAACATAGGCCCTCGAAACCAAATGCCACTACACCCTATCCTCGTGGTTGAGATCTTTGATGTCTGGGGCATTGATTTCATGGGACCTTTTTCGAACTCTTTTGGAAATCTCTATATTTTATTAGTTGTCGACTATGTGTCTAAATGGGTGGAAGAAATTCCCACAAAAACTAATGATGCCAAAGTAGTTGTGAGCTTTTGGCAGAGTCACATCTTAGCCAGGTTCGGAGCCCCTAGGGAAATCATCAGCGATGGCGGAGCGCACTTCTGGAATTGTTCGTTTGAAGCTTTAATAAAGAAGTATGGTGTAACCCACAAGGTCTCAACACCTTATCACCCGCAAACGAGTGGCCAAGCTGAAGTTTCCAATCGAGAAGTAAAGGCTATATTGGAGAAAATGGTAAGCCCTGGCCGCAAGGATTGGTCCCATAGATTGAACGATACATTATGGGCCTATAGGACAGCATACAATACCCCAATTGGCATGTCTCCGTTCAGGCTTGTTTTCGGAAAAGGATGTCACCTACCAGTGGAATTGGAGCATAGAGCATTTTGGGCAATTAAGAAGATGAACATGAATATCGATGATGCTCGAGTACAGAGAAAGCTGTAGCTAAGTGAATTGGAGGAGCTCCGAAATGCGGCTTATGAAAGTGCTCAGATTTACAAGGAAAAAACAAAAGCTTTTCACGACAGGAACATTCAGCCCAAGGCCTTTCAAATAGGACATAAAGTCCTCCTCTTTAACTCAAGACTCAAGATGTTCCCAGGTAAGTTGAGTTCACGATGGGCTGGACCTTTTGTGAGTACTCATGTTTTCTCTCATGGTGCTGTTGAAATTCAGTACCCAGTTAAGAGGGAGCCATTCAAAGTGAATGGTCATCGCCTAAAAGCCTACTTCGAGGTCCTCCCCAGTCCAATCACGGGCACCATTAACCTTCCACCAGCGCCAAGTGCCCCGCCTGCGCCAACTACATAACTAGACAGCCCCGTCTTGCCTAGACGTTAAATAAAGCGCTCCTAGGAGGCAGCCTAGCCTTGGTTTGAATTTCTCTCTTCCTTTGCTGTTTATGCCCGTTATATCTCTCAAACCTTTCTACTGTTGTCATGCTTACTGCTTATCACATTGAGGACAACGTTCAGTTTAGGTTTGGGGGTGTGGATTTAAAAGTTTTGCATATAGAAATAAGTAGGTTTGGGGGTGACACACGACCAGGACTTTTGAATTTTCAGCCTTAGTTACTTAATTTTTTTCTTTGGAATAGTATGATAACTTGTTAATAGGGATGTATATGCTAAGTAACTGTCTTAGCCTTACTAAGAGTCATGCCATGGTCAAGTAGTTCATAATCTGCACTTCACAATGCCATATTTTAAGTGATTAAGTGAACGAAATAACTGAATCTGAGTGAACCTTAGAAAATTAGTGGAGACTACCATGTGAGATCTTTGAGTCTAATTGCCATTGTTTCTGAGGGATATACTTGTTTCTACTCTTAAACACTCATTGCTTTTTTTCTTAATTGTTGATCTCATTACATCCTTTTGCATTGAATTTTAAAGAACTAACATCATTTAGATACTCTTGATCTAATGTGTGGTTTGCCATAAGAAGTGATGTAGGCTATGTATGCTTTAACCTCTAAAGGCTTTATCCTACCCTAATGCATGCTCCCTAAGCCAATTTTGAAGCCAAACACTTAACCTTTTCTTTCATCACCCAAAGTATAACCTAACCAAAATACTTAGCCATTCATCACAGCCATGCCCTATATCCTCAGTTTGTGCTAAGGTTGCCGTAAATGAGATTCATGGTGAGAATGAGAGGTGAAAGAAGATGCTGCCCAATTCAAAGGACATTGGCGTCAATTCAAAGTTCAAAAGTAAAGAAAATCTTTACAAGTTGGAAGCTGCACGAAAGTTTGAGGAAATCATTGCATGATCTTGGTTCAACTCAATTCAATGAAAAGAAAAAATAAAGAAATCAAAAGAAAAAAAACGCTGAAAAGAAGAAAAAAAAAGAAGAAAAAGTGAAAAACAATGTGAATTGAGCTCAAAATAAGCCACAAGAGCATCAAAATAAGCCATCAAGAAAGCACAATGCCGTGGGCCTTAAGAAAGGATTAAGTTAAGAAATTCCAAGTTCAAGTCATGACTTCTCATGCCTTGGCACAGCTCAGGTTCTTTGAATCTCATCCTTCCTTTCTAAACCCCTAAGCTTAGCCCCGTTACAACCTAAAAAGGAAGACCTAACTGATCTTATGGACAATCATACTGAGGAGGTACATATCTATGTTCTTAAAGTTCAATTCCTTTCATGAGATCTTGATTTCCATAAAGTGCTATTCTTCATTATTATTCATATGTGATTAAATTTGAATTTCATAACATAAACTCATCACATATGCTTGAAAAGAGAGAAAGCCTAGGATTCTTGTGCGAATTGAGAGTTGCCTAGTGAGGATTAGAGTCAAGGAGAAATCTTTCTAGGGCACTTAGATGAAGTTGTTTTCAAACATGATCACTCGAAATATTGGCACTTATACACGTACACCTTCACATGAAACTCACGGCTATGGCATTCCTTTTAGTTCTGCAAAGCATGTCTACTTACTTTGAGTCTTATTCGCTTGTTAAAATTATTATCTCTAGCATCTTATTTGTCTAAGGAAAACATTTGTGGGTATCGTGCTGCTATAACCATCAGGAGACAAAACTCCTCCTACTAGGTGAACCTAGGGGTCTAAATGTTCTATCTTAACTAAGATAGAGTCTTTTCATTTTGTTAAAGTTTTTTTTGCTCAGGGACTAGCAAAAGATAGATTTGGGGGTATTTGATCAGTCATTATTTATGCATCATTTTGATGTCTTTATATGCCTCTCTTACATGTCTTTTGAATGATTTCGTGCCATCAATAGTAGAAAATGATCAATCTTATGAGACTTGTACAGATTTGGAAAGATAGGTAAATTCTGAGGAGAATGCGAAAAGAATGACTCAAATCGGAGTTCAGATGAAGGAGATGTCCTCATTTTAATATCAGGTCCTGAACTGGGTCCTGAGTGCGCCAGTGCGCCTATTTTGAGTTCTTGACCAAGTATCTCAGATCATGCCATTCGGGTCCCAAACCTGTGTCTCATGACATCAAGTTCATGTCCTAGAAGTGCCAAGGTCGTGCTAGGACATGTAGAGTACATGTCCCAAGAACTTCCCATCCAAGCCCGGCCTCTGCGCCTAAACCCTAGTTCCTGTTCCGCCAGCGGTGGATAAAAGTTCCTCCTCTGCGCTAAGCCTGACAACCTGTGCGCCTGGCATGAGCGAAGATGCGGTTCTACTATGCTCATGGTATGCCTCAAAAGCGCAGTCCCAGACCCCTATGACGAAGACATTCGAAGGGCCAAGTTCTAAGTTCCAGCGTTTGACTGCAGGAAGACCGCGGGCTGCCCGCGGCCAGCTTGTGTTCCCACTTGCCAGCTTGCATTCACACTCCCAACCATGTTCTGATTGGTTCTAATATATTTTAGGGACTTTGTAATTAATTAGAAGTACAATAACTATTCCAGACATTCTAGGCTAGGGTTTTTAATACCATTCCTTATTGGACAAGGTTTTCCCTTTGTCTATAAAAGGGAGCCTTTGTTCAGTATTATTAAAAGAGGAGATTATTAGAAGAGCATTATTTCGGAGATCTAGACACCCTAGCTGTAATTTACATTGTAACTCAGTTCAAAGTAAACAGTTTCTTATTTTCTGCACTTTTTGGCCATGGAGCTTAGAGATGAAGGCTTTGTCGAGTCTCTGCTGTGCACCATTGTTCATCAATGTTCTTTACTCTAAAATTTTATTTCATTGCAATTTAATTATGAATTCAATTATTTCTGTTTTAATCCCAGTTGTGCGTGAGTAGTTCTTGTTAGGATTAGGGCTGCTTGAAGCCCTAACCATGTTAGTTTGTTATTTAGATTTTGGCTCTTTATTTTGATTGCTATGCATGCTGAATAACTCTGATTACTGCTTTAACTGCCATTCCTTTATGCCTATGAGCTTTGCTACCTTGTTTGCATAAATTATTGATGGAATTGCTTGTGTGACCACTATATCATCTTGTAATTCATGAGCATCAAGAGGTTGAGGTTAAGAAATGATCTTGTTGTCGGAATTCACAACGCTCTAGGAAAGCACATCACTTTTCTAGGCTAGTGTAGTGTCATTAAATTCTCTTTGTACTTCATGCATCATCTTAAACGGTAGGTGATAGACGTTCTAGAGTACACATCATGCTTAGAACATGCCAAGTAAGAGAGAATAATATATGTGGAGTGGGCCAACCATCAGGACCTTTGCATGGGCACTTAATTCAGAAGTTGCATAGTAATTATGTCAAGAAAATCTGGTTAAGGACTATAATTGGTTAGAGCGGATAGTAAGCCTTAATTCGCCTTAGTTAATAATCAATCAATCTATCATTCGTGCATTTTAATTTGCTGTTTTACTTCCGTGCGTGTTTTTCAAAATGATAAACCCCCCTTCTTTGGCGTGTGTGTGTGTGCTTTTATCTAAATTAATTAAATATGAACTTAATTGGATTAATCGTTGAGGCAAGTCCTCGAGGGATCTACTCTTGTTGTGCTACTATACTATTCTTATCGATTTGTGCACTTGCAAGTTTTTTATAACTGTTAGAATTAGATTGCATATTACTTGTTCTCTAATTTTACCAACAGAGGGCATAACCCAATTATGAATATTTGATTCTTTTTGTTATATTAATTTAAGTTTTCCTTTCCATGATTGAGTAATTTCTACTGTGCTTTATATTATCAAATAGCTGATCACTATTTTCTTGAAGAATTAAGTTGAGTAGTATCTGAGATACTTAATAATGCTTCTTGTAGGAATTGCTATAAATTACATAGCTCATAGGACGATAGTTGCGCGTATGGTTTATGCAGCTTTGTTCACTGTTTTCCATAAATCTTAAAGGGTTATGTTATGTAAATTTGGTGTCGTATCTGGACTAGGTTCATAAGAAGAATACAATTAACGATGCCGTATTTGGATTGTTAGTGAGTTAAGGGAAAATACTGTCAACTTGGGAAGGGTAAATTGGAATTAGTATGCATATATGTATTAAATAGGATTAATTGTGGGGAGTCCAAAGTCCTAGTGGTCCATCTGCATATATTTCTCTCAACTTGTTTTTCGTTTTTATTTTTTATATTAATTTTTTTGTTTCAATTACAATCAAAAGTGGATTTTCTTATTCGAATAAATAAAGGAATTAAATTGGTATAATTGATAGTATAATTCGGTCTTTGTGGGACGATACTCTTTACTTTGAAATACTATTGATTGATTTTGTGTACTTGCAAATTAGCGATCAATTATCAATGGGTTATAAACATTTTTCTTTGATAACTTTTATGCTTTTAGTTCATGCTTTACTCTTTATGCATGAGACTCATAGAAAGTATGTAAAAGAGGATCAAGAGGCATACCGGATAAGGCATGAACAAGGTGACAAGAGTGGCTGTACTTTTTGTGCACGAGACTCATAGAGAGTATAGAAGAGAATCAGGAGGTACAAGGCATGAACAACTGAACAAGAGTGACGGTATTGAAAGGAAGAAATAAATAACAAAGAATGAAAAAGAAAAGCAAAACAAAGTGAAACTTCCTAAAAATAAGTTTCGGTTTTTTATTTTTAATTCTCATTTTGTCTACTATTTGTTCTTCATTTGTTCACCATTTGTTCACTATGTCATTCCTCATTTCTTAGATCTCAAACAGTAAATGTGAAAATTAAAAACTAAAATTATAATGGTTACCAAATGGCCCTTTCGAGGTGATTATAAATCTTAATCCATACATATCCGATATAACCAAATATGGTCCATTTTTTTTCCTTAAATCTTCAATTGAAGGGGGCAAATTATAACAATCGAGAAATGAAATGTAATATTTTTTCAATGGATTGGATTGGACTATTTTCATGTCCCCCTTGGAAGTGAGTTGGAGTAAAATCCATCCAGCTATGGAAAACGTAGTTCGGTGCTAAAAGTTATGGGGTATGGACACCCTCATTCTATCTCTATGTATATGGACCACATCCAATTCCAAATGGAGCAAGTGGAAAACGCAAAGTGAGATAGAAGAGCGCAAGTTGCAAAGGTGAATGAAATGAACTGATAATTTGCGTCCTCTGCTGTGCTGACATTGACTATGAATCTACGATGAAGGCAAATAAGAAAAACCAAAATGACGTTTTCCATTACTTTTTTTTGCCAAAATGTTCTCTATTACCTTGACATGCACAAACGTTTGAAGTAGCTCTAGTTAGTTCAGACAAGTTTAAATTTTCAGTTTGAACCTCTACTCTAAGAATGAGTCCATATCGATATCATTGTAGACAAACCTGGTACGAATCATGTGATGTTGGACAGAACTGAGTAAATAGAAACAGTAAGTTAGTAGAATCAAAATATAGAAAGCACAAGAACAAAACTAAAAGATAGGGTCTGGAATCCGCTACAGCGAGTTCACACTGGAAATTGGATAGATTCTATTAATATCACACCAGTAGGTTTCTAAGAATCACTCCTAGTTCTAGGCATCACACCTGGAGTTAGGTTGCATCGCACAAACCTGAAGAGAACCAAAGCTTCACAATTTTTATTCCATACCAAACTTTCTCCTTCTAGGGTTTACAATGATAGTTTATAACTTTATATAGATACCTAAGCCTAATAAAATAAAGAGAGCAACATTGTTTGGCATTTGCAAAACATGCATGTATAATGAACCAGAAGTTTCTCCAGGTTGGAGCTTCATTCGCTCCCACAAACAGGTCAATTAGCAATGGGGCCATACTTGCACAAACTAACATCCACACCCACTTGTGCTCTTCCCCAATAACCAAAGCATTCAGCATCCCATGTGCCTTATAGTGTCTATTATGACATTTACACTGGGCATAATTTTCGACACGCAAACAGAATCACGAGCCACAGATGTGTAGGAACTATGCAAGATCTTTGGAAATGACATGCAAATCGTCACCCTAGCAAAAGTTTCAGTTGGAGTTGCAAATGGACATTTGTCCTTTTGTTTTTGGAGTCTTAACTTCCTAAAAGAGGCAAACAATGGTTGTCTAAAAATGTTTAAGACAATGGGCTTCAGTCCTAGAAGTCATGCAACTCTACATGAAATGCTTTCAAACTTAAATGAAATGGTCTCACACCCAAATCCCTCTCTCTACCCCGAGAGAGAGCCCGTGCTAGCTAAGTTTTTGTCCTAAAACACATCAAATACCAAGCACATCTAATCCACCATGTATGCATTTTCAGAAGCAGTAAGAAATAACAACAGATACTGCAGAATATAAAACTAGCATCCTATTTGAATGAGCGAAAGTAATATAAGTTGGTAGCAGCACCAGAATTTTTGAAACATCTAGTCACAGGATAAAGAAATAGACCACGAACAAGTACAGACAACCAGAAGCCTTCATTCCTAAACTTCCTGGAAATTGGATGAACTCTCCACTTTCTTATTATGGAAAAAAGATAACATCAAAATAAATACCCTTACTAAATTTTCCTAATCCAAAAGCGCTCATTCCTACAAGATATATCCATCTCTACGATCATTCACCCAATGTAAAGTTGCACTCAACTACGCTGATCCAAAAGTCCTTTCAAGCCCCTGCAACGTCATAGCAAGTAGTGCCCAAATGAGTGAGAATATTAAATTATATTCTCAGTGTTTAATAATCCCTTATTACACGAAATCCAAACATATAAAATACTTATTTCTTCAACTTCATGTTTTAAATAAATATGAATTTGAAAATATGCTTAAAATTTATTTCGCTCCATATTCATTTCATAATTTGGTGGACATTGTTTCAAATTACAAGCTCAACAAACAGTCAAACAAAACAGATAACAAAATTATATTTGCCCCCTAGGTATAATGCAGAAACTAAATCCATTCAAGCAAAGTACATGCGTTTATACACAAATAGTATAAATTTATAAGAGATGAAGCCATACAAAATATAATAAAAGTTAGATTTGCTTAATTTCAACTCTCTTTTTTGTACTAGTACCAAATGTGTAACTAGGACAGAAGACATTCATTTACTTAATTAAAGTCGAATCAATGAATACATAAAAATTTAGCTACCAAGTTTCAAGGATGTGTCAAACAGATAACTTGAAATAAAAGAGGATAATGTTGCTTATGGAAAAACTTGTACTCAGAATTTATTTCGTAAGCACATTATTTGACCAATCACTTGATAAAAAATAATTGCCTGAAAGATGAAAAAAGATAACAACATTTGCCATCTAAGCACATTATTTGACCAAACGCCACTCTTTTTACTCAAATTGAGATTGAAAAGTATAATATCTGTAATGTCTAGGAAAGGAAGGAAAAATGGACCTACAATGCATCATTCTCCTGCCTTTGGATGATTGGAAGTCCGTGCACATCACCCGTCTTTTCCATTCCTCCCTATCAATCCCAATCCCAATTCCTTCTTATTAACCAATCTTAATATACTTACAAATCCCTATTTTACGAATCAATCTATCAATCAAATGCATCTGTGTGACAACTCTAAAGCTCAACTAGGGCAGCAGCACAATAAACCAGATGAACAAGGAAAAAAGAAAAAGAAGGAAGAATTTCTTTCAATTTCGTCATGTGCCCTAGAAACAGCAAGACTCACAAAGAGACTACTAGCGATCCTGACAAGTACGGCAGAAGGTACCGTGTGACAACTCACAACAACTACGCGCATTGACAGCAAGGTGAGATGTGAGGCAAGTTGCAGCTGTCATGCTGTGCATTGGCAAAAGTGATTGAACGCAACGGAGTTCTCCCAAGTTCCTACAAGAAATATCAAAAACCCAGTCACATAAGAAGCCTATTTATCAAAATTATTCCATATAGATTGGTAAGATTTATGGTAAGGTTTTACTTTGGAGCTGTATGAAACTACTATTTTGATTTTGGGTACCTAATAAACCACCCATTTAAGATCAGAGAAAGCAAATTTCACAAAAAGAACTCTCTTACAAGGTAAAACAACCACGACTATAGCGATCCAGCTCAGAAAAAAACATAAGAAACGTCTTCTAAGAGAATGGTTTGCTCTTTATTCTGTTCTCTCTTCCCATTTACTCCAAACAGTGAAAATTAAGAAAAATACAAGATTTCCTCTTTAAATTTCTTCTCTTTTTTTCTGATGGTGAACAAAAAATTGCGCTTCTCATTCTCTATTCTACACGAGAAAACCCTAAAATTACTACCAAAACAAATCAAGAGCAATTATGTGATTAAAGTAGTGAATTATAAATCGCCAAATCAACAGATACAGTCAGATAACAACTTATTGATTCACGTCCATTTTCTCAGCGAAAAATCCGCAACTAGCATATAGTGGAAACAAAATTCAAAGAAAATATAGAGGAGAGATCTAAAGAGGACCTGGGAGAGGCGAAAGAGAGGCGACGAGGAGCAGACAGAGACGGCGGGGGGGGACGACGGAGACTTGTCGCCGAACGGAGAGACGAAACCCTAGCGGTGGACATCAATGACCGAGACAACGAACCAGCTGAGCGCCAAGCCATTTTCTGAGTTACTGTTTCCGATAGTGTGTTGCGTACTGCTGGACTGGCGAGGGCTTTGTGAGGGTTTTGTTTTGCGGGAAATGGTTTTTCGCACGTGCATCACGGCTGCTGCGGACTAACCATTCCGACAGTTGATTTTAACGAAGGTGTATTCAATTGAGACTTTCACAAAGCTTAAATATCTTTAAAAGTTTAAAGGTATTCAATTAGGACTTTTAGAGAGTTGATAAAAGTTTGAGGGCATTCAATCCATACTTTTATAGAAATTTATAAAGTCATTAAAAGTTGAGGTATATTTAATCGTGACATTTCATAACTCCATAAAAATTTGGTTGTAGACTTCATTAAATGCAAGAGTTTTATGGAGTTTGACAAACATTTTTAGTGTATGTTATGCTTTAGCAAAGTTTATGATTTGTCTAGCTCCCCCTCGGATTTCTACGGACAAGGCTTAAAATATAATTTGTGATTTTTATATTTTTCAATACTCAATAAAATTCAAGTCTTATACCGATATCGATTATCATATATTATTCTCTATAGGAATTATAAGTAATTAAATAAAAGAAACTTTGTATGAATTTTTTAATGTTTAAAGAAAAAAAACTAAACAAAAAAAAATTAATAAAATGAATAAAAAAAATTCAAAAACATGCATGATGCCTAGCAGCCCTAGCCTCCCAATTTCATTGATTGTTAGAAGTTATATATTTTTGTAATTATTTTTGTAGTATTAGAAATATTATTTTATTTTATTTTAGCTAGAGAATTTTTAGTAAAAAAATAATTATGAGTTGATTATAAATTTCTTCAAAAAAAATATATCAAATTATATAGCTCAATAGCATTTTCTACAAAACTCAATCACAAAATATAAAACTCAATATGGCTCTGCAAAACTCTGTCACATAGCTCTATATAATTCCATTATTAACTCTGTAAAAATTTATAAAAATTAATAAATCTGTAAAAGTCGATCCCTTCAAAAAACTCTGCAATTATCTGTATAAATCTGAATTCAATACACCCCCTTATTTAATGTCAATTCAATGTAGCTTATTTCAAATTACAGACTCATACATTACTTCTTTCAATTTAAGTTTCGTGTCATGTAGCTTATATCAAATGAAGAACTTTTTACATTACTATCTTTCAATTTAAGTTTAGTACCATGTAGCTTATTTCAAATGACGCATTTATACATTAGTATCTTTCAATTCACTACATGAACTTTTAATTTTTTTTTTATATCGTTCATTCCTTCCTTTAAAATCTATGTTATGTGTTGATGTGGCAAAAAGTGGGAACAAAGTTTATTTTAGGACAAATTACACTTTATTATCTTGTGGCTTATATCAAACTATATAGTTATACAAATACTTTCAAAATTTTGCAATTAACACCCTAGACTTTAAAACATTACACCCTAGAGTCGTCTGTCACATTTTCATCTTCTCACCAATTAAGTGGTGATGTGGCTCATTTGGGTCCCATCACCAAACGAATCTAAGCTTCAATTTTTGTCAAATGACTAGATTAACTTTGACCCCTCTCAACCCTAGTCGAAACAAATTCGCAAGCGCAGCTTACGAGACAAATATTTGTTCTCTCACTCTATCCCTTTCTGTTTCTTTGCAAACACAATCTGGGCGAATTTGAAATCGAACAGGGGAAATTGAGGATGTGCGAGTCATTTGAGACCACACAATCATAGTCTATATTTCAATCATTGGTGGTCCAAACCAAAGACAATCTTGCTTTATTGTGCAAGTTTTTGGTAATATGGTTTAGGTTTGGAAGATGGTGAAGGAAATCCAAAGTAAATTAGTTGTAATAACCCGAACCGAAATTTACTATATAACATTATAGGACTCTATATATTTTGAAAGCGGCTCCATCTTCTTCCATTCAATATTCGAAAACAAAGGCTTTTCTAAACTCATATTCGTGAATGTTTTAAAGTTTGAAATTGATAAAATTTGGAAAACGAAGATTTCAACAGAAAATGACGAAAATACCCCTTTGAGCATTATCTCTCTACTCGTGAATCACATGTGCTAGGGACATAAAGATTTCATAGAATGTATTTTCTTCTCTATTTTTCAACATAATATTTCAAGTTCACGCACTTAAGATTTTCCAGAATTTTTAAGTAAAATTATCAAAATACCGTTGTATGTATTTATGCTTCCGTCTATACATATAACATTCTTTTGTGCTTATATATGTTCAAAAACAACATTTTTCTCATCCATTGTTCTAAGCACGATACTTTTTTTTTTTTTATTCAAAGAGATTTCATTGATGAAAATCGAATAAAGGAATACAATGTTTGGGGCTTGCACTTTAGAGGACCTCATTAAAACCTCATCAAACTCAAAAAGGGAAAAATCCGAAGAGGAAAAAGAGTGCCCTAACCCCGGAAATCAGCATACAAACAAAACAATCTAAAGATTCTGATCTCTTTCAAGCACCGGCACCAACCATGGTGGAGCTGGAGGCACCCAGGTTGGAACATGCGGGTTTTTAGATCCTCTTGAGCATGGCCATGAGCCACCATGTTTGTGGAACTAGAACTAAACTGCAGCTGAGAGATGGGAACCTTGCAATGCTTCAGCAGCTCAGCCACCTCACGTGCCAACAGACCCACCATACTCCAATCACTCTCAGCGTCCCGTATGAGCGAAACTGCCACTTGACTATCCGTGTCCACCACCAAATTGGCCAGCCCCATGTCCTGCACTAGAATTAAACCCTGTTTAATTTCTTCCAACTCTACCATAGCTACGTCCGACCCCAGTTGTCCCGGCCCAGCAAAACAAAACAGCAGGTCTCCATTGTAATCCCGCAAAGCACCCCCAATACCTCTGTCCAGTCCCTCCCTAGCCACAACTGCATCACAGTTGAGTTTAACCACGTGCAGGGGAGGCTTCTTCCACCGACGCATGCTACCAGCGCTCGCCACCTGCCCCCTCCTAGCTTGTAGCGCGGCAAACTCGTCATGCGCAACCATAGTCATTTCAATTAGATTGCTTGCCTCCAGAACCGGCCTGCTGTGCAGCACTTTATTACGCAGCGCCCAGACCTGTCAACACACATAAATAAAACGCTCCAAATCAACCCTTAGAAAGTTACTTACCGCAGCTTCAAAGAGATCCGTGAAACTGCTCAGCTTAGGAAGTTCATCCAGGGGGAAAACGGAGGCCCGCCAGACTTTCTGGCTATGTTTGCAGCTCCATACAGCGTGAAAAGCATCTTCCATTCTTGTACCACATCTAAAATAGATTCCAGAATCAATGACCTTCCTCTTCGTCAGATTAATAGCAGTAGGGAGAATCTCTAAGCTTGCCTTCCAAGCAAAAATTTTCAGCTTGGACCCTCCCCCCCCTCTCTTCGTCAGATTAATAGCAGTAGGGAGAATCTCTAAGCTTGCCTTCCAAGCAAAAATTTTCAGCTTGGACCCTCCCTCCACCCCCCCGCCCCCCCCCCCCCCCCCCCCCCCCCCCCCCCCCCCCCCCCCCTTGCCTCACTCACCATAGAATCGACTTGAGGTAGGGCTATGTGATAACCAAATTTTACAGTATAATGCCCATTTTTAGTATAATACCAATACCTTCCATCAACAAAACACAGAGTAGTGCTCAAAGGGATACGGCAGATGGCCTCAACGTCCTCTCTACAAAAAAAAAAAAGCCTCAATCAACGTGATATTCCATGTTCCATTAGAATTGATCAACTCCGAAACTTTCGCGTCAAGAGACAACCCCTTATTCATAATAGGGCTGAACGTAGCTGGTTTAGGAATCCATTTGTGGGAAAACACACCAACAGACTCTCCCGTCCCTATACGACAGACCAAGCCATCCTGAATCACCTCCCTGCTCGACAAAATAGAATGCCAAATAAGAGATGGAGCATTCCCGACCACAGCCTGTAAGAAATCATGATCAGGATAATACCGAGCTTTCAACATTCGGGAAATAAGAGAGTCCGACTGTTCCAAGACCCTCCATGCTTGTTTAGCAACCATTGCTTTGTTAAAGGCTTCAAAATTCTTAAACCCCAAACCTCCAAGATTCTTTGGCCGACAAAGAGCCTGCCAATTAAGCCAATGAATGCTTCGCTTTTTGGCCTTGCCCCACCAAAATCTAGCAATTTGGGTTGAAAATTTCTAACAGAAATCCTTTGGTAGCTGGAACACACTTATAGAATATGCCGGGAGAGCTTGTGCTACTGATTTTATGAGGATTTCCTTACCTGCAACATATAATAATTTCGTATTCCAGACATTCAAACGGTTCCATAAAATATCACGTACCTTGCTAAACATAAGGCACTTATTCCGGGAGGAAATAATAGGCAAACCTAGATACCTCTCATGATAGTCAACCACTTGGACTCCCAGATAATTGGAAATAAGACGAATCATAACTGGGTCCGTATTAGGGCTGAAACACGCTACTGTTTTATCGAAATTAATTTTTTGTTCAGAAGCCCGTTCATAATCCCTGAAAATAGTCAGTAGGTGCCTACATTCCGGCAAATGCGCATTGCAAAAGAGCAAGTTGTCGTCCGAGAAAATTAAATGGGAAAGCTTAGGCGCCCTGGGGGCAACAACAATACTATGAATCCAGCCACGCTGTTGAGCTTGTGAGAGGAGAGTAGAGAACCCTTCAGCACATATGACGAAGCCCCCTTGTTGGAATAATATGGCCAGTTGGTTGTCCTCGAATTTTAACTAAATAACTCACAGTACTCACACAATCCATTATAAGTGCAACAAATTTATCAGAAAAGCCAATTTTTCTCATCATACCTTCCAAGAAGTGCCACTCCACCCGATCATACGCTTTGGACATATCAAGTTTTAGAACCATCTTTTTTAGATTGCTAGCTCCCCGCCGGCGGATAACATGAATGCTTTCAAAAGCAGCGATGAAGTTATCTGTGATCAAACGGGACTAGACAAAGGCACTTTGCACTTCTGAAAATCACTGAGGCCATTACCGGTTTCATTCGATTCACAATAGCCTTCGAAATAATCTTATATAGCACCGGCACAAAGCAATGGGTCTAAAGTCAGAAGTCCGCTGGGGGTGGTCTACCTTGGGAATAAGAGAAATCAGGGTGTGATTGATCTCCCGAACACTTACCCCCTCATTCAAAACTGCTAGGCAATACCCCACCACATCCTCCACCACAATCCCCCAATATTTCTGGTAGAAAAAAGCTGACATCCCGTCCACTCCCGGGGCTTTTGTTGGATACATATGGAAAAGAGCCTGCTCCACCTCAGTCTGAGTAAACGGTTTGTCTAGCTCCACCCATCGTTCATCTCCCACCAAAGGTTCCACTGCCTGAAGAATACCGGTAAGATCACATACCCCCCAGTTGAGAAGAGTTGGTGAAAATATTGCCCAAAGGTGCACCCTATTACCTCCTCCGAGGTCTGCCAAACATGAGTCTGATCAAATATGCCCCGCATTCCTCTTCCCACGTTCCTTGGCAAACCCATGGAAAAATGTAGTATTTTGATCTCCCTCCTTTAACCAGCTCACCCGGGACCGTTGCCGCCAAAGAACCTCTTCCTGAGCTCATAAACTATCCAAATCAGCGTCCAATTTGCGTTGTATCCCCAACTTATTTGAACAAACTTAAGAAGGTACGAACTTAGATATCCTCATCGTTTTGAATGTAATCTTCCATATAGAACTTGGTTGAAATAACTTAAGAAGGTAGGAACTTATATATCCTCATCCTTTTGATTGTAATCTTCCTTATAGAACTTGTTTGAACAAACTAAAGAAGTTAGAAACTTATATATCCTCATCGTTTTGATTGTAATCTTCCTTATAGAACTTGTTTGAACAAACTTATGAAGGTACGAACTTGGATATCCTCATCCTTCTGAATGTAATCTTCCTTATAGAACTTGAAACTAACTTAAGAAGGTACGAACTTAGATATCCTCATCCTTTTGAATGTAATCTTCCTTATAGAACTTGTTTGAACAAACTTAAGAAGGTACGAACATAGATATCCTCATCGTTTTCATTGTAATCTTCCTTATAGTACTTTTTTGAACAAACTTCAGAAGGTATGAACTTAGATATCCTCATCCTTTTGATTGTAATTTTCCTTATAGAACTTGTTTGAACAAACTTAAGAAGGGAAGAACTTTGATATCCTCATCGTTTTGATTGTAATCTTCTATATAGAACTTGAAACTAACTTACGAAGGTGCAAACTTAGATATCCTCATTGTTCTAAGTACGATTCCATTCCACATACTTACGATTTTCAGAAATTTTGAGTACTATTACTGAAATGGCCATACGAAAAATTTGGAGAATAGAAAGGGGAAACTTATTTTTATTATCTCCACCCATATTCATAACATGAGATTACCTTTTCCCAGCTGCACATGCTGCATGAATATATGTAAAACACTCAAGTGCAAAGTTTTAAACATCCCACTTGGTTTTTAACTTGACTAGTGGAACCGATTTGGTTCAAATGCAACTAGTCCTAAATCTATAAAAGAGCCGCTTGTGTTCCTCTATATTCAGACTACAACTTCTAGAAAGAAAGTCTCTAGAAATTAGTCTCAAATGAGAGAAAAGTTTTGGCTAAAGTCTCCTACTTCAAATGACAGGAACCTTCCTGAACTCCCCCTCGGAGTTCGTGAAAAACCCTGCTCCCGTCTGACAACTCCTAACATCTCAAATTAATTCCAAAAATACCCTTACCACTCGTAATTACTCTACGAGAATTCTACCAAAAAATCGGCAGAATCTCCCCTGTAATTTGAACAAACTGTCTTCTACCTATCAGACAAAGGATTCTACTAACAAACTAGCAACCAAACAGTCCATACCACATCACAACCAATCAACTCCAAACCCAAAACAACCAAGCTACTAAATAATTTATAACAATCCCTAATAGTTTATCAGAGCAACTAGGTTGGAAAGATAAATGTACAAGCCGTACTCGACGATCACAGGTAATAGCGCAGTTGGAAGTTAGTGCCTTTGCCTCAAGATGTGCCCTCGTCGGAAAATACCTCACATATCGCGCCGGAGAAAAACCATGATACTTGGGGATGGTATACATAGTGAAAAAAAAAACCGTAACGTAAAATCCTGAATCCACTTTTGAAATCCTTATTTCCTGACCTTAATCAAAATCATAAAAGACTTGGGCCAAAGGCCCAAAATTCATTAAACTGAAATCCCGGGCCTAAGCCCAAAATCATAAGCTTGGCCAAAGCCAAAATCCATAAATCCAAATATCCGAAAAATCGAAGTCCATAACGTCGGGCCGTAACCCAAAACTTTATTTTCAAATTCGTTATTGAAAATTCATATCCAATAATAAATCACTAGAAAAATTATTCTAAATTCCCGAAATTCACCAAAATTAATAAATCATTTTAGAATAATTATTCTAATTTATCAAAATTCATTCTTAATAAGAATTTATTTAAAATATACGTTTATGCATGCATGATAATTTACAAAAACAAAATCCACTCACTAGAAGTCCAAATAAGCTTAATCTCGAGCTATACGCTCTCCTTGGCAGTCCCCGGAGCAGTATCGGCTGTCAAGAGTACCAATCGGGGATACCAACGATGAATAAAAACCAAAAATCCAACCCCCTAAATCCCGGGAGTACGCAAACGCTCTAACTAAAAATGCAGCGACTTTGGACGCCCAAAACAACCCCTAAACGAACTGCGATTGACTCGAAAAATGAGCCAAAAGGTTCCGAATGTCGAAAACATGAAAACACGTGTTCGCTGGAACCCAGGGAAGGGCCCCACGAGCCGCCATGCATCGGTGGCCGACCGGAACTCCCCCCCACCCCCATGAGCGACTGCAGCTGTACTCGCCTCCTTCCTCACACTATGGTTACTGTTCACTCGACAGAAACCTCCATAACCACTGTAAGGACCCTTCCTGAATTTCGCCTTGAAATCTGCGGAAACCCTTATCCCGTCTGACAACCCCTTTTTCCACAAAATTTAATACCAGGAATACCGTTTATCCTTAGAAATATTAAGTAAACCTTACAGGGATTCCGACAAAACCTTCTCTGTACTTACTAACTACACCTACCCGTTAGACGCAGGATAGGCTAGTAGTTAACAAACTACATCAGAGGACCTCCTCCATAATCTAACAAAACAACTGACGTATTACACTCTTGTGAACCGTCAATAACTCGTCAATTTGGGTCACCGCCCACACCAACCCACTGATCCGGATGACGAAGGAACCATACTTGGGTTGAATTTAGTCTCACTGACTTGCCCCGAGTCAAACTCGATATCCCTGCTCCTCTAGAGCACCCTGAGTGGTAACTCAATATCTCGGCTCGTCCTGAGATTCCTGAGTGATAACTCGATATCCCGACTCGTCCTGTGCACCCCGAGTGATAACTCGATATCCCGGCTTGTCATGAGCACCCCGAGTGGTAACTCGATATCTCTGCTCCTCCAGAGCTACCTTAGACCTTAAAGATATTGCGGAGAAAGATCCCTCGAACGCCAACATTGGAGAACCCCTCGACGATCTGGCGGAGACATACCCTCTAACGCCAATCGGAGAAACCCCAACAATGCAACGGAGAAAGACACCCTCCACGCCAATCATCGGAGAATCCCGTGGTATAACCCAATACCTAGAAGTATGCATACCCATGCATTCTCAGAACCCTAGGCCGTTCACAACGCAATTAAAATACCAAATCATGGACATCCTAGCACCAAGGAACTCTTGACACCTTATTGACCCAACTCCCTTGACATCCCGAGCTCAAAACCCTCTCCATGGTCAACCGTTACCACTGGGATTACCCAACCGGGTCTCTAAACGAACTCCTACGACCTCAAGATCACCGTAATCCGATCCAAAATGTCTGAAAACCCTAGCCACGCGTCGTCGTGACCTCGTAATAGATCCCACACACCGGTAGAAGGCTGGACCATGCGCCACGCGCCTTCACGCGCCGCCACGCATCCTCACGCGCTGCCACGCGCCCTCACGCACCACCACGCGCCCTCACGCGCTGCCACGCGCCCTCACGCGCCACCACGCTCCGCCTCGCGCCCCCACACACGGGTACTATTCACGGTGGAATATTCCGTCAACCCTGACAAAATCTTCTGAGGGAATCGAAATATTCCGTCAACCCTGATGGCTTTAGGGTTCTGTCTGTCGCCGTTAACCTTTGACGAAATTTGTTAAAGCCGTCATCATATTCCGTCAAACCCGGCAGTTGCTGACGTCAGCAACTGCCGGCCGAACCAGTCACCGGAGAAGACGGCCGCACCACTGTCGCTGCCCACCGTCACCGGAGAAGACGGCCGCACCGCCGTGCGCCGTCATCCGCAGTCGTCGTCAGAATCTGGAATTTCTCGTCGAAAAATGCCATTTCCGGCGACCTCCGAACTTCTTGATTTCTTGACCGATTTTCACAATCTACACATCTAAGTTCATCTACTTTTCAACAGGAATCCGAATATGAGGTCAAAGTTCCGAGATCGTACCTAGTTTGGCCAGAAAACGGCCGAGAACCTTAAGTCCACCTCCCTTGTCCTTTCGTCGCCTACGGTGGTGGTCCCACCTTGATGATGACCGCAAACTACTCGTGGAGTTGCAGGGAAGCCTTCCACAGCTTGGTTTCGGTTGATTCGGTCCGACCATGGTCCGATGAGGGTGGGGGGTTCGATGATTGCACATGTGGGAGTGGGAGTCGAGCAGGAGAGAGAGAGAGGAAGACACGGACCAATGGGGAGATGAGAGAGAACATTGCAATTTATAATTTAAACTTTTCCAAAATTACCAATTTGCCCCTGAAGCTTCTAGACCCATAACGATCTCACCGGGTCTCCGTTTTTCGTGTGCTACCTGTCTACGAACTCGTGAGTTCGAGACCACGCAACGAACCATGAAAAATTCCCAAAAGCACTGCCAGTCAAAAAGTGACACCCAAACCCTTCCAAAACAGAGGGTAAAATCATCCTTTCCTTAATTATTTTTAAATTTCCTGGTCTGGGTCATTACAAATTCCCCTCCATAAAGAAATTTCATCCCTGAAATTTCCCTAACTCTGGTCAAAGAACCAACCTCCTGTTTCAAGTTCTCTCGCGTCACCACCGACCCAAACTTGGCCCCAGACGCGATTCCCAATAGAACCCGTACACTCTGCACATTTCTTTATTCCAGTCTCGACAATAAACCGTAGGCGAGAACCACATCCAGGAAATATCCTGGAGGCACCAGTATCCATTTAACCCGGAATATACCTTGAAACAAGTCTCTGAGCCTAAAAAGTCCAATGCGGGTCCTACTCCCAACATGACTACCATCACCTCAGATCATGATGTTACATGCTCGAAAATACCTCGAAACCAGGTTTCGGATAGGGGTATGTGTACTACGTGTAGTCAGCCTCAATGATCTAGTGGAGCACTACCTTGCAACGCCAGCATCGGTGAACCCGTCAACGATCTGGCGGAGAAATACCCTCCTACTCTAGTCGGAGAAAACCTTGACGATTACGTGATGGAGAAGGCCCTTCATCATGCATAAAACAATGCGTGCATACACAACATTTCTTTTCAAACAAGTTGATAAAGATAAGCCAAAAGCTTACTGGGAAAATCTATCTTTTGTAAAACCATTCGGTGGGACCCACGAAATCCAAATAATGAAAACATTATGTGGTCCACAACCCTGCTTTGAAAAGCCTTCACAAAGGAGTTCAAATCATGTAAATCAACCTAGACACATCAAACCACAGTTCCCGAAAGTCCCTCCACACACCCGATATACTTGGAGTTGTGCAGAACCCTGTACTATGCATAGACAGCCTCAACGACCTGGCGGAGAAAACCCTCGACACCAGCATCAGAGCCCTCAACGAACCAGCGGAGCAAAACTCCTCAACGCCAGTCGGAGAAAACCATGACCTTGCACACCCGATATACCTCGAGTGGTGCAGAAACCTGTGCTATGCGTATACAGCCTCAACGAACCGGCAAAAAAAACCCTCGACACCAGCGTCCGAGCCTTCAACGAACCAGCAGAGCAAAACTCCTTAACGCTAGTTGGAGCAACCTTGACATCGGGGACAGAAAACCAGTGAAAACCAAATATGTGTTTTGAAATCTTTGTTTCTTGGCCTAAGCCAAATTCTTTGAAAAATCATTTATGGCCAAATCCAGTAAAATCACAAATACGGGTCTAACCCAAAACATGGTCTCAATAATTACCACGTCAAAATGATATCAAAACCGAGTCCAAAAACCAGGCCATTTCCCCAAAACACATTTCATTGAAATGTTGAAAACTTGTGTCTAGTAAGATTTTTAAATTCTGGAAATTGTCAAAAGCAATACATAAGAGAGTTTAATTCAAATATATGCATGCATTGTAATTTATAAAACTAGGGTTTACTCACCAGCAACAGCGACGCCTACCTCGCCCGTGCATCACATGACCTCCGTCTCCCTCAGTTCAAGGTCGCTAAAGGGACAAACGTCTTGGAGGCATCTTGTTAACAGGAATCCTTAAATAATTTGCACACAAGTGTGCGGTCTGTAGGAAGTTAAACTGAGAGCTCTGAAACCAATTGTAAGGACCCTTCCTGAATTTCGCCTCGAAATCCGCAGAAAGCCCTTATCCCGTATGACAGCCCCTTTTTCCATAAAATTTAATACCAGGAATACC
Organism: Oemleria cerasiformis; assembly: GCA_037349345.1. Taxonomy (NCBI): domain Eukaryota; kingdom Viridiplantae; phylum Streptophyta; class Magnoliopsida; order Rosales; family Rosaceae; genus Oemleria; species Oemleria cerasiformis. The sequence goes on from JAZGTL010000025.1 coordinate 344,123, forward strand.
CTTTATCCTTAGAAATATTAAGTAAACCGTACATGGGTTTCGACAGAACTCTCTCTGTACTCACTGACTACACCTACCTGTCAGACGCAGGATAGCCTAGTAGTTAACAAACTACCTCGGAGGACCTCCTCCGTAATCTAACAAAACAACTGACGTGTCAAACTCTTGTGAACCGTCAATAACTCGTCAATTTGGGTCACCGCCCACACCAACCCACTGACTCGGATGACAAAGGAACCATAATTGGTTGAATTTAGTCTCACTGACTTGCCCCGAGTCAAACTCGATATCCCTGCTCCTCTAGGGCACCCTGAGGGGTAACTCGATATCTCGGCTCGTCCTGAGCATCCTGAGTGATAACTCGATATCCCGGCTTGTCCTGAGCACCCTGAGTGATATCTCGATATCCCAGCTCGTCCGGAGCACCCCGAGTGGTAACTTGATATCCCTGCTCCTCCAGAGCTACCTTAGACCTCAACGATATGGCAGAGAAAGATCCCTCGAACGCCAACATTGGAGAACCCCTAGACGATCTGGCAGTGACATACCCTCTAATGCGAATCGGAGAACCCTTAACAATGCAGCCGAGAAAGACACCCTATACGCCAATCATCGGAGAATCCCATGGTATAACCCAATACCTAGAAGTATGCATACCCATGCAATCCCTAAACCCTAGTCCATTTAGAGCGCAATTAAAATACCAAATCATGGACATCCTAGCCCCAAGGAATTCTTGACACCTTATTGACCAAACTCCCTTCACCTCCCGAGCACTTCCTCTCCATGGTCAACCGTTACCGCTGGGATTACCCAATTGGTGCATTAAACGTACTCCTACGGCCTCTAACTACCGTAATCCGATCTGGAATGTCCCAACACCCTAGCCACGCGTCGCCGTGACCTAGAAATCGGTCCCACGCACCGGTAGAAGGCCAGACCACGCGCCGCCCCACACACCCACGCGCTGTCATTGTTCACGGTGGAATATTCCGTCAACCTTGACGGAAAATTTAGTCAATGCTGAGGGAATATTCCGTCAATCCTGACGAAATATTCCGTCAGTCCTGATGAAATATTCCGTAAATCCTGACGAAATATTCCGTAAATCCTGACGAAATATTCCGTCAATCCTGACGGAATCGGATTATGCCGTCAACCCTGACGGCGTTAGGGTTCCGTTAGTCGCCGTTAACCTTTGACGGAATATGCTAACGCTGTCAAAAATTCCGTCAAACCCTTGACGACGTCAGCAACCGCCGGCCGAATCAATCGTCGGAGAAGATGGCCGCGTCAGAGAAGACGGCCGTGCCGACGTCTGCCGTCGCTGGAGTTTCATCGGTGACTCGCCGGAGAAGGCGGCTGCGCAGCCGTGCATCGCCGTCCTCTGTCGTCGGAATCTGGAATTTCTCGTCGAAAATCGCTATTTCCGGTGAGCTTCCAACTCCTTCATTTCTTGACCGATTTTCACGATCTACACATGTAAGTTCATCTACTTTCACCAGGAATCCGAATAAGAGGTCAAAGTTCTGAGATCGTATCTAGTTTGGCTGAAAAATTGCCAACAAGCTTCGGTGCACCTCCTTCGTCCGTCCGTCGCCTACGGCGTTGCTCCCAACTCGATGATGACCCCAAACCACTCGTGGAGTCACGGGGAAGCCTTCCACGTCCTTGTTTTAAGTTGATTCTATCCGGCCATGGTCTGATGAGGGTGGGGGGGTTCGATGATCACACGGGTGGGAGGGGGAGTCGGGCAGGAGAAAGAGAGGAAGACACAGACCAAATGGGAGATGAGAAAGAACAATCCAATTTTTAATTTAACATTTCCAAAATTACCAAAATGCCCCTGAAGCTTCTAGACCCATAACGATCTGACCGGGTCTCCGTTTTTCGTGTGCCGCCTATCTACGAATTGCTGAGTTCGAGACCTATGCAACGATCTAAGAAAAATTCCCAAAAGCACTGCCAGTCAAAAAGTGACTCCTGAACCCTGATAGAAGAAATATTGAACACAATAATTATGAACTTTATTTCTACTAAGTATAACTTTGCAAGTGCACAAAATCGATGGAGATAGTATAATGACAAGCAAAGGTCAATCCCTCGAGGACTTGTTCAACGATTAACCCAATTAAGTTCAGATTTGTTAACGTAAACATAAAAATCAAGTAATTTCATCAATGATATGGCGGTCACTCAAGCAATTTCATCAATAATTTATGCAAACAAGATAGCTAATCTTATAAACATAAAAGAATGGTAGTGAAAGCAGTAATCAAAGTTATTTAGCATGCATAGCAGTTAAGAACAAGAATAAAAATCTACTTAACGAGCTAACATGGCTAGGGCTTCAAACAACCCTAATTCTGAAAGGAACTAGTCACTCATAACTGAAATTGAAACAAATATAAATTAATTCATAAGTAAATTGCAATAATAAAAATAAGGGTACATAAGAGATTGTTGAAGAACAGGCACAGCAGAGCCACGACAGAGCCTTCCTCTCCAAGCTCCACACCCAATAATCTATGTGTAAAATATTATCTCTAAAAATATGGTCTCCCAAAACACTGAACAAAAGCTCCCTTTTATAGGCAAAGGGAAAACCTTGTCCTATAAGGATTGGTAAAACTTTAGCCTAGAATGTTGTGGAATAGTTATTGTACTTCTAATTAATTACAGAGTCCTTAAAATCTATTAGAACCAATCAGAACACGGTTGGGAGTGTGAATGCAAGCTGGCAAGTGGGAACACAAGCTGGCCACGGGCAGCCCGCGGTCTTCCCGGAATTTAGAACTTGGCCTTTGGAATGTTTTCGTCATAGGGGTATGGGACTGCGCTTTCAAGGCACACCATGAGTATAGCGCATCTTCGCTCTGGCTAGGTGCAAAGGCAATTAGGCTTAACGCAGGGAAGGAACTGTGATCCACCTCTGACGGAACAGGAACCAGGGTTTAGGCAGAGAGGCTGGGCTTGGATGGGAAGTTCTTGGGACATGTACTCGACATGTCCTAGCACGACCTTGGCACTTCTAGGACATGAACTTGATGTCATGAGACACAGGTTTGGGACCCGGTTGGCATGATCTGAGGTACTTCGCCTAGGACTCAAAATAGGCGCACTGGCGCACTCAGGACCCAGTTCAGGACCTGATATTGTAATTAGGACATCTCCTTCATCTGAACTCCGATTTGAGTCATTCTTTTCGGATTCTTCTCAGAATTTACCTATATTTCTAAATCTGCACAAGTTTCACAAGATTGATCATTTTCTACTATTGATGCCACGAAATCATTTAAAAGACATGTAAGAGATGCATATAAAGACATCAAAATGATGCATAAATAATGACTGATCAAATAACCCCAAACCTATCTTTTGCTAGTCCCTGGGCAAAACAAACTTTAACAAAATGAAAAGACTCGATCTTAGTTAAGATACAACATTTAAACCCCCAGGTTCACCTAGTAGGAGGAATTTTTGTCTCCTGAGGGTTAAAGCAGCACGATACCCACAAACGTTTTACTTAGACAAAAAGATGCTAGAGATAGTACTTTTAACAAGCTAATAAGAATCAAAGTAAGTAGACATGCTTTGTAGAACTAAAAGGAATGCCATAGCCGTGAGTATCATGTGAAGGTGTACGTGTATAAGTGCCAAAATTTCGAGTGATCATGTTTGAGAACAACTTCATCTCAGTTCCTTAGAAAGATTTCGCCTCGACTCTAATCCTCACTAGGTAACTCTCAATTCGCACAAGAATCCTAGGCTTTCACTCTTTTCAAACATATGTGATGAGTTTATGTTATGAAATTCAAATTTAATCACATATGAGTAACAATGAAGAATAGCACTTTATGGAAATACAGATCTCATGTAAGGAATTAAACTTTAAGAACATAGATACGTACCTTAATCCTCCGCATGATTTTCCATAAGGTCAGTTAGGTCTTCCATTTTAGGTTGTAACGGGGCTAAGCTTAGGGGTTTAGCAAGGAAGGATGGGATTCAAAGAACCTGAGCTGTGCCAAGGCATGAGAAGTCATGACTTGAATTTGGAATTTCAGAATTGAATCCTTTCTTATGGCCCACGGCATTGTGCTTTCTTGATGGCTTATTTTGATGCTCTATGCACACTTGGCTTAATCTGCATTGTTTTTCACTTGTTCTTCTTTCTTTTTATTTTCAACGTTTTTTACTTTCTTTTGATTTGAACATTTTTTCTTTTCTATGCATTGAGTTGAACCAAGCTCATGCAATGATTTCCTCAAACTTTCGTGCAGCTTGCAACTTGTAAAGGTTTTCTTTACTTTTGAACTTTGAATTGACGCCAATGTCCTTTGAATTGGGCGGCATCTTCTTCCACTTCTCATTCTCACCATGAATATCATTTAAGGCAACCTTAGCACAACTGAAGTTATAGGGTATGGTTGTGATGAATGGCTAAGTATTTCGGTTAGGTTATACTTTAGGTGATGAAAGAAAAGGCTGAGTGTTTGGCTTCAAAATTGGCTTAGGGAGCATGCAAACGGGTAGGATAAAGCCTTTAGAGGTTAAAGCACACATAGCCTACATCACTTCTTATGGCAAACCACACATTAAATCAAGAGTATCTAAATGGTGTTAGTTCTTTAAAATTCAATGCAAAATGATGTAATGAGATCAACAATTGAGAAAAAAATCGATGAGTGTTTAAGAGTAGAAACAAGTATATCCCTTAGAAAGAATGGCAATTAGGCTCAAAGATCTCACAGGGTAGTGTCCACTAATTTTCTAAGGTTCACTCAAATTCAGTTATTTCGTTCACTTAATCACTTAAAACATGGCATTGTGAAGTGCAAATTATGAACTATTTGACCATGGCATGACTCTTAGTAAGGCAAAGACAGTTAACTTAGCATATACATCCGTATTAACAAGTTATCATACTATTCAAAAGCAAAAAATTAAGTAACTAACTAAACACAAAAAAACTAAGGCTGAAAATTCAAAAGTCCTGGCCGTGTATCACCCATAAACCTACTTGTTTCTATATGCAAAAATTGTAAATCAACAACCCCAAACCTAAACCAAACATTTTCCTCAATGTGATAAGCCGTAAGCATGACAACAGTAGAAAGGTTTGAGAGATATAATGGGCAGAAACAGTAAATGAAGAGAGAAATACAAACCAGGGTTAGGCTGCCTCCTAGGAGCGCTTTATTTAACTTCTAAGCAAGATGGGGCTGGAATGCTAGGCATTTGATGGTGTGCCCATAATTTCAGCGTCAACATGGAACCGATTATGAGCATGTTTCTGTAGAATATGCGCGCATCATGGAGAAAAAAGTTAGAAACATATAAAGGAATCCACCGACGAGAACGTAACTTATCGGGAAAGAGATTGAGGAGTGATTTGAATGAGAGCAGTTTCTGTCCTTTCTGGATTGTCTTCCTTGGACAATGCTCATGGAGGAATAACTTTGGTTGTGCCTTGTAGGTTCTAGACTTCATCCTTGGTCCCTTCCGTTGATTTTTCCTTCGGAACTTGAAGAGGGGCACCAATTGAGGGCATTTAGGATATTCTTGGTGTTTTTATGGTGGAACCTGAATAGGAAAAGGTCAACAGCAGTAGGAGCTAAATTAGAATTCAAATCAAAGTTTTCCTGATTAAAATGAAAGTTAAGTGTTTTAGGATTGAGTTGAGAAGGCGGATTGAATTTCAAAACTGGGTCCTTGTCTGTGGGCATGGGCTGAGACACGGCTGGCAGCAGATTGGGAGGCACGCGCTGGTCCTTGGGTTCTGCCGTGGATGTGTCTTGAAGCGTGGCCGCAACCCTGCGCGTCTCAGATTCTTGATGGGAAGGTTCTGGTGCAGTGGCTAAGGACTTGCCCTGCAGTGAATCTGTTGGCGCAGCTTGGCGCGTTGAAGGCATGCGCTGGATATTTCCAGGTTCCATGGCGTTAGGCTGGGCCTGCGGCAGGGCATTTGGCGAGTCCTAGGACTCAGCAGGATCCTGGGTTTGCGGCATGGCAGTAGGTAGAACGTGGTCATGGTTGTGGGACACAGCTTGGGGCAGTGCGTTGCTGCTGGGCAACACATAGGGCAAGGGCATGGGTTTGACCTGGATGTCCTTGTCACCATAATCCGTCCTATTCTCTTCCTCCCAGTTTTCTTCCATTTCGCTTTCCAATCTGTTAGTGCAAGGCCAAGAGGTATAGTTAGACATGAAATCAGACTCAGAAACATTATAAAAGGAAGAGTATACTAGAGGGTATGAATTGGATGTGTCTCACTGCTCAATCTGATTAGAATCGGAAGACACTATCACGGCATGGCCTTGGGTGGAATTGAAGGCATCCATGGCAAGCACTTGTCGAAGTGTTAGCTTGATGGTGTCTGATCAGTCGTTATTTATGCATCATTTTGATGTCTTTATATGCCTCTCTTACATGTCTTTTGAATGATTTCGTGCCATCAATAGTAGAAAATAATCAATCTTGTGAGACTTATGCAGAGTTAGAAAGATAGGTAAAATCTGGAAAGAACGCAAAACGAATGACTCAAATCGGAGTCCAGATGAAGGAGATGTCCTCATTTCAATATCAGGTCCTAAACGGGGTCCTGAGTGCGCCAGTGCGCCAGTACGCCTATTTTGAGACACTGGCCAAGTACCTCATATCAGGGCCTCCGGGTCTCAAACCTGTGTTTCATGACATCATGGTCAGGTCCTAGAAGTGCCAAGGTTGCGCCATGGCAGGTCAAGGACATGTCCTAAGAACTCCCATCCGAGCCCAGATGTGCGCCTAAGCCTGGGGTCCCTGTTTCGCCAGCGGTGGATCAGAGGTTCTCCGTCTGCGCTAAGCCTGACAACATTTGCGCCAAGCCTGATCGAAGATGCGCTTCTACTATACTCATGATGTGCTTCAAAAGCGCAGTCGCAGATACTGATTATGAAGACAGTCCAAAATCCAAGTTTGGCCAGCTTGCGTTCCCACTTGCCAGCTTGCATTCACACTCCCAGCCGTGCTCTGATTGGTTCTAATAGATTTAAGGACTTTGTAATTAATTAAAAGTACAATAACTTTCCCTATCCTTATAGGACATGGTTTTACCAATCCTTATAGAATATGGTTTTACCAATCCTTATAGAACAAGGTTTTCCCTTTGTCTATAAAAAGGGAGCCTTTGTTCAGTGTTTTGGGGGAATGAGAATCAGGCAAAGAAAGGCAGAGAGAAGAGAGAGAGAGGGTTCCGTTTTTGTTTCTGGAAAAACAGAGACCTGAGCCGCAAATAGTATTTTGGTTTTTTAGAGTTTTACGTTAAAGCTTGGTTCTTCCCGAAGTAAAGTGTGTTGGACGTGGAGCTTGGAGAAGAAGGCTCTGCCATGTCTTCTGCTGCACCTGTTCTTCACAATATCTTATGTACCCTTATTTTCATTATTGCAATTTACTTATGAATTCAATTATATTTGTTTCAATTTCAGTTATGTGTGAGTAGTCATTAGGATTAGGCTGCTTGAAGCCTTAGCCATGTTAGCTTGTTGATTGGATTTCTGGCTCTTGATTATGATTGCTATGCATGCTGAATAAGTTGGATTACTATGCTTAATGACCTTAATTTATGCCTATAAGATTAACTACCTTGTTTGCATATAATTATAGATGTAATTGGTTGAGTGACCGTCATATCATCTTGTGATTTGGAGCATCGAAAGTATTCTTACTTGTAATCTTAACTCATAACGACCTAGGATTGCATGTCACTTTGCTAGGCTAATGTGGTGTCATTAAATTCTCTTTAAACTTAATGCATCATCTTAAAAGGTAGGTGATAGACGTTCTAGGCATATGCCCTGTTTAGAACATGCTAAGTAAGAGGGAATAAGATGTGTCTAGTGAACCAACGCCAGGTCCTAGGCACGGGCACCTAATTCAGAAAATGCATAGTAATTAGGTCAAGGAAATCTGGTTAAGAGCTATAATTGGTTAGAGTGGATAGTAAGCCTTAATCCGCCTTAGTTAATAATCAATCAACCGTTAATTCTTGCATTGTTATTTTTTGCATTTTATTTTGCTTGTCTTTAAATTTCAGTTCTCACATCATAAACCCCCCCCTGTGTGTGTGTGTGTGTGTGTGTGTTTTCACTAAGTTATTAAATCTGAACTAAAGTGGTCATAACGTTGATACAAGTCCTCGTGGGATCGACTCTTGCTATGCTACTATACTATTCTTATCGAATTGTGCACTTGCAAGGATTTTATAACTGTTAGAATTGAATTGCATATTTCTTGCTCTTTAATTCTACCAAAAAGTTTTTGGCGCCGTTGCCGGGGACTTGTCCCTCAACGGTGCCCATTAATTCAGATTTAGTTAACTAAATTTTGTATAGTACCAATTTAGATTTCATTTAGATTGTTTACTAACTTAGTTTGTCATCTTTCTCATGTGCATATGAACAACTCATACATGGCTTTGGGACCATGGAATTATCCATACGTGAGGCCGGGAGCTTGGAACGATCCATACCCAACTTCATTCAATCAGGGGTGGAGCAATCACGAAAAACCAGAACCATATAACCCAGGGTGGTGCGAGCAGCCTAATTTCGCATGGAACTCCCCTCAAATAGTTCCTCACTATGAACCAACTTCTGACCTCCACCCTTCGCTGACGGCCTTGGTACAATGAATGGGGATTTGTACTCAATACATGGCAGCCGCTTCTAAAGAAAGCCTAGAGGAAAGCCAGCGCCTAAAGGAGAGACAAGAAAAGAGCAGGAGGGAGTTTGACTTCAACATGCGCCAAATCGAAGAAAGGGCACGATTCCTGTCAAGTGAGGCCGTGAATGATGAACATGGTGAAGCTACCACCAAGCTAACACTTCGACAAGTGCTTGCCATGGAGGCCGCGAAGTCCACCCAACCTTCTTTGTTGACCAGGATACAAAGCATGGAGGCTTGTAATCAGAACAATCACGTGAATAAAGAGCATAATAAGGACACCACCAAGCTAACACTTCGACAAGTGCTTGCCATGGATGCCATGAATTCAACCCAAGGGCATGCCGTGACAATGTCCCCCGATTCTGCTCAGATTGAGAAATCAGACGCACCCAATTCATACCCTCCAGTATACTCTTCCTTTTATAATGATTCTGATTCTGATTTCATGTCTAACTATACTTCTTTGCCTTGCACTAAAAGATTGGAAAGCAAAATGGAAGCAAGCTGGGAGGAAGAGAATAGGACGGATGATGGTGACAAGGACATCCAGGTCAACGAGCTAATATGGCTAGGGCTTCAAACAACCCTAATTCTGAAAGGAACTACTCACTCATAACTGAAATTGAAACAAATATAATTGAATTCATAAGTAAATAGCAATAATAAAAATAAGGGTACATAAGAGATTGTTGAAGAAAAGGCACAGCAGAGCCACGACAGAGCCTTCCTCTCCAAGCTCCACACCCAATAATCTGTGTGTAAAATATTATCTCTAAAAATATGGTCTCCCAAAACACTAAACAAAGGCTCCCTTTTATAGGAAAAGGGAAAACCTTGTCCTATAAGGATTGGTAAAACCTTAGCCTAGAATGTTGTGGAATAGTTATTGTACTTCTAATTATTTACAAAGTCCTTAAAATCTATTAGAACTAATCAGAACACGGTTGGGAGTGTGAATGAGCGCACAAGTGGGAACACAAGCTGGCCGCGGGCAGCCCGCGGTCTTCCCGGAATTTAGAACTTGGCCTTTGGAATGTCTTTGTCATAAGGGTCTGGGACTGCGCTTTCAAGGCACACCATGAGTATAGTGAAAGCGCATCTTCGCTCAGGCTAGGTGCAAAGGCTGTCAGGCTTAACACAGAGGAGGAACTATGATCCACCTCTGACGGAACAGGAAGTAGGGTTTAGGCACAGAGGCTGGGCTCGAATTGGAAGTTCTTGGGACATGTACTCGACATGTCCTGGCACGACCTTGGCACTTCTAGGACATGAACTTGATGTCATGAGACACAGGTTTGGGACCCGGATGGCATGATATGAGGTACTTGGCCCAGGACTCAAAATAGGCGTACTGGCGTAATCAGGACCCAGTTCAGGACCAGATATTGAAATGAGGACATCTCCTTCATCTGAACTCCGATTTGAGTCATTCTTTTCGCATTCTTTTCAGAATTTACCTATCTTTCTAAATCTGCCCAAGTCTCACAAGATTGATGATTTTCTACTATTGATGGCACGAAATCATTCAGAAGACATGTAAGAGATGCATAGCAAGACATCAAAATGATGCATAAATAATGACTGATCAAACCCTTCCAAAATTGAGGGTAAAATCGTCATTTCCTTAATTATTTTTAAATTTCCTGTTCCGGGTCGTTACAATCACCCTATTTTCAAAGCTTGATAACTCCCTCATTTCTCAACGAAATTCGATGTTCTAATAGTGGAAATCTATCTACACGAGCCAAGGAATCCAAATATGGAGTTTAAATTGATATTCATTACATTTGGTGGCCGAAAATTGGCCAGGACGGTGGTGGGTTACTGTTCACCTTCGTATCTCCTTCTCCCAACACTGTCAAGCTTCGTTGTTAGTATGGTGATGGTCAGAATGAAGAGAGGAAGATGATGGTGTAATTTGTTCGTGGTGGTTTGGCCTAAATAAAAAAGTTACAGTTTGAGTGTGTGTGTGTGTGTTCTTCGGCCGAAAGAGAGAGATCGAGAGAGATGAGAGAGAAATGTGTTGTAAAAATATGAAATAAACAATCTAATGTTTTAAAAATATCTCACAACCCAAAATTATCAAACTACCCCTGAAGCTTCTAGACCCTTAACTCTCTCATCTAGAGTTCGAGACCTACGCAACGGTCCAAGAAAAACTTCCCAAAGTGTCTCCTAATAAAAAGTGACTACCGAGCCTCTTATAAAACCGACGGTAAAGTCATCATTTTAATTAAAGTGACTTCTGAGCTTACAAATTAATTTACGAAAATTCACTAATTAAAATTACGGGTCGTTGCAACTCACCCCCTTAAAGAAATTTCATCCTGGAAATTCATACCTGTCACTGAAACAATTGTGGATGCTGGACCCGCATCAGTTCCTCGGGCTCCCATGTGGCTCCCTCCACGTTATGATTCTTCCACAGGACTTTAACAAGAGGAATAGTCTTTCTACGTAACACTTTTTCCTTCCAATCTAGAATTTGCACTGGTTGTTCCTCAATGCTCAAGTCATCTCTCAGCTTAATTGGTTGCTCCTCTAGTACATGGGATTAATCAAACAGATACTTTCGGAGCATGGATACATGGAATACATAGTGAACCTTCGAAAGTTCTGGGGGTAGAGCAAGCATGTAAGCCATTACGCCTATCCTTTCAATGATCTCATAAGGCCCAATATAGCGAGGACTTAGCTTTCCTCGTCTACCAAAACGCATAACTCCTTTCCATGGGGATAATTTCAAGAAAACCCAATCTCCGACCTCAAACTCGAGATCCCTGGTCCGTCGGTCTGCATAACTTTTCTGGCGATCCTGAGCTGCCTTCAGTCTTTCACTGATAATTCAGATCTTTTCCTCTGTCCTTTTAACGATTTCTGGTGTTAGTAGTCTTCTCTTACGTACCTCATTCCAACATATAGGTGTCCTGCATTGTCTCCTATACAGTGCCTCAAAAGGAGACATTCCAATGTTAGACTGATAACTGTTGTTGTAGGCAAATTCCATCAAAGCGAAGTGTGAATCCCAATTTCCCTTAAACTGCAGTACACAAGCTCTCATCATATCCTCTAGAATCTGAATTGTCCTCTCAGACTGACCATCAGTATCAGGATGAAAAGCTATACTGAAATTAAATTTAGTTCCAAAAGCTTTCTGTAAACTCCGCCAAAACCTCGAGGTAAATCTAGGATCCTATCGGACACGATCGACTCTAAGGTCCTATGCAGGCTAATGATCTGATCCACAAACAATTGGACGAACTGGTCCATCCTATAATCTTCCCATACTGGCAAGAAATGCGTTGACTTGGTAAGCCTATCTACAAACACCCAAACTCCATCATGTCCCTTCTGAGTCCTAGGAAGCTTGTACACAAAATCCATGGTAATGTGATCCCACTTCCACTCTGGAATAGGAAGTGGTTGTAGCGCCCCGTATGGTTTATGCCTCTCTGCTTTTACCCGCTGACATGTCAGGCATCTACTCACAAACTATGCTATTTCCCTTTTCATCCCAGTCCACCAGTAGTGCTCCTTAAGGGTACTATACATTTTAGTACCACCTGGATGCATCGCATAGGCTGAACTATGAGCTTCCTCGATAATCTCTCTTTTCAACTCTGAAACCTCAGGTACGCATAACCGGCCATCCTTAACTAAGGCTCCATCGTCTCTAATGGCATAGTCCTGCCTATTCCCAGCCTCGAACTCCATCCTAATGTTGCACAATGTAGGATCCTAGAGTTGAGCTTCAATGATTCGATCAATCAAGACAGATCTCATATGAAAGCTAGCCAACAAAGCTCCCTGGTTATCCATCCCAAGTAAAATTCCCGCCCTCTGGAGTTCCACTAACAACGGTAAGTAAATAGTGTGCAAATAGGTCAAGGAATCCATGGACTTCCTACTCAGTGCATCTGACACTACATTAGCTTTACCTGGGTGATACTCAATGGTACAGTCATAATCCTTGATCAACTCTAACCACCTCCTCTGTCTCAAATTGAAATCTTTCTAGGTGAAGAAATACTTAAGGCTCTGATGGTCTGTAAAGATCTGACACGTCTCACCATACAAAATAGTGTCTCCAAATCTTCAGTGCATGCACCACTACAGCTAACTCTAAATCATGTGTGGGGTAGTTCATCTCATGGGGTTTAAGTTGCCTGGAGCATAAGCTATCACCTTCCCATGATGCATCAGTTCACAGCTATACCCCGTAATGATGCCTAACTATACACCTCGAATCCTCCACTATCATCTAAAAGAGCTAACACTGGAGCGGAATTCAACCTCTTCTTATGCTCTTGAAAGCTCTGCTCGCATTCATCATCCCATTCGAATTTGACTCCCGTCCTAGTTAACCGAGTTAACAGGGTAGCTATAGTAGAAAACCCTTCTACGAACCGTCTATAATATCCTGCCAAGCCCAGAAAGCTCCTCATCTATGAAACTGTCTTCGGTTGTTCCCAATTTGCTACTGCCTCTACCTTATGAGGATCTACATTTATACCCTCTGCTGAGACCACGTGACCCAAGAATCCCACAATGGTCAACCAAAACTGGCACTTACTGAACTTGGCATACAACCGCTTCTTCCTCATAGTGTTCAGCATCAGCCTCAAGTGCCTTTCATGCGCCTTGGCACTCTTCGAATATACTAAAATATAATGAATAAACACAATCACAAATCGATCCAAAAATCGTCGGAACACCCTATTCATCAAGTCCATAAATGCTGTTGGTGAATTAGTCAAGCCAAAGGGCATCACCAGGAACTCATAATGCCCATAGCGTGTCTTGAAAGCCGTTTTGGGAATGTCTTCTTCTCTGATTCTCAACCAATAGTACCCGGACCTAAGATCAATCTTAGAGAAATATTTTGCTCCCTTTAATTGATCAAACAAATCTTCAATCCATCGTAAAGGATACTTATTCCGCGCCATAACCCTGTTTAACTGCCGGTAGTCGATGCATAGCCTCAAACAACCATCTTTCTTCCTCACAAATAACACTGGCACACCCCAAGGCGATACACTTGGTCGAATAAACCCCTAATCCACTAAGTCTTATAACCGAGTCTTCAACTCCCTCAACTGTGCCAGTGCCATCCTGTACGGTGCCTGTGATATAGGTTGGGTACCCGGAAAAAGCTCTATGGTGAACTTGATCTCCCAGTGGGGTGGCAACCTCAGAAGATCCCCCGGAAACACATCCGGAAACTCATTCACCACAGATATATCCTCTAACCTCACCAAAGTATCCCGAGAATCAATCACATGAGCTAAATATCCCTCACAAGCTTTCCTAAATAACTTCTTAGTCGTCAAAGTCGATAACACACCCGAGGGAAGCACTCTACGGTCTCCCTGAAAAGTAAGCTCTGGCAAACTTGGACTCCGGAATACTATCCTCTTGTCGAAACAATCAATGGAGGCATGATGCGTGGTTAACCAATCTTTCCCCAGAATCACATCAAAATCATAAATATCTAAGGGAATCAAATTTGCATCCAACTCATAGCTTCCTACTACCACTGGAAAACTGTGTATTACCAGGTTTGCCACTAGCATATCTCCGGTGGGGGTGCTAATGCTCATATCCTATCCACTCTGTGATAATCCTCTATTGGCTAAAAGTGTAAAATCCCGAGAAATAAAAGAATGTGTGGACCCGGGATGTATCAAAACTCGATCATCATGATCAAAAATAGATATCGTACTAGTGACCACCTCCGATGCAGCTCGGGCCTCCTGCTGTGTCATTGCAAAAACTTGAGCCTACGTACCAGAAGATCACCCGCATCCCCTCTGTCTCCCACTGGCTTTGCTGGCCCCACTAGACTAGGTATGTCTCCCTGTTGCGGTAACTGATGTCTGTGCTGCTCTTTGCCCCTACTCAGCAGCACCCTGACACAAGGAACTACTGCCCAGACGGTGTTGACAGTCTCTCTTGAAATGGCCAGTCTCCCCACAAAAGTAACAACCGGTGCCACCAGTCCGTCTAGATCCGTCACTCTGTCTCCCAGTCGACAGCACCAAAGCCCTATTAGATTGAGCTGATGACTGCGGTCCCGCGGTAAAACCTTAGGAACCTCCCTGCCCGGCTCCACCACTGCCTGACCTGGATCTTGTACTCCTAGATGATCCAAAACTGAAATTGCCTCTCTTTGATGGTCTTTAACTAGAGGCTCCGAAACTTAGGCGATCCCGACGTCGCCTAGAACCACTGAGCTAATGCCTAGCTAGCAAACTCATCTCCACCCTGGCAGCAGCATCCGACAAAGTCTTCAAAGAAGTATGTGCCACGGTAGTAACTGCTACTCTAATCTCATCTCTCAGCCTATACTCAATCCGTCGGCATTTGTCCACCTCATTTGCCACTAAGGTTAGAGAAAATCGAGACAAATAAAGAAACCTCTGCTCATATTGCGCTACCATCATGTTCCCTTGTTGCAACTATACGAACTCAGCCTCTCTGGCATCTCGGTACAATCGAGGATAAAATTGCTCGAGGAAGCGCTCCCGGAAAGTTAAAGACATGTAAATCAAAGTGCAGAAAATAACAATGCAAGAATGAAAGGTTGATTGTTTGTTAACTAAGGAGAATTAAGGCTTACTATCCACTCTAACCAATTATTTTCCTTAACCAGATTTTCTTGACCTAATTACTATGCAACTTCTGAATTAAGTGCCCATGCAAAGGTCCCGATGGTTGGCCCACTCCACATATATTATTCTCTCTTACTTGGCATGTTCTAAGCATGATGTGTACTCTAGAACGTCTATCACCTACAAGTTAAGATGATGCATGAAGTACAAAGAGAATTTAATGATACTACACTAGCCTAGAAAAGTGATGTGCATTCCTAGAGCGTTGTGAATTCCGACTACAAGATCGTTTCTTAACCTCAACCTCTTGATGCTCATGAATTACAAGATGATATAGTGGTCACACAAGCAATTCCATCAATAATTTAAGCAAACAAGGTTGCAAAGCTCATAGGCATAAAGGAATGGCAGTTAAAGCAGTAATCAGAGTTATTCAGCATGCATAGCAATCAAAATCAAGAGCCAAAATCTAATTAACAAACTAACATGGTTAGGGCTTGAAGCAGACCTAATCCTAACAAAAACTACTCACGCATAACTGGGATTAAAACATATATAATTGAATTCATAATTAAATTGCAATAATAAAAATAAGGTTACAGAATAGATTGTTAAAGAACAGGCACATCAGAGCCACGGTAGAGCCTTCTTCTCCAAGCTCCTAGTCCCCGGAGCGGTATCGCCTGTCAAGAATAACAATCGGGGTTACCAACGATGAATAAAAACCTAAAATCCAACCCCCTAAATCTCGGGTGTACGCACACGTTCTAACTAAAATTGCAGCGACTTCGGACATCGAAAACGGTCCCTAAATGAACTCCGACTAACCCAAAACCTACGCCAAAAGGTCCGGAACATCGAAAACTTGAAAACATGTGTTAGCCGGAACCCGAGAAAGGGACCCACGCGCCGCCACTTGCTGGGACTCCCCCCTCCTAACGAGCGACTGCAGCAGTTCTCGCGTCCTTCCTCACACTCTGGTTACTGTTCACTCGACAGAAACCTCCATAACCACCATATTTTCAAAGCTTGTTAACTCCCTAATTTCTCAACCAAATTCATTGTTCTAATAATGAAAATCTATTTACTCGAGCCAAGGAATCCAAATATGAAGTCCAAATTGAGATTCATTACTTGTGGTGGCCGGAAATTGGCCGGGAGGTGGTTGGTTTCTATTCACCTTCGTAACCCCTTCTCCCAACACTGTCAAGCTTCGTGGCTAGTATGGTGTTTCTCAGAATGAGGAGAGGAAGATGATGGTGTAATTTGTTCGTGGTGGTTTGGCCTAAATCAAAAAGTCACAATTTGAGTGTGTGTTTGTGTTCTTTGGCCGAAAGAGGGAGATCGAGAGAGATGAGAGAGAAATGTGTTGTAAAAATCTGAAATAAACAATTTGACGTTTTAAAATTATCTCACAACCCAAATTTACCAAATTTCCCCTGAAGCTTCTAGACCTATAACTCTCTCATTCGGACTCCGTTTTTTGCATGCCTCCTATCTATGAACTCGTGAGTTCGAGACCTACGTAACGGTCCAAGAAAAACTTCCAAAAGTGTCTCCAAACAGAAAGTGACTTCTAAGCCTCTTATAAAACCGAAGGTAAAATCATAATTTTCAAAATTAATTTACGAAAATTCACTAATTAAAATTACGGGTCGTTACATCAAACACCTTCCATTCTTTTACTAGTGAAGTTCTAAATCAAATCCCAACTTCTTACCTTCTTATCTTCAACTCAGAGACATCTATAGTAAGCATATGCACACTTAGTTATATTATTTTTGGCTTATGGATGGATCAAAGATGTAAGAACACCAAATTTTCAAAAAAAAGTCGCTTATGTAAATTGCTTAATTTTGTGTTGATATGATATGTTTTAGCTTGAATACCTTCATAATCTACTTGAAAAGTTATTCAATTTTGGTTTTTGAATTAATTAACAGGGTTAAGAAATAATAAAGGTATACCCAGAAGAAGATTGAAAAATTGCCATGGGCACCCATGGATTGTGTTTTGAATCAACCTACCTTTTGAAGAAGGGCTTTATAGTTTAAAAGTTTGTCTAAATAAATTTTGCTGAAGGTTCAAATATAAAGTACATGAACCTACCAAAACAAAAGCGAAACTAAGTTTGGCTCGAGGTTCTATTCGGCGATTATCGTATTGATGCAAATCGCCTTTAAAGCAGGTTCTTTGGGGTCTTCGTTATTGAGACGTTCGGCAACTTTGTTGGTAAGGTATTCAATGCAATGGCCTTCCTTGACGAGATCCTGAAGACACTTTTCGAAGATTTTGTACCTACTGATGTGTGACCATAACAATCATGATAGGCGCACCACCTAGTCTTGTCAGCCATTTCTTGGTTGCCTTTGATGGTCGCCGACTTCTTGAACAAAGGATTGTCTTTGATTTTTTTTGTATATTCGATGAACGGGCATCGAGAACTGCACGTTGGATTTCCTAGTGTCTGAGGTGTTAAAAGTTGAGACGGCCTTGCTCTTGTTGGCCCCATTTGGTGTGGCCTTGAAGTTGGCGTCGCATTGTCTCGGTTGTCTCCTCACTTGGCCCAATGCGCATCGTGGCTTATGCAGCATTATCGTCATCCTCCTACCATGAGTGTTGCCCCTCTATGGACAAAATTTTGGTAAGGCTACGTGCTTTTCCCATGACGATATCGCCGTAGTGCTGAGCGTCTTTGGGAATTCCTTGCATGAAGGCGATTACATCGATAAGGTCACTATAACCCACAATTCGGGATGTTTCCTCGCAGTACCTTCGAATGTATTGCCGGTGGGTTTCCTTCGATCGCTTCCTGAAGGATAAAAGGTGATCATCCTTGACCTTGATGATGTGAAGCTGTGAGTATTCCTTCATTAACGCCAATGCTAGCTCTTCAAAGGAGGCGATTGACCTTCGGGGAAGGTAACTGAACCAAATAATGGCTTGGCCTTGCAAGGAAGTTTGGAAGACCTTCCAGATGAGTGCACCGTTGAGCCTATGAGTACAATGCTGCCGCGTTAGTAGTTGATGTGTTTCACCGGGTTAGAAGTTCCCGTGAACTAGTTGAAGTTTGAGGTCACGATCGTTGCGGAAATGGTTCCTCCTCGATGTCCCTTAGGAAGGCTGAAGTTGAGGATGTGTGAATTTCTCGTCGAAGGTTGTCTTCGTAATCGCCAACGCGCTTGACACCACGGAGATGTTGATTTAGCATTCTGTGGACGCCATCAGCATGCAATGGGCCACAACGAAGTGGGGTACAGCGCGGACCAGAGTGGCGTTGGCTCCCATGCATCATTATCTATGAGACATGCAATTATGATAGCGAGTATGTCTTGTCCACTTCGCTATGGTAGTATGAGTTTCTGGAACTACTGCTTATTCGGCTGTTGGAATGAGTGTGCATTCTTTGCGAAACTACCTGGTGTGACGGGTTTCCTCGTTGGGCTCCAATGCATGATAGGGCTCCGACGTGTCCTTTAGGCTGTTTGTGAGCTGACATTCCTTGGCGTTGCCGTTCTTCCATTGCATGGGTGTTGCTTTCCTTGCCAGAATCACTTAACCAAATATTGGGGGACATCAATTGACATTGGACATGCTCCTTACCGGGTCACCACGAGATGTAGTTCTGTTAACCTTGTGGTGTGGTGCGCCTTCCTGTTGTTCGTAACCACGAGATGCTCGACTTGCTGCGACAGGTTGGCTTGCGGGGGGGGGGGGGGGGGGGGGGGGGGGGGGGGGGGGGGAGCACTACGACGACTGTATTTAACGTGTGACACGTTGTCACTGCCATCCCGGGCTCTGAGTCAGCTGTGATGCACCTTGCTCCCCTCGAGTGTGAGTCAGTCCTAGTGCGTTGTGAATTTCATCAAGGAGTCTTCGAAGGTTCGGATTCGATGGTTGCCAATCTGGAACTTGTTTAAAGTTTCTCCCCCTAGTCACCCGTCAGTCTGCTGGAATACGATCACCGCTACGCCTAATGCAGTAGGGAAATTGATGTCGGAAGTGCCGCCGACTCCCTTTGATACTGGTGTTCCGTAATTATTTATACATCATTTGGATGTCATTTAGTGCCATTTTTCATGTCCTTTGCTTAATTTTGTGCCAACCATAGTAGAAAGTGATGCTCTTGTGAGACATGTGCATACTTTAGAAAGATAGCTTAATTATGAGATCATAGGGAAAAGAATGGCTCAAATCGGAGTTCAAATGAAGGACATGTCTTTAATTCAATATCAGGTCCTGAGAAAGGACCTGGCGCGCCCTGGCGCCCTATTTAGGGCGCAGGACCAAGAACCTTGAATAAAGCCATGAGGGTCATAAATCCATGTCTGAGGACCAGCAGATCAAGCCTCTGATGAGCCAAGGTGCATGCCAAGACGTGTCCTTGACATGTCTCCAGGAGACTCCATCTGCGCCCTAATCCAAGACAAGCCAAGACGAGCCATGGCGCGTCTTCAAAGCTCTCATCGGAGTCCCAGGCGTGTCCCCTAACACGTACCAATTCCTGAAGTGGAGCCTCTATTGAGTCTCTCAAGCACCTCATATTGAGTCCCTGAGCAGGCCCAGTAACGAGTCCCAAAAGAGCTCTTATCGAGGCTAAGGACAGGTCCTTGGCATGACAAGCCCTGTCTCAGGAAGTCCCAACCGAGAACCCCTATTCATGTGACAACCCACGCCATCCAGTGACAAGTCTCTGGTGCGCCTCTATAGAGGAGACCCAATTCAGGTCCTGGACGCGCCCCTGGTCCCTCAGCGGTGAAGTTCCTCTACGCCAAATTGATGTCACCGGGAAGACCAAATTGGACCATGACCTGCAATTCGATGGACCAAAGCAAGACACCACTCATAGTTGGACTTAAAATCTCCTATCTGAGCTAATGGAAGCCTGTGACTTGCCTAGAAATGCCAATGACACGTCTGTGTCCTATTTTGCCCTAAAGGACCTTCCGAGAGCCTTAATTTGAGCTAAATTAGGCCATTGAATTTTCTACAAGCTTTTGAGCAGGACACAACCCATAACCATGCTAGATACATCTTATGTGAGTGAAACGCGTGGGTTGTCTCAGTTGCATTGGTCAGTGACCTGCTATTTCTTTAACGAGTACAAGAATGAGGTCTTGGGAGTCAAGATTGGGCCAACCGTATCAAGAAGATCCCAGAAAAGGTCCAGTTGTGCTTTGCTATCCAAGAATGTCTCAAAAGATTCCAGAACAAGCCTTGGCGCGTCAGAGTTCCTTGGGCTTCCTAGGAGATTACTTGTCGTTTAAGAAAAGTCCAAAAATGTAGGAAAGAGTCCTTGCCGAGATAGAAGAGTTGATTCAGAGTTTAATGAAAGGCCTTTTGGTTTTTATAATGCAGGCTTTAATTCCTAATTTTTAGGGGAAACCATAGGAGTTTTTAAGCTAAGTTCTAACATAAGCTTAGGGTCCCCACCTTTTAGACGCATACACTTTTTAGTTTTAACGCAGTTTCAGTTTTGAGACTTTTTGTTCGTGTTTTTGGAAGAGTGGAATGCAAAGACTTTTTGAAGATTGCTGGGACGTGTGCCTTGGATCATCACCATTCTCAGTGTTTTCTCTTCTACTCTTTAATCAATTGTGTAATCATGAATTCTTTTAAGTGTAATTTCAATAAGATGCGTGAGTAGTTTCTTTCAGAATTAGGGCTGCTTGAAGCCCTAGCCATGTAGTTTTTCAATACAATTTTGGCCCTTGAGTTCCTTTAATATGAATCTTGAATATAGTTTGGATTCATGTGTGTCATGAGCTTAGTTTGTGTTTATAAGTATGGCTAACTTATTTGCATGATCTATCGACGAATAATTGCTCATTAGACTAGCCATCATCTTGTGAATTGTTCAGTCATTAGTTATACATCTTTTAGATGCTACTTAATGCCCTTTTACTTCTCTTTTGAGTACTTCTGTGCCATCAATAGTAGAAAGTGATGCATTTTGTGAGACTTGTGCAAGGTTGGAAAGATACGGATATTATGAGAAGAATGCAAAAAGAATGGCTCAATTTAAAGTTATAATGTAGAAGTTGTCTTCATTGCAATATCGGGCCCTAAATCATGTCCTAATCTGAAGCCATGCGACCTATTTAGGGCCAGAATCAAGAACCTCGAATCAAGCCATTCGGGTCCTAGAATCATGTCTGGGGACCAGCATATCAAGTCCAAGGTGAGTCGAGGTTCGTGCCAAGACGTGTCCTTGACATGTCTTAAAGATACCTCATATGTGCCCTAAATCGAGTCCTAGAACCAGCCCCAGACGAGGCATGGCGAGTCTTTCAGAGCTCTCAGCCAAGTCCCAATCGTGTCCCCTGACATTCCTCAAGCCCGCAGCCCAGCCCAGCCCACGGCCCAGTTGGTGTCCCTGCTAAGCTAGGAAAGCAGTCTTAGGGTTTGATTAAGGTTATTTTAGGCTTTTTGTTGTCAGTTTCAATTCTTACTTTTTAGGGGAAGCCCTTAGGTCTATTTAAACAATGTTTTAAAGCCAGTTGAGGGTTCCCCCCCTTTGTAGCTGCATAGTTTTCAGTTTTAGATAGTTTGTGCGTTTTTACTTTTGTTTGTGCTTTTCGAAGAGGAGCTTAACGCAGATAGTGGAGTAGAGTGCTTAGACGTTTCCTTGGCTTGCCATTGCTTTCAGTGTTTTCTTTTCTTCCCTTTCATCTTTAATTTGTAATCATGACTTATTCTATTGTTTTCAATAAGAAGCGTGAGTAGTTCCTCATAGAACTAGGGCTGCTTGAAGCCCTAGCCATGTAGTTTCTTAACTTGATTTTGGCCCTTGGTTTACACTGTTATGAATACTGAATATGGTTGTGATTACTATGTGTAATGATCTTAGTTTATGTTTATGAGTTTAGTCATCTTATTTGCATAATCTATAGGTGAATGATTGCTTGATTGACTGCCTATCTTCTTGTAATTGTTTGGCATCAACGGTAGTGGCTTTACATCTTACTTGTAATGCAACTATGACAACCTAAGACTACACATCACTTTCTAAGGGTAGAGTGATTGCTTAGATTTCCTTTCATGCTTAATGCGTTCTTTGAATAGTTGTGGTAGTGAGCCGAGAAAGCCTGCTACATAGGAACTAAGAAGAAAATAAAATGTGTGATTTGACCTTGAGTGGACCTTTGCACAGGCATCAGATTCAGTTAATTAGTGTGAGTCTTGTATGTGTTTATTTAGAGTCTTTTGTGTTTTCTTGTGTCGCAAGTTATTGTCATAAGTTGTGTTGAGGTGTCTCTGCATATCTAACTAGTGTGAGTCTAGGTCTAGTATTCTTTTACATTTATTTCATTATTGTTGAGTCTTGTTTGAGTTAGCTATATCTAAACTAATAATTGGATATCACGTGGACAAAAGTCCTCGAGGGATCGACCATTGCTTTTCTGCTACACTATCTTAATCGATTTGTGCACTTTCAAGGATTATAACTATTCGAATTAGATTGCATATTTTTTGTTCTCTAATTTTACCAACATGACTGTTTAGCATCAATGATGTAGGGCTTTAACTATGCTTGTAATCTGAATTCAAGGCAACCTAGGATTGTACATCACTTTTCTAGGAATAGTGTGGTGTCATTAAATTCTCTTCGTATTCCATGCATAAACTTAGATTATTAACCCTTCTCTAGGATTGATAGATGTTCTAAGCAGAGGAAACGGCTAGGACATGCTAAGTAAGAGAGAATGACTTGTGTGGAGTGAACCTTAATCGGACCTTTGCATGGGCACCATATTCAGATAATTCATAATAAGGGGATCTTGGAAATTGTGTTAGAAATTTAATTGGTTAGTGGTGGATAGTTAACCTTGATTCGCTTTATGTCATCAATCAATTTCATTATCTTTAATTCCTTGTTTTCAGTATTTCTACTTAGTGTCAAGTGTCTTTTGTGTTATACCTTGTTTTTGAGTCATACTTAAGTTATTCAATCTAATCTCATGGTTTAACGTTGAACAAGTCCTCGAGGGATCGACTCTTGCATAGTTACTATACTATCTTTATCGATTTATGCACTTGCAAGGATTATAATTGTTAGAAATAGAGTTCATATATTCTGTGTTCTTTATTTTTACCAACAAGGTTTTGGCACTGTTACCGGGGACTTGTCCCTCAACGGTGTCCATTTAGTTAAGACTGTTCAACTGAGTTTTCTATTCTTTTGTTCAGGTACTAGTCGTTTATGTCATCCGGAGGCTCTGTACAAGGGTCTGTACACGGGTCCTCCCCAATTTCATCAGCATCATCTTTAGTGCACGGCTCTCCACAACCAACACCACCACAATCTCCTCCTAAGATGGCAAGCCGTGACATCATCCCTCCACCACCACCACCAGCCCCACGGCTTCTGAAGGAATATGCTACTCATGTGCTGGAGGATCAGTTTCCAATCGTTTTCCCAGTCTCAACTGTGGAAAATTTCGAGCTTAAGTTAGGCACCACCATACACATGCTACCTAAGTTTCACGGGCTCTCAGGAGAGGATCCCCATCTGCACATAAAAGAGTTTGTTGAAGTGTGCTCTACCTTGAGGATTAATGGCATGATTGAGGCAGAGATTCGATTGAGGCTATTTCACTTCAGCCTCAAAGACAAAGCCATGGCTTGGTTTCATTCCTTGGCACCTGCATCTATCGAGTCCTGGTGGGACTTAGCCTCAAAGTTTCTTACTCAATACTATCCTGCTAACAAGATAAATATACTGAGGTGTGAAATCATGACTCCCACGCAGGCCGAGGATGAGCCCTTCTATGAATATTGGGAGAGATTCAACCAAATGATCCAAGCTTGTACCCATCGCAATATTCTGACAGTCCCTTAATGTTAGGCTACTATGGTGGCCTAAGAACTAGTGATCGAGTAATGGTTGATTCTCAATCAAAGGGGGTCATGGATAGCACGGCTGAGGAAGCAGGAACAACCTTTGCAAGCATAGCTCAGAGAAAGAAGCAGTTCAGTTATAGAGGACATCCATCTAGAGCTATGAGTGGGGTGAACAGAGTAAAGGATGATGTCGTTGCCCAACTCATGAAAAAGGTGAAAAATTTGTGCAATGAGAAGACCCGTGGAGTCAAAGTGTGTGATGTTTGCTCAGTACAAGGCCACAGTTCTGAGGAGTGTCCACTGGTGGAGGAAGCCAATATGGTTAGTGGCTTCAACAATGGCCCACGACCTAGGAATGATCCCTACTCCAACACCTATAATCCGGGGTGGAGGAATCATCCCAACTTTAGGTGGAACAACAACCCAAACACTCAAAAATCCTGTACCACCACCTGGATTTCAAACTCAACCCGTGGCACCTTAGATGAATCAATATGGGCCCCCACCAAATCAAAGCTCTGGCACCAAATCTTTGGAGGATATAGTGACTGCCATGGCTCAAAACACCAACTCGTTCATGCAAGACACAAATGCGCCAGGACGCGCCATTGCTGCGCCGGGACGCGCCGCTGCTGCGCCGGAGGAGGCAATGCTGCGCCGGAAGGCGGCAATGCTGCGCCGGAAGGCGGCAATGCTGCGCCGGGAGGCGGCAATGCTGCGCCGGGAGGCGGCAATGCTGCACCAGGATGCGCTAATGCTGCGCCATGACGCGCCACCAGAGACACCAGAGCATGTGCTAAGATGTGCCATTACTGCGCCAGGATGCACCGATGCCGCGCCAGGACGCGACAATACTGTACCAGGACGCGCCACTGAAGGACACCCAATAGGGCTCAGCTTGCAGACTTCAGACACGGCAGTACCTCAGCAGACTCCAATTGTGTCCTAGCCCATGTCTAAGGACTAGGGAATGGCTTTGGCCCAGCCTAAGCCTTCTAACTTTCATTCTCATAATTCAATGCCTAATTAGGCAAAAAAGTTCAATTTGATTTCGGTAATGATGTTATCATACCTTTTCCTCACAGGTTTCAAAATAAAGAGAATAAGAAAGAGGAATTTGAAGAGGAGATCATTAGCATGTAACAAAAACTGCAGACCATGCTGCCATTCCACAAAATTGTGAAACACATGCCAATTTTTTCCAAGCTCATTAAGGACTTGGTGGCTGGGAAAAGAAGATTCTGTTCACAGGACATCATTGACATACCCAAGGAATGTTCTGCTGCCCTCCTGCGCATGCCTCCCAAGGCCAATGATCCCGGGCCTCCCACACTGCCTTGTGTCATACAGTGAAAGTGGTTTGGACATTGCTTATGTGACGCGGGAGCATCTGTGAGTATAATGCCTTTCCATATCAATAAATCTTTGAACTTGGGAGAATCGAAACCTACTCACTTATGTGTTAGATTAGCCAATTCCTCGATTACTAATCTAATGGGTGTGCTTAAAGATGTACTTGTTCAATAGGTGATACTTGTATTCCAGCAGATTTTTACAACCTCAAGATGGACATGATTGATCACGCAGAGGAGCCACCATTGATCTGTGGTAGGCCCCTCTTGGCCTCGGCTGAGTGTATGATTGATGTGAAAAATGGTCAGGTGTTGATTAAAGTGTTAGACAAATTGAGAACCTTTCCCATTCATGATGCAATTCAATATCCTGCTGAACCTATAGTCGATTTTCCTCTAAAGATGATGGATATTTTGCTTCAAAAGACTATTGCTAACACTTGTATGGCAGATCCTCTTGAAAAAACAATCACCTGTCCTTCCTCAGATGAAGAGCTACAGGATAATCACGTGGCAGAGGAGCTGAGGTTTCTCAATGCGATGCCCATTTATTCAGCACACCAACAACCCTTTGTGGAACTCCCCCTCACGGCCCAACAGATTCTGTCTCTATAATGCAAGCCCCTGAGCTTGTATTGAAGCCATTACATGAGCATCTGAAATATGCATATCTAGGTAAGAATCAAACTCTTCCGATCATTATTTCTTCTAACCTTAGTACTGTGGAAGAGGATGAGTTGGTGCAGGTCTTGAAGGTCAATCAAACTGCAATTGGATAGACCATTGCAGACATCAAAGGAATCAGCCCCTCCAAGTGCATGCATAGAATTTTTCTCGAAGAGGTTGCCAGGCCATCACAAGAGGGACAACGAAGGCTCAACCTGCCAATGAAGGAAGTGGTAGAAAAAGGTGCTTAAGCTTTTGGATTTTGGCGTCATATACCCAATCTCGAATTCCAAGTGGGTAAACCCGGTTCAGGTGGTTCCAAAGAAGAGTGGAATCATAGTGGTAAAAAACGAGCATGACGAGTTTGTACCACAACGAGTCCAAACACGGTGGAGAGTATGTATAGTTATAGGAAGTTAAATTCCACAACTTGAAAAGATCACTTTCCTTTACCCTTTATTGATCAAATGCTTAAGCGACTTGCAGGACATTCTCATTATTGTTTTCTAGATGGCTATTCAGGGTATAATCAGATTGCCATAGCCCCAGAGGATCAGGACTTCCTCTGTTTTCTAGATGCCGTTTGGGTTATGCAATGCCCTTGCCACATTCCAACGTTGCATGATTAGTATTTTCTCAAATATGGTTGAGGACATTATAGAGGTTTTCATGGATGAATTTTTTTGTTTTTGGTCATTGATTTAAGCTTTTCTTAGCTAACTTATCTCGAGTATTAGAACGATGCACGGAGAGTAACCTCGTGCTCAACTGGGAGAAGTGCCATTTTATGGTACAACAAGGAATTGTATTGGGACATCTGGTTTCTTCACGAGGCATTGAAGTAGATAAAGCCAAACTTGGCATTGTGGATCGGTTGCCCTACCCTACATCAGTCAAGGAGGTGAGATCATTTTTGGGACATGCTGGGTTATACAGGAGGTTCATAAATGACTTTTCCCAAATCACAAGGCCATTGTGCAACCTTCTAGTCAAAGATACTGGGTTTGATTTCAATAAGGAATGCCATGAGGCATTCAACTTTCTCAAAGCTAAGCTCACGGAATCCCCAATCATAATGCCTCATAATTGGGACCTGCCGTTCGAGCTTATGTGTGATGCACCAGATTATGCAGTTGGAGCTGTTCTGGGTCAACGAGTGAATAAGATGCCTCATGTCATCAACTATGCCAGCATGACACTAAATGATGCCCAACTGAATTACTCCACCACAGAAAAGGAGCTTTTAGCTGTTATTTTCGCTTTAGAAAAGTTTAGATCTTATTTAATTGAAATTAAAGTGATAATTTATACTGATCATGCAGCTTTGAAGTACTTGCTCACCAAGAAGGACGCCAAACCTAGGCTACTGCGCTAGATGCTGGTTTTGCAGGAATTTGACTTGGAAATCAAGGATAAGAAGGGCACTGAGAATGTCATTGCAGACCATTTAAGTAGACTAGTTAATGGGTCTACTGAGGAAGTGGATCAATTACCGTTGCTTGAAACCTTTCCAGATGAACAATTGTTTAATTTACATGTTATTGATCCATGGTACGCTGATATCATTAATTACCTAGCTACTAAATGTATTCCTTCTTCATTGAACAGATTTAAGAGGGATAAGCTGGTAAAATAAGCCAAAAATTATGTTTGGGATGAGCCGTATTTATGGAAACATTGTTCAGACCAAATCATCAGACGATGCATCCCTGAAGCTGAGATGAAGTTAGTGCTAAACTTTTGTCATGGCTTGGCATGTGCAGGACACTTTGGTGCCAAAGAGACTGCCCTCAAGGTATTGCACTCTGGTTTTTATTAGCCTACACTTTTTAAAGATGCACATGAATTTGTCCTCACCTGTGATTCCAAAAGCAAGGTAATTTCAGCCATAGGAATCAAATGCCTTTGCATCCCATCCTAGTTGTTGAAAATTTTGATATGTGGGGCATATATTTCATGGGACCTTTTCCAAATTCTCATGGGTATTTATATATATTACTTGTTGTGGACTATGTCTCTAAGTGGGTGGAAGCCATCCCCACCAAAACCAATGATTCCAAAGTGGTTGTGAGTTTCATACAGAGTAACATCTTAGCTAGGTTTGGAGCCCATAGAGCAATCATTAGTGATGGCGGGACTCACTTCTGTAATCACTCTTTGGAGGCCCTAACGAGGAAGTATGGTGTCATGCATCGCATTGCCACACCTTACCATCCTCAGACGAGCGGTCAACCTGAAATCTCAAATAGGGAAGTCAAGTCTATCTTGGAGAAGACCATGAGCCCTACAAGAAAGGATTGGTCTCAACGTTTGAATGATGCTCTGTGGGATTACAGGACAACTTTTAAGACTCCTATCGGCATGCCACCATTTAGGTTAGTCTTTGGCAAAAGATGCCATCTCCCGGTGGAATTAGAGCACATGTCATATTGGGCAATCAAGCGGGCCAACATGAGCTTGGATGCAGCTGGCAATCAGTGGAAGTTTCAACTCAGTGAGTTGGAAGAGATTAGGAACGAAGCCTATGAGAGTTCACATATATACAAAGAGAAAACCAAGGCGTTCCATGATAAGCAGAATCAACGAAAGCAATTTCAGATTGGACAAAAAGTCCTCTTGTTCAATTCCCATTTGATGCACTTTCCAAGTAAGCTACATTCTAGGTGGACTGGCCCCTATCTTGTGGCTAATGTTTTTCCACATGGCGCAGTTGAAATTCAGCATCTAGGAAGGAAGGAAACGTTCAAGGTTAATGGTCACCGTCTCAAGCCATATTATGAGGCATTCATTGAGGGACCTTCAGTTGTTCAAGCTTTGCGGCCACCACCAAGTGCCCAGCTGCCAGCCTCGTCTTGCCCAGAGATTAAATAAAGTGCTCCTAGGAGGCAACCTATACCTGGTTTGAATTCTCTCGCCCCTTTCTGGTTTATGCGCACCTTCTAGAACTTACATTCTGATCTTGTCTTGTCTTTTCTTTAACATCGAGGGCAATGTTTAGTTTAGGTTTGGGGGTGTGGATGAAAAACGTTGCATATAGAAACAAGTAGGTTTTGGGGGATCTCACGGCCAGAAGTTGTTTTTTCTTAGTTTTGTGTGTTAATTTGTTTGTTTAGTTGTCAATTAAGCTTAACTCTTGCTAGACCGTGGACTTTGGCTTGGTAATAGGAGTCATAAGTAAGAAATTAGGGTTGTTTGACTAGGAGTTATGCCATTCTAAGTTTGTAGTATCCTATTGCACTTCGCATGCCATGTCTTAAGCAATCATGTGAATAGAATGACTAAAGATGAGTGAACTTCAGAAAATTAGTGGAGACTACCACGCTAGAATTTGGGTCTTATTTCCATTCTTTCTGAGTGATTCACATTGTTTCTACTCTTTAAACACTCTTCACTTTTGTTCATAAATGTTGATCTCATTACATCATATTTGCATTGAATTTTAAAGAACTAACATTTTATAGATGCTCTTGATTTGATGTGTGATCTACCATAAGAAGTGATGTAGGCTATGTGTGCTTAACCTCCTAAAGGCCCTACCCTACCTTGTTGTGTGCTCCCTAAGCCACTTTGAAGCCAAACACTTAGACTTTCTTTCATCACCCTAAGCATAACCGACGAAATTCAACAACCAATCAATTTGGCCATGCCCGATAGCCTAGGTGGTGGCAAGGCAGTGCCAATTGAAGTACATGGCTGGAATGAGGAAGGAGAACCTGCATTGCTGATGACTCAAGTCACTAGCCCATTTGCGCCAACGATGCACCACAGGCTATCGTAGGACCTGTCCTAGGACATGTCCCTGGGCGTGCTCAAAGACATGCCAACAATGTCCGCCAATCTGCGCCATGAAGGTCCATAATGCGCCAACACTGTGCCAAGACCAGGGACATCAATAGATCACAGCATTGCATGATCTTGGGTTAGTTCAAAGAACAGCCAAGAAAAAAAAATCAAAGAGTAGCACCAATTCAAGAATTCAAGTTAGTGTGAGGCCATCGATTGCCAAATTGTCGTGGGGGTCTAAAAGATCAAACGACACATTCCAAGTCATGCTACTTCATGCCTTGTCTCATATGAGTTTGTTTGAATTCCAAACCCTTCTTTCTTAAACCCAATCAGCCTCGCCTCACTGCAGGCTAATGAGAAGATCTAACTGATCTTGTGGGAAATCATGCTGAAGATTGAGGTAAGTGTCTATGTTCTTAAAGATCATTTCCATTAATGAGATCTTACTTCCAGAAATTGCGATTTTCCATTGAATACTCATATGTGATTATGCTTGATTTCATTATATAAATTCCATCACATATGCTAGATATGAGTGTAAGCCTAGGGCTCTAGAGTGAATTCAGAAATACCCAGTGAGGATTAGAGTCGACGCAAAATCTTTCTGGAGCACTTAATTGAGGTTGTTTCCGAGCTTGGCTATTTAAGATATTACCATTCACTCATAACACATGACTCTTACTATTGTGGCATACCTTTTAGTTTTGCAAAGTTCGTGTACTTTTGTTGATTCCTATTAGCTTTTTAAAGAACTACGGCACTAGAAAATTTAGATGTATAAGTAAATTGTTTGTGGGTATCGTGATTGGTAAACCCTCAGGAGACAACACTCCTATTACTAGGGACACCTAGGGGTTCAAATGATTTATCCTTAACTAAGATCGAGTGGTTTCATTTTTGTTTAGTTTGTTTTTCTTTGTTTTGCTCAAGGACTAGCAAGAGATAGGTTTGGGGGTATTTGTTCAGTCATTATTTATACATCAGTTTGATGTCATTTAGTGCCCTTTTTCGTGTCTTTTGCTTAATGTTGTGCCAACCAAAGTAGAAAGTGATGCTCTTGGGAGACATGTGAAAGCCTTAGAAAGATAGCTTAATTATGAGAATACAGGGAAAAGAATGGCTCAAATCGGAGTTCAAATGAAGGAGATGTCCTCAATTCAATATCGGGTCTTGAGAAAGGCCCTAGCGCACCCTTGCGCCCTATTTAGGGCGCAGGACCAAGAACCTTGAATCAAGCCATGAGGGTCCTAAATCCATGTATGAGGACTAGCAGATCAAGCCCCTGATGAGCCAAGTTGCATGCCAAGACATGTCCCTAACATGTCTCAAGAAGACTCCATCTGGGCCCTAAACCAAGACAAGCCCAGACGAGCCATGGCACGTCTTTAGAACTCTCAACGGAGCCCTTATCGAGTCCCTCAAGCGCCTCAGATTGAGTCCCTGAGCATGCCCAATATCGAGTCCCAGATGAGCTCCTATCGAGGTTGAGGACAGGTCCTTGGCATGACAAGCCCTGTGTCAGGAAGTCCCAGCCGAGAACCCCTATTCGTACACCACGCCACGCCATGCCAGTGACAAGTCCCTATTGCGCCTCAAAAGCGGAGACCCAATTCAGGTCCTGGACGCATCCCTGGTCCCTCAGCGGTGAAGTTCCTCTACGCCTAATTCATGTCACCGGGAAGGCCAAATTGGGCCATGACCAGGAATTAGATGGAAAAAAGAAAGACACCACTCATAGTTGGACTTAAATCACTTATCTGAGCTAATGGAAGCCTGTGTCTCTCCTGGAAATGCCATTGACACGTCCGTGTCCTGTTTTACCCTAAAGGACCTTAGGGGATCCCTGATTTGAGCTAAATTGGGCCACTGAGTTTTCTACGAGCTTTTGAACAGGATACAGCTGCATACATCATATGGTAGTAAAGCAGAAGGTTTGTCTCAGCTGCATTGGTCAGTGACCTACTATGTCTTTACCGAGTCCAAGAATGAGGTTTTGGGAGTCAAGATTGTGCAAGTCGTGTCAAGAAGATCCCAAAATGGGTCCATCTGTGCTTTGTAGTCCAATATTGTCTCAGAAGGTTCCAGAAGAAGTCTTGTTGTGTCATAGTTCCTTGGGTTGCCTAAGAGATTACTTGCCGTTCAAGAAAAGTCCAAAAATCTAGGAAAGAGTCATTGCCGAGATAGGAGAGTTGATTCAGATTTAATGAAGGGCCCTTTGGTCTTTGTTTAAAGCCAAGCTTAGGGTTCCCACCATTTAGCCGCATACACTTTTTAGTTTTAACGCAGTTTCAGTTTTGAGACTTTTTGTTCGTATTTTTGGAACAGTGAAACGCAGAGACTTTTTGAAGATTGCTAGGATGTGTGCCTTGGATCATCACCATTCACAGTTTTTTTTCTTCTACTCTTTAATCAATTGTGTAGTCATGAATTCTTTTAAGTGTTATTTCAATAAGATGCATGAGTAGTTTCTTTCAGAATTAGGGATGCTTGTAGCCCAGCCATGTAGTTTTTCAATACAATTTTGGCCAAAGTTCCGTTATTTTGAAATTTCAATATAGTTTGGATTCCTGTGCATCATGAGCTTAGTTTATGTTTATGGGTTTGGCTAACTTATTTGCATGATCTGTCGATGAATAATTGCTCGTTATATTAGCCATCTTCTTGTGATTGTTTAGCATCAACGGTGTAGGGCTTTTACTATGCTTGTAATCTGAATTCATGACAACCTTGGATTGCACATCACTCTTCTAGGAATAGTGTGGTGTTGTTAAATTCTCTTCGTATTCCATGCATCAACTTAGATTATTAACCCTTCTCTAGGATTGATAGACGTTCTAAGCAGAGGAAATGGTTAGGACATGCTAGGTAAGAGACAATGACCTGTGTGGAGTGAACCTTAATCGGGCCTTTGCATGGGCACCATATTCTGATAATTCATAAAAAGGGGATCTTGGAAATTGTGTAAGAAATTTAATTGGTTAGAGGTGGATAGTTGGCCGGGATTCGCTTTATTTCATCAATCAATTTCATTATCTTTAATTCCTTGTTTTCAGTATTTCTTGCAATTTAATTCATTTAATTTTCTTCTGTTCTCGAAGCATCACACCATTCACAGTGTGTCTTAAATTAGTGTGTAGAGGCGCGTTGAGTCTTTCTTGCGTTTAGTGTAGTTTGTGTCAATCTTGATTGTTTCTTTGTGAGTTTTGCATATCTACTTAGTGTCACGTGTCTTTTGTGTTATACCTTATTTTTGAGTCATGCTTAAGTTATTCAATCTAATCTCCTGGTTTAACGTTGAACAAGTCCTTGAGGGATCGACTCTTGCATTCCTACTATACTATCTTTATCGATTTGTGCACTTGCAATGATTATAACGGTTAGAAATAGAGTTCATATATTATGTGGCAGCTAGGCTGATCCCCTGGGATATCCGTGAGGGGCTTCCGTCATCGTGAGTCGCGGTAGCAGAGGCGTTGGTCTCGCTGGATCGTGCTAATCGTTATGTTATTTCCTTGGGAAGATTGTTTAGTCCTTATTTATACATAATTTTGACGTCATTTAGTGCCCTTTTACATGTCTTTTGAATGATTGTGTGTCACCCATAGTAGAAAGTGAGCTTCTTGTGAGACATGTGCAAGATTTGGAAAAATAACCCAATTATGAGAATACAGGAAATTTAATGGCTCAAATCTGAGTTCATATGAAGAAGATGTCCTCAATTCAATATCGGGTCCTAAGCCAAGCCATGGTATGTCCTTGCGCTATATTTAGGTTGAAGGACAAGTTACTAGAATCAAGCCATGCAGGTCCTGAAACCATGTTTGAGGCCCAGCAGATCAAGCCGGTAATGAGCCAAGATGCATGCCAAGACGTGTCCCTGACATGTCTCAAGGACACTCCATACCTAAACCAATACTAGCTCAGACGAGCCATGGTGTGTCTTCAGAGCTCTCATCCAATTCCCACTCGTGTCCCTTGAAACGCCTCAAGTTCCAGGTCCCTAGCGTGCCCTCAGAAGTGCCAGAGATGAAGCCATGCAATGCGCCAATTCCTTCAGAAGACATGTCCTTGGACATTCCGATTTAGGCCAAAATGGGACATAACTTGGAACTCGATGGAACCAAGTGAGACACCAGCCAGAAGTACACTTCTAAACACCTATCTAAGCTACTTCAATCGAGTGTCTAGTCTAGAACTGCCAATGACATGGTGCGCCCTAGAAGACCTCGGTTGTGCCTTAAATTGTTCTAAATTATGCCGCTGAGCGTTCTACGATCTTTTGAGAAGGACAAAGCCCAGAACTATACTAGAAACATCATATGGAAGTGAAGCATGGGGTTTGTCCTTGCTGCTTTGGTCAATGACATCTTTTGTCCCTAACGAGTCCAAGAATGAGGTCCTAGGAGTCAAGATTGCGCCACCCGTATCAAGAAGACCCCAGAAAGGTGTTAGCTATGCTTTGCTATCCAAGGACGTCTCAGAAGGTTCCAGAATGGTTCTTGGTGCATCAGAATTCCCTGGGCTGCATGGAATGTCCTAAATTTTAGGACTTTGTCCCTGCTGAGATAGGAAATCTATTTTAGCATTTAATTAATGGTCTTTTGGTCTTTTTAATTGAGTTTTAAGTCCAAGTTTTTAGAGGAAACCCTAGGGACTATTTAAGCTTGCCTTTAACACGAGTTTAGGGTTCCAATCCTTTTTGCCGCATAGATCTTTACCAGTTTTACGTTTTTTGGTGTTGTGCTCGTGTTTGGAAGAAAGTTGAACGTAGGGAGCTTGGTGAAGCTAGCTTGGATGTGTGTTTAGGCCCTACATCATTCTCAGTGTTTTCCCTTATTCTCTTTACTTTTAGTTTGTAATCATGAATACTTTTTAGTGTTTATTCAATATAATGTGTGAGTAGTTTCCCATAGAATTAGGGCTGCATGAAGCCTTAGCCATGTAGTTCTTTAGCGTGATTTTGGCCCTTGATTTATGTTATTATGAATGCTGAATAGGTTCTGATTACTGCTTGAATTGCTGCTCTTTTATGTTTACATGATTAGCTACCTTGTTTACATAAATTATTGATGAGATTGCATCGACGGGTTGAGGTTAAGAAACAATCTTGTAATCAGAATTCATGACAACCTAGATCATTAAACCAGACTAGGGGTAGTGTGATTTCATTAAATTCCTTTTGTACTTCATGCATCATCTGAGATTACTAATCGTTCTCTAAGGTTGATAGAAATTATTAGTAGGGAAACGTCCAGGACATGCTAAGTAAGAAGAGAATAACATGTGTGAAGTGAACTGTAACCGGACCTTTGCATGGGCATTTTATTGAGAGAAATCATAATAATGGGATCTTGGAAATCATGTTAGGAACTTGAATTCGTTAGGGTGGATAGTTGGCCTTAATTCGACTTAGTGAATCAATCAATACAATCATCTTTACTATTGTCTTCATTTGTCTTGCATTTATATTCCTTATTTTTAATTTCAAAATTTAACAGCATCAAACCCCCCCTTTGCCATGTGCCTTGTTCGTGTGTTTGTTAGAGTCTTTTGTGTTTCCTTGCGTCATAAGTCAGTGTCTTAAGTTGTGTTTAGGTGTCTTGCATATCTAAATAGTGTGAGTCTTAGTTTAGTTGTTTATTGCGTTCTTTTATAGTTTTGTTGAGTCTTAACTGAGTTGATTAAGTCTAACTTGAATTGGACATAACGTTGATTCAAGTCCTCAAGGGATCGACTCTTGCTGTGCTACTATATTATTCTTATCGATTTGTGCACTTGCATATATTTCATAACTGTTAGAATTAGATTGCATATTTCTTGTTATGTAATTCTACCAACAAGTTTTTGGCGCCGTTGTCGGGGACTAGTCCCTCAACAGTGTCCAAGGAGTTTAGAATGTTTAACTCAGTTTCTTTTGTTTTCTATCTTTTAGGTACTCACCGTTTATGTCATCAGGAGGCTCTGTACAAGGGTCTGTACACGGGTCTTCCTTGCCTTCTTCTGCGTCATCATAAGTACATGGCTCTCTATACCCAACACCACCAAAATCTCCAACAAGGAAGGCAGGCCGTGACATTATCCCTCCACCACCACCACCACCAGCGCCACGACTTCTGAAGGAGTATGCCACTCCACATGTATCCGAGGATCAGTTCCCTATCGTTTTTCCCACCCTCCACTGTGGAAAACTTAAAGCTGAAGTCAGGGACCATACACATCCTCCCTAAATTCCCTGGACTATCCAAAGAGGATCCTCATCTCCATATCAAGGAATTCGTAGAGGTGTGCTCAAAATTGAGGATAAATGGCATGACAGAGGCAGAAATTAGATTTAGACTATTTTACTTCAGTCTCAAGGACAGAGACAAGGCAGGGTTTCACTCCTTGGCCCATGCGTCTATTACATCCTAAAGAGACTTGTCCTCCAAGTTTCTCACCCACTACTATCCCATGGCCAAGACAAAAAAACTGAAAATTGAGATTATGGACCCACGGAAAGCAGAGGATGAGTCCTTGTATGAGTTCTGGGAGAGGTTTAATCAACTCATTCAGCCATGTCCTAACCATAATATCGACGACTGCCACCTCATGTTGTACTTCTATGGGGAACTGAAGAACAGTAACAGAGTGATGGTGAACTTCCAATCTAAAGGAGTTCTAGAGAGCACAGCCGAGGAGGCGAGGGAGGCTTTTGAGAGTATTGCTCAACGGGAGAAGCAATTCAGATACAGGGGACACTAACCCAAAACAATTGGTTTAGTGAGCAAGGATAAGGATGACACCATTGCCTAACTCACAACAATGGTGAAGCAGTTGTGTAATGAAAAAGCAAAGGGAGTTCCCGTGTGATTGAGCCTTTCGACTTGCTATTAGATGTGTCAAACACAGTACGATAGGAAAGCCCGCGGCCTAGCCTGCTGCCCAGTACCGAGACCTTGGGCATACCGCAGCTTCTACACAGCACTGCGCCAAACTGTAAGCCACAGCAGGCCCTTGGATCCCAGTCACAGGACACGCTGTGCCAAGGCCTAGGACACATCCTTGGACATGTCCCAACCATGCCACGACTAGAAATGACAAGGAACCCGATAAGACCCAATTTGCAGAATTGAGCCACGACATGCCATCAATATGCTCAAGACATGTCCTAGCCTCTGTTGAGGGTCAGGACACAGTTTTGGCACATCCTAAGCCTTCTAACCTTAAAACTACTCATTCAATTTCTAATCAGACTAAGAAGGTGCATTTTGACTTAGAAGATGTTGTTGTAGTGCCTTTTCCTCGCAGGTTTCAGAATGAGAATAAAAGGAAAGAAGAATTTGAAGAGGTGATCATTAGCATGTTACATAAGCTACAGATTATGCTACCCTTCCACAAACTGGTCAAGCATATGCCAATTTTCGCCAAGCTCATCAAGGACTTGGTTGTAGGAAAGCGAGGTTTCAACTCCAGTGACATCATTGACATGCCTAAGGCATGCTCTGCTGCCCTATTGCGTAGACCACTGAAAGCTGGTGACCCAGGCTGTCTATCGCTACCATTTGTCATACAATCCAAGAGGTTTGATAATTGCTTATGTGACACATGTGCCTCTTTAAGTATAGTACCATTCCATATCTATCAATCACTCAACCTAGGAGAATTATTGCCCACTCATTTATGTGTTAGATTAGTAAATTCTTCTGTTACTAATCTAATGGGTGTATTAGAGGATGTCCTAGTATAGATTGGTGACACATGCATACCTGTAGACTTCTATATCCTAAAGATGGACATGATTGACAAAAATGAGTAGCCACGCTAGATCTTTGGCAGACCCCTCTTAGCCACGGCTGACTGTATGATAGATGTAAAGAATGGCCATGTTTCCATTAAAGTGTTGGATCAATTTAGAACCTTCTCGATCCATGATGAAATTCAATATCCTTCTGAACCTATTGGTGATTTTTCTCTGAATATGATGGATGTTTTATTGCAGAAAACCATTGCTAACTCTTGCATTGCAGATCCACTAGAGATGGAAGTACTCAAGCTCTTGGACGTGGGAATCATCTACCCAATTTCTTATTCCAAATGGGTAAGCCCTATTCAGGTGGTTCCTAAGAAAAGTGGAATCACCGTGGTAAAAAATGAACATGACGAGTTAGTGTCCCAGCGGGTTTAAACAGGGTGGAGAGTATGTATTGAGTATAGGAAGTTAAACTCTACAACTAGAAAATATCACTTTCCTCTTCCCTTTATTGACCAAATGCTTGAGCGTCTTGCAGGACATTCTCATTATTGTTTTTCAGATGGCTATTCAGGGTACAATCAGATTGCAATTGGCTCGGAGGACCAGAAGAAGAGCACTTTCACGTGCCCCTATGGTACTTTTGCCTATAGGAGAATGCCCTTCGGACTATGCAACCCACCAGCCACCTTCCAACGTTGCATGATGAGTATATTCTCAGATATGGTTGAGGACATTATTGAAGTTTTTATGGATGTTTTTCTGTATTTGGTCATTCCGTTAAGCTTTATTTATCTAATCTATCTCGAGTGTTCGAAAGGTGTAGGGAAAGAAATATAGTGCTCAACTAGGAGAAGTGCCATTTCATGGTACAACTAGGGATTGTCCTGGGCCATGTGATTTCAGCACAAGGCATTGAAGTGGACAAAGCCAAGCTTGACATTGTAGACTAGTTGCCCTACCCTACATCAGTCAAAGAGGTGAGATCTTTCTTGGGACATGCTGGATTCTATAGGAGGTTCATCAAGGAATTTTCAAAAATCACAAGACCACTATGCAACCTCCTCTTCAAGGATGTCGTATCCGATTTCAACAACGAATGATGTGTGGCAATCAATTTCCTCAAGGCTAAGCTCACAGCCTCGCCCAATATCATGCCTCCTAAGTAGGACCTGCCATTCGGGCTCATGTGTGATGCATCCGACTATGCAGCAGAAGCTGTCCTGGGCCAAAGGGTGAACAAGGTGCGTCGTGTCATCTACTATGCAAGCAGGATGCTCATTGATGATCAACTGAATTACTCCAAAACAGGGAAGGAGCTCTTAGCTGTTATTTTCGGTTTAGAGAAGCTTAGATCTTATTTAATTCAATCTAAAGTGATTGTTTACACTGATCCTGCAGCTTTGAAGTATATGCTAACCAAGAAGGATGCTAAGCCCAGGCTACTGCGTTGGATGCTGCTTCTGCAGGAATATGACTTGGAAATCAAGGATAAGAAAGGGAGTGAAAATGTTGTCGCAGACCATTTGAGCAGGCTGATCCACGGATCTATTGAGGAAGCTGATCAATTGCCACTCTCTGAACATGTGCCTTCTTCCTTGACCAGATTTCAAAAGGACATGCTTGTCAAACAAGCCAAATAATACGTTTGGGATGAGCCATACCTCTAGAAACATTGCTCAGACCAGATTATTTGAAGATGCATTCCGGAAGATGAGATGAGGTCAGTTCTAAATTTCTGCCACGGTTTGGCTTTTGAGGGGCACTTTGGTGCCAAGAAGACTGTGCTCAAGGTGCTACAAAGTGGCTTCTATTGGCCAACCCTTTCAAAGACGCAGATAATTTTGTACTCACGTGTGACAAATGCCAAAAGCAACGTAGTATAGGCCCTAGGAATCAAATGCCCTTGCACCCAATCTTGTTTGTTGAGATCTTTGACGTGTGGGGCATTGATTTCATGGGCTCCTTCCCAAACTCTCATGGTTTCTATTACATATTGATTGATGTTGACTATGTCTCAAAGTGGGTGGATGCCATCCCCACTCGTACTAATGATTCCAAAGTAGTTTTGAGTTTTATACAGAACAATATCTTAGCACGCTTTGGAGCGCCTAGAGACATCATCAGTGACGGGGGCACTCACTTCTGCAATCGTTCTTTTGATGCCCTGATGAGAAAATATGGGGTTACTCACATAGTTTCCACGCCCTACCACCCTTAAACTAGTGGCCAGGCTGAGATTTCAAATCATGAAGTGAAAGCTATCCTGGAGAAGACAGTGCGCCCTATGAGGAAGGACTGGTGCCAGTGCCTGAATGATGCCTAGTGTGCTTACCACACTGCATTTAAGACCCCTATTGGCATGTCACACTTTAGGTTGGTTTTTGGAAAAGGATGCCACGTACCAGTTCAGCTAGAACATAAGGCGTATTGGGCGAGCAAGAGGGCCAATATGGACTTGGACGTAATAGGACACCATCACAAGCCTCCAACTTAGTGAACTGGAGGAGCTTAGGAACGAAGCCTATGAGAGCTCACGCATTTACAAGGAGAAGTCCAAGGCCTTCCATGATCAACACATCCAAAGGAAGCTGTTCCATGTTGAGCTCAAAGTTCTCCTTTGGAACTCGCGTCTGAGACTCCTTTCAGGTAAGCTTCGGTCTAAGCGGACAAGGCCATATATGGTGACTAGTGTTTTCCCACATGGTGCTGTTGAGATTCAGCATCTAGAAAGGCCTGAAAAGTTCAAGGTGAATGCCCACCGTCTTAAGCCCTATGATGAAGCATTTACTGAGGGACTTGTGGTAAGCCAAGCATTGCAGCCAGCACCAGATGCATAGATGCCAGCCTCGTCTTGCCCATACGTTAAATAAAGCGCTCCTAGGGGGCAACCTAGCCCTGGTTTGTACCCCTTTCTCATTCTTGTGTTTTTGCGCATATCACCTCATTTAACTTACATTTTGTCTTGTTTTGCTTATTCTTCAAACATTGAGGACAATGTTTAGTTTAGGTTTGGGGGTGTGGGATTGAAATTTTGCATATAGAACCAATAGGTTTGGGGGTGAACACGGCCAGATTTTCAGTTATTGTTTAGTTTTTTGTTTTTAGGTTGTTAGTGAGTTTAAGTTGTTAGCTTAAAATGTTGCTAGTGATTAGTGCTTTAATTTGTTAATAAGGGTGTGCATGCCAAGTTTACTATCTTTGTTTTGCTAAGAGTCATGCCATATGCAGTTTGTAGCATGCCATTCACTTCACAATACCATATCTTAGATGATTAGGTGAGCAAAATGACTAAAGGAAAGTGAACTTCAGAAAATTAGTGGAGACTACTGTGTGAGAACTTGAGCCTTAATGCCATTCTTTCAGAGTGATTCACATTGTTTCTACTCTTTAAGCACTCTTCACTTTGTTCATAAATGCTCTTGATCTCATTACATCAAGAACTAACCTTATATAGATGCTCTTGGTTTGAAGTATGGTTCGCCATGAGAAGTGATGTAGGCTATGCGTGCAAAACCTCTAAAGGCCCTATCCTACCCTATTGTGTGCTCCCTATGCCATTTTGAAGCCAAACACTAGCCTTTCCTTCACCACCCTAAGCATCATCTACCCAAATTGTACCCAATCAATTTCGCCATACCTTATAGCTTAGATGGTGACCAGGCAGTACCAAATGGAGTTCATGATGGGAATGAGAAAGGAGAACTTGCACTGCGTGTGAACCAAGTCAATTGCCGCGGGATAAGTCTTGGACTCTACTGCAGGCCGTGTCCTGCCAGGGCCCTGAAACGGGCCAGAGTGCGCTCTAATTTGCGACCTCCTATGTCACGGTCAGAGAGGCCACCATTACACCATTGCATGTTCTTGGCTAGTTCAAGAAAAAAAAAAGAAGAAAAGAAAAAAATGCTAAGAAAAGTGAGGAACTAAGCCAAGTGAGCCAATGGGATTCAAATTCAAGGGACAACATCAAGTCAAGAAATCTAGTTCAATGTGAGGTCATGAAGCACTAATATCGCAGTGGGGTTTCAGAAAAGATCAAGAAGAATATCACAATTCAAGTCATGCTATTCCATCCCTTGTCTCCATTTGAGTTCTTCGAATTCCAACCCTTCTTTCTCTAAGCCAATCAGCCTAGCCCCATTGCAACCTAATGTGAAGACCTAACTGATCTTGTGGCTAGCCATGCTAATGACTGAGGGAAGTGTCTATGTTCTTAAGATTCAATTCCATTCATGAGATCTTAATTCCAGAAAAGTGTTGCTTTTCATTGAATATCCATATGTGATTATATCTTGATTTCCATGCATAACTTCTTCACATATGCTTGATATCAGTGTAAGCCTTGGATTCTAGAGTGAATTTAGAAATACCTAGTGAGGATTAGAGTCAAGGAGAAATCTTTCTGGAGCACTTAAATGAAGTTGCTTTGACACTTGGTTATTTAAGATATTGGATTTCTCACGTTTCACATGACTCTTACTGCTGTGGCATACCTTTTAGTTCTGCAAAGCTTGTGTGCTTTCATTGATTCTTATTAGCTTGTTAGAGAACTGCATCTCTAGAAACTTTAGATGTCTAAGTAAAATGTTTGTGGGTATCATAACTGGTAAACCCTTAGGAGACAAAACTCCTCCTACTAGGGACACCTAGGGGTTCAAATGATCTATCGTTAATTAAGATCGAGTGTTTTCATTTTGTTTAGTCTTATCCTTCTTTGTTTTGCTCAGGGACTAGCAAAAGATAGGTTTGAGGGTATTTGTTCAGTCATTATTTATACATCATTTTGATGTCATTTAGTGCCCTTTTACATGTCTTTTGAATGGTTGTGTGTCACCCATAGTCTAAAGTGATGCGTCTTGTGAGACATGTGGAGGATTTGGAAAGATAACCTAATTATGAGAATACAGGAAAAAGAATAGCTCAAATTGGAGTTCAAATGAAGGAGATGTCCTCAATTCAATATTGGGTCCTAAGCTAGGCCCTGGCGTGTCCTTCCGCCCTATTTAGGGTGCAGGTCAAGTTACTCGAATCAGGCCATGCGGGTCCTGAAACCAAGTTTGAGGCCTAGTAGATCAAGCCCATGATGAGCAAGGGTGCATGCCAAGATGTGTCTTCAGAGCTCTCAATCCCCTAGCAGATCAAGTCCCTAACATGTCTCAAGGACACTCCATCTGTGCCTAATCCAAGACTAGCCCAGACGAGCCATGGCGCATCTTCAGAGCTCTCAGCGAAGTCCAACTCGTGTCCCCTTACATGCCTCAAGTTCCAGGTCCCTGGCGTGTCCTCAGAAGTGCCAGAGACAAAACCCAGCAGTGCGCCAATCCCTTCAGAAGACATGTCCTTAGAGATGCTGATTTAGGCCAAAATGGGACATAACTTGGAATCGATGGAACCAAGTGAGACACCACCCAGAAGTACACTTCTAAGCACCTATCTAAGCTACTGTAATCGAGTGTCTCGTCTAGAACTTCCACTGACATGGTGCGCCCTAGAAGACCTCGGTTGTGCCTTAAATTGAGCTAAATTGGGCCGTTGAGCGTTCTACGAGCTTTTGAGATGGACAAAGGCCATAACTGTACTAGAAACATCATATGAAAGTGAAGCACGTGGTTTGTCCCTGAGACATTGGTCAATAATCTGCTGTGTCCCTAACAAGTCTAAGAATTAGGTCCAAGGAATCAAGATTTCGACAGCCGTATCAAGAAGATCCAAGAAAGGTGTCAGATGTGCTTTGCTGTCCAAGAACGTCTCAGAAGGTTCCAGAATGGTTCTTGGCGCATCAGAATTCCTAGCCTGCGTGTAGATTGCTTGTCACCTAAGAAAGTCCTAGATTTTAGGACTTTGTCCCTGCTGAGATAGGAAAATTGTTTTGGCGTTTAATTAAGGGTCTTTTGGTCTTTGTAATTGAGTTTTAAGTCCTAGTTTTTAGAGGAAACCCTAGGTACTATTTAAGGTTGCCTTTAACACAAGTTTAAGGTTCCAATCCTTTTTTCCGCATAAATCTTTTACAGTTTTACGTTTTTTGGAGTTGTGCTCGTGTTTGGAAGAAAGCTGAATGCAGGGGGCTTGGCGAAGCTAGCGTGGACAAGTGCTTTGGCCTTTCATCATTCTCAGTGTTTTGCCTACTTCTCTTTACTTTTAGTTTGCAATCATGAATACTTTTAAGTGTTTATTCAATATAATGTGTGAGTAGTTTCCCATAGAACTAGGTTGCTTGAAGCCTTTGCCATGTAGTTCTTTAGCGTGATTTTGGCCCTTGATTTCTGTTCTTATGAATG
This sequence comes from Oemleria cerasiformis, assembly GCA_037349345.1. Lineage (NCBI taxonomy): Eukaryota > Viridiplantae > Streptophyta > Magnoliopsida > Rosales > Rosaceae > Oemleria > Oemleria cerasiformis. Next base: position 388,095 of record JAZGTL010000025.1, read on the forward strand.
CTGAATAGGTTCTGATGACTGCTTGAATTGCTGCTCTTTTATGTTTACATGATTAGCTACCTTGTTTACATAAATTATTGATGAGATTGCATCGAGGGGTTGAGGTTAAGAAACTATCATGTAATCAAAATTCATGACAACCTAGCTCATTAAACCAGACTAGGTGTAGTGAGATGTCATTAAATTCCTTTTGTACTTCACACATCATCTTAGATTACTAATCCTTCTCTAAGGCTGATAGACATTCTAAGCCGGGAAACGGCTAGGACATGCTAAGTAAGCAGAGAATAACATGTGTAAAGTGAATTGTAACCGGGCCTTTCCATGGGCATCTTATTGAGAAAATTCATAATAATGGGATCTTGGAAATCATGTTAGGAACTTGAATTGGTTATGGTGGATAGTGGGCCTTAATTCGACTTAGCGCTAATCAATCAATACAATCATCTTTACTTATGTATTAAATTTTCTAAATTTTGGGTCCATAAATATTTTGTAATTAAAATTAAAATTAAATCTAAACAAAATAAAAGAATCCTACAGCCACCACCGAACCCTTCTTCTTTACTCCAGAGCCAACCAACCCTTCTTCTTCCTATCTCTCTGTCTCCCCCTCCTTAACTTTTCGATGTTGCCTCGATTGGAGAAATTGCTCAAGAACACATCTAATTCAACATGAAACACATTGAAGGGTCAAAGATTTTGGCTTTAGTTTGTGTGCAGGTTATAAAAGATATCTTTAATTTCCTTCTCTCTCTCACTCATTATACGATTCGGGTTGGGTGGAGAAATGGGTAATAAGTGGGAGGGAAGTAGCGACCGAATTGAGATTCGAGATTCGAGATTGGATGGAGATGACCAAGGACTTGTTCAAGAAGGGTGGGGGACATGTGCTTAGTGAGACCAACGAATATGACTAATACTCGTCGTCTGATTTCGGGAAGCAGCAGCAAAGATTATTAAAAACATATGATGACCACAGGATTTGAGATTCGACAGTGGCGTTGCTATGTCAATTGGGGCAAAGTGAACCACGGCCAAAATGAAAATTGGGGCAGATTGATGGCGACGCCCATTGAAGGCGAAGGCGACACAGATTGAAGGCGAAGGCGACACAGATTGAAGGCGAAGATGACACAGATTGAAAGCGTAGGGGACGCAGATTGAAGACGACGCCGTCGATGCCTAGCTTCACATGGTCCTTCACGCAGAAGCCCTAGCTTCACGAAGATGAGGCTTTCTTTTTTCTAGTTCGAATGAATGAATTCACCGCCCAATTCAAACCAATTGAGTTTTTAAGTGGGTCCCACTACTAATTGACTCTTCATTAGCCACTTCAGATGTTGACGTGTACAAACTGACAAGTCTACCCTTCAATTGAATAGTGGGTTAGTCAAGAAGACCTAATTGGAGCATACTGAGACAAGATAGGAATTTAAGGGGATATATTCAAACGAAATTAGGTTCATGGGGTAAATTGAGACGAAATGTAAGATTTATGGGGCATTTTGAATAAAAAGCCTAATAAATAACTTTTTTGGAAAGATATGGCTTTTAATAATAAATCATTTTCAGGAAGATATTATTTGTTATTTGGCATTAATCCTATTAATTAATATATTCAGCTGGTAAACATCTCTATTATTATAAAGCCAAGAGGGTGAGTAGGCTTCACCAAAAATTTCAGACGAAACTAACCTTTGATTAATAACTTTTAAAAAAATAAATCATTTAATAAATAAGGATACAATAGTAAAATAAAATATTAAATTTATAAATTAAACAAATATTATGATTAATGAAAGAAGTGGGGAGTAAAAAAAATAGATAGTGGGATCTGGTAGTTATTCCTCCAATTTTTTTTTTTCAAAAGAAAATAAAAGTTATATTTTTTAACAAATATAAAAAAGTAAATTGACACACGCCTTAGAGGGTGCCAAGGGCCTAGTATTAATTATTGTACGGATGTTTGTATGCCGATAACGTCCTTACTAGGGGTAATATGGACATTATAGAAATTATGAGATGTGTGGTAGCTCCACAATTTTCGAATATTTTATGGTTCCATATGCCTCTTCTTAGCTACTCAACAAGAATCAAATTCAGAATTCGATAAGCTAAGATGGTGGGAGAGAGCAGAACAATCAGTAGAACTCACGTTGTAACAAGCATAAGGAGATCGATGTAGAGGCGACTCGATAGGCTCTAAAGGAAGATGAAGAATGAGGGGAAACTAGCGACTTTGCCATCGGCTTCGGGAAAATTTTCAGAAATACCACCTTCATGTAAAAGTTGCAGAAATACGTCCTATATAAAGGGGATGTTAACCCCATATGCCAACAAGTCATAGTTGGACTAAAATTAGATGACCGTGAAATCCTCTTCCTCTCCTAGACCGTGAAATCCTCTTCCTCTCTTAAGTCGTACGACATGACTGTTTCTCTCATCTGCCTCTCTCTATACCGTGAAATCTTCCTCTCATCCTCCTCTCTAGCAACATGACTGTGAAAGCTTCCTCTCTAGCGACATGTACGTGAACTCTCATCTTCCTCTCAACCATTAAACCTGTGTATGAAATCATCAGGATCCCTCACTTTGAAATCTTCATCTAGGTTTGAAATCTCTCATCCCATTGTTTGTAATCTTCTTCTAGGTTTGAAATCTCTCACCTCTCTGTTTGAATTCTTCTTCTAGGTTTGAAATCTGTCATCCCTCAGTTTGAAAGAAAGTTGGGTAGGATTGATGTTGTTTTCATTAGGTTGTGAAATTAGCAAGGGGGTACAAAACCTGGAATTGACCAAAATTCCATACCCAGAAACAATTGGCATATCAGAGAGGAGGTTGTCATCAAAATTGAAGATCTTCCTTCATCTATGATGTTCTAAACCGAAAGGGGAAAACAATGTCACTCAAAAATTTTGTTTCTGCTAAATTGTTTTGAAATTTTTTGTAATCCTTATGTTGTCTGAATGTTAGACAGGATGTTTGTATTTGGATATTATGACATTGAAGGTAGGATAATTGAAAGAATTCGAATTTGATATTCACTATATGAGTCTTGAGTTAAATACGCACTTGTTGTGTTGCTATCTTAATAAAGTGTTCGGCGACTACAAGGTCACTATGTGGTTACTATGTTTGACCTAGTGCCACATGGTGACCATAGGGTCACGAAAAAACTAATTAGGGCATTATATGAACACTATAGAACTATAAGGTTACTACGTAGACTCTATAGGGTCACTCCGCAGATCAATTTTAATATTTTAATTTTTCTTAAATTCTGGTGCCAATCCACGCTCAATCCTTACATAATTGCTTTCAAAGATAACACGACATATTGCAATTAAAATTAAAATTTTGCGATTAGTTTTGAAACATGTGATCATAGATTCTAACAAGCCGACTCGTGACATTGAAAACACTTATTTGAAATTTATTTATTTAGTAAGATATCCGAATATTAAGTTGTTTTTTTTTGGTCAAAATTGGAGATATCATTGGTGATGGAAGAAATACAAGAAAATAATTGGGGGCCAGAAAGCTAACGAGGCCACATTAAAACCTCACCTTGAAAACCCAGTTAATCCGGGAAAAATCTAGTGAAAAAAAAGAGTGCCACCCTAATACAAAACTACAAGGAAAAAACCATGAAATTTGCTAAGCTGTAGAACTGCAACTAATCTACCAAATCCATTTCTTCCAAGCACTTCAACCAAGGTGGTGCTGGGGCAATCCACCGCACCCACTTCTGAGAAAAAATCCCATCCAACGCCAGTCTGTGAACCACTTTGTTGGCGGCGCGTGGGGAGAAAATCAGCTGGGACAGCTGCAGTCCCAACCGCTGCAATAGCTCCTGCACCTCCAAATCTAGTAGCACACTGCTGCTCCAGTTCTGCTTCACGGCTGTGATGACTTCCACCGCTGCCTTAGAGCCTGTTTCAACTTCTGTAATCTGCATGCCTAGCTGCAAGCAAAACAACAATCTAGCCTTTATGGCCTCCTTCTCAACTGAGAGAACTGAGAGCCCTAGTGAAACTGGCCCTGCAAAACCCGCATCTAACCCTCCATTTGAGTCCCTTATTGTACTTCCTATTCCCCTTAACAGCCCATGACAATCCACAGCCCCATCACTGTTAATTTTAAGGAGGGAGGGAGCTGGTTTTTTCCATCTGACAACCCTGGGAACCTACACTGGCACCAGTTTGCAATGGAGGGCAGCAAAGGTGCCGTGAGCCTCCAAAATCTGCTCCAACTGGACCTGAATCTTCGTAGCAGGGAGATAGTGAAGAGCCCCATGTTGGGAGTTCCAGACCTGCCAACAAACATACATGAAGCGATTGAGTTCCATCTTAGAAAAAAACTTACGGTAGCATCAAATAAATCCATAAACCTACCCCACTCAGGGAACTTTGTCAGATTAAAGTTGGTAGCCCTCCAAATTTTTTGACTATGCTTACAGCGCACTGCATATGGCATGAAAGGCATCTTTTAACTTCCACACACAACAAACACAAATACCAGAAGGAATGACCTTCCTGCCAAACAAGTTTCAGGACATCGGGAGGATCTCCAAACTAGCCCTCCAACCAAATATCTTCAGCTTTGTGGGCACATTCAAGTTCCAAAGCCTATTCCAATACCTCTCCGCAATGCCCATAGAAGAGCTTTCACTACCATCTTTTACAGCAGAATCAACCAGGGACAGCGCAACTTAATAACCTGATTTAACCGAATACTTCCCATCCTTGGTGTAGAACCAATACCTCCTATCAGTGAATACAACTGTGGAACAAAGAGGTAAACCACATATAGCAGCGACATCTTCTTGACATAATACCTGTGATAGCAGATCACCATCCCAATGCCTGTCTGCCGTTATTAACTCAGCCACCCTAGCACCCAAAGAAACCCTATGTTGAAAATAGGTTTGAATGTGACCGACTTTGGAATCCACTTATCATGGTACACTAAAATAGAATCTCCTATGGCAACTCGACCTATTAAGCCCTGCCGAATAACCTCTCGGCCCCACAAAATGGATCTCCATATTAAAGAAGGTACCGTTCCTAACTCAGCCGACATAAGATTCCCATCTAGGAAGTACCGAGCCCTTAACATGTGAGCCACCAAGGAATTCTAGAACTCCAAAATACGCCAGGCTTGTTTAGCCACAATAGCCTTGTTAAAAGCTTAGAAATTTTTGAAACCTAGCTCCCCTCGGTTCTTAGGCCAGCAAAGCTTTTGCCAACTCAACCAGTGAATGCTCCAGCGGCCTGCTTTCCCTCACCAAAACTGAGCAACTTGGGCTTATCACTCATGAGACAAGGCCCGGGGTAATATGAAGACACTCATAGAATATGTTGGAAGGGCTTGAGCAACTGCTTTGACAAGAACTTCCTTACCCACAGCCGACAATAATTTAGCGTTCTAGGTGGTTAATCGATTCCTCAGAGCATCCCGGACCTCCCCAAAGATTTGCCTCCTATTTCTGACAGCAATCGTTGGTAGCCCCAAATGGCTCCCATGATAGTCCACCACCCGAATACCCAATACCTTAGAGATCAACTGGATCAGAATAGGGTCCGTATTACGACTAATAGAAGCTGCTGATTTATCAAAATTAACATCTTGACCCGAAACTCTTCCATACTCCTTTAGCATCGACAATAAGGCCATACATTCCGGTAATTGAGCACTACAGAAAAGCAGACTATCATCTGCAAAAATTAAGTGTGAAAAACTGGTAGCCCCCGAAGCCACCGAAACCCCATGAAGTAACTTCCGTTGTTGAGCCTGTGACAATAACACAAACAAACCCTCTTACACATATCATAAATAAACCCTTGATTTTGAATAGAATAGATGACCGTAGTAACACAGTCCATGATTAACCTCACAACACCATCTTTTTCAGTTTACTAGCAGGAATTTATCAGGATATTAGTTTGATTTAGTTCCTTAAAAACTTTAGCATATTAAAAGTACAAAATTTGTAAAAGAAATATAGTATAGACCTTTAGTCAAGGGGTCGTCAATTAAGTCCTCCATGTTGTAATGTCCACAGTTGACAACAACATATATTTATGATTCCTGGCTATTTGAAGGGGTAGAGTTTAGACTCATGGAAGGCATGAAGGTTTTAACTTGGATTGCATCAAAACTATCCTCTAACATACTCTCACGAAGTCATCATCATTAAGAATTCAAAATCATATGAGTTGCATTATAAATAAAAACATCATATGGGTGACCGTCTAAACAATGAACATAGAACAAAATATAACAACATTATATTCAGATGAAAAGTCTCTATTGATATTCAGATGAAAAGAAACCATGGAAACTAAAGCATATTCACCATTGATTGAAAACACCCAATGTATCTTGGTACAGAAAATTCAGACCAAAACATCCTTGATTCAAAATTTTGTTTCATGAGACCTAATCTGTATGAAAACATAACAGTCAACAACAGAGGACAAGTAGTCCACAAGCACAGACAAGTTGATTCCTCATTTCCCTAGTTGATTCTTGATTTCCCCAGCTGATTCCTGTCCAAAAAAAGTTCCCTTAAACATAGCTATGTCATCCCCCAGGTGATTCCTGATTTCCCTTAGGGGTCACTTTGTTTGGCACAAACATTGTACCTTGGTTGTGAAAATATGCTCCTCTGGCATTAGTAGCTTGTAATCCATACTTATGACCTGCACATACGATGTATCACCATATTCGTAGGAACACCCCCATTCTGCATATAAGAGCCCCATTATCATGTTTGACCTGCACATACACTATAAGTACACTACAGAACTGTTGGGGCACTATAAGTACACTTCATAACTACTGGGTCACTACAAGTATACTACCATCAATTTCTAAACCAATATCATTACTTTGCAAGCCAGTATATCATCCATTTTCAAAACACTATCATTAATTTTCAAAACACTATCATTAATTTTCAAAACACTATCATCAAATTGTCCAACTCAAATATATTAATAAGACAATCGATGACCTGCCAAACCTGCACAAGCTGAAGAGAATACAATCACAGGTGGATCCTACAGTTGCAAAGGAAGATATATTTCATTCACTATCTTTAAAAGTACGCATACAGAAACTGAGCTCATACAAATACCAAAACAAGGCATAGTCAGAAACCACAAAGGTATATGAACAGTAAAATGGAAATACCACTCAGTAAATCTTTCATGGTTTCTATTAAAATTCCATGATAGCATTAATACAGATCTTCTCTACACCTAGTTAATTAGTGATTGGTTAAGATTATACATTAAGTTTAGGTCCAGGACATAATTCAAATCGTGTCAACGAAAAATGAACCTCATTTTGTATGGGCGAGACTACCCCTGGTGAACCTTTTGTAAAACAATCAAAGTACTCCTTACCGACACAACCTTTATGATTAAGCAAGGTCATCAAATAGCAAGTGCTAAATGTTTAAGCTTTATCCAACTTCAAGGTGGCCTACTTCGTAGTTGCTAGAGGTTTATGGAGATTGTCATACTAGGTTAGAAAAACCTAAAAGTTGATGTTGTGAAGAGGGAATGGTGCTCTAATACACTAAGGAGACTCATACACTTTCTTCTTTACGTTCTAATCTATGGAAAATCTAAACACTTTTGTGCAACATTGAGCGTTAAAGACTTAAGATAATGACAAGGTTTTTCCCAGGAAAACCTCATTTTCTTCTAAAATAAGCCAATAATCCTCAATAATTGGAACTACAAGAATGTATCAAAAGAATAATGAAGTCAATCGAAAAGATTAATGGAAGAACAAGCTTCATCATATTCCAAGATGACAGCATATCAATATACTCTAGTTTCCATTAACCTAATCCAAAAGTTTCCAATCGCTGGCCAAAGTAGAATAAATTCATGCCCACACAAATTCCCAAGAAATCCAAGGGAAAAATCCATTTTCAGATTTTCGGTTTCACCTGTATTTCATTCAACCATTCCACACCGATTCGGTCGAATCAAGTAACCTCTTTTCCATCCAAATCGAGCAAACCTCTTCCTCAGTCACGCCTAGACCAAACGGTCTCCCTTTGAGTCCAAACGCAATACAGCCTCTAACAAATCGGAGTCCCGCTAGCTCTGGTTCTTTCACCGAACAAGATAAATTGAGGATGAATTAGAGCTCAACCTTTCAAGTGTAACGTGGAAGGGATTTTTTTTGTTTGTTAGAAGATATGTTTTATTCTAAAACATCAACGACAGTACATGATTAGATAGTAGGCCCATCAAGAACCCAAACGTGAACATCAGGGTCAATAGCTAGATCTGAGCAGATATGCAGCCTGATTAGGTTCACAAAGAACTAAAAGGTAAAATAAAATACACTAGTTTTCCTCATATAATGTAAATATAATGAGAACCAACAACAATGAATTTTGCAACCAGATGGCACTTGGAAACTGCGCTTTGTGCTGACTCGTAAAAAATCTTTCTCGGAAAGACCCAACTCGAATGAAATGAATCTGCAAAATAAGAAGATAAAGAAAAGGCATTAGAAACCTGGAAAGAAAAGAGGAGTGCATGTGACCCTTAGAAAACAAAGGCTGGAAAAGGCAGCCGCCTAATAAACATAAATGTTGTAGGAACAGAAAATGTACTAGATTAGTAAAGTGGTGGGAATAAGGAAATAAAACTTCAATGAATAGCAGAGAAGTGAGGCTCGTCGAAACTTTCATCTAGTTGCGAAGTCAACAAAACCGAAAATTAAAACTTACTAAAACTAATAAAACTAAATTAAAATACTAACAGTAGTAAAAATCAAGAAAACTAGAAAAGCGAATATGCTGAGAGGCCTAGAGAAAGAGAAAAAAAGGTGAGCATAATAAAATGGAAAGGAACGAAAAGCAAGTTGATACGAATAGGATCTACAAACCAAACTAAAAGTAAAGAGTACAATTTGATCAAGCAAGGCTTGTCCAAAATGAAGATAAATGGAAAAGGAAGAGAAGAACAGAGCAATGGCCTAGCCAAATTTTCAAAAGATGAACAACCGGATAATTAAGAAGCTTCAAAAGAGGGTTGGGTATAATAGCGGACAAAAAAAAGTCAATCAACAATTCGTTAAGTTAGAAGTACACTACTAATTCATGAGCGTAATAGGGTTGTATGTATAATAGCATATTCATTATATCAACAATTTGTTAAGTTAGAAGTAGACTACTAATTCGTTAACTTGGTGTGGAAAGCAACAATATGAATAAAAAGGAAAATTAAATCAACAATTCGTTAAGTTAGAAGTACACCAGTAATTCATGACCCAAAAGAGAATTGGCATAGGGAACTGAAAAGGAAAAGGGAAAAGAAACGGAATGAAACAAATCAAATTGAAAAAGCTCTGTGACTGATCAGAGGCTATAATTAAACAAACCAAACATAGATAAGCATAATAGCATTTAATAAGTACCAAAACACTAAACTAGACTCTGCGCCTGTGACTGATGGGTCTATGTGATATGTGGCGTGATATAGTTGGTGGCAAATAAAATACATAACCAAATTAACAAGGCTGTCAAAGCAAGTTGTAAGGGCCTACGGAAAAGTGATTAGTATATTAACGAGTGAACACTGCCAAAGCTGTGGTGTAATATGTGAGGGTAGTTCTAAAGGGAAGCCATGGAATAAGCAGCTTGGTACTAATTGTAAGAAATATATAAAACGTGCCATTATGCCTAAAGAGAAAATTTGTTCTTTGTTGTTTTGGTGTTCTTGTGAGTGAATTACTTCTCATGAGCATAAATGACAGCCCAAAAGGAGAAGAATTAGGGCAAAATGAGTGATTATTTGAAAGTTGACAGAGGGCTCAACTTATGAGTTTATAAATGAACTAAAACCGTGTACCACTAAGAAAACTACACCTGAGAGAGAGAGAGAGAGGGAGAGAGAGAGAAAGAGAGATATATATATATATATATATATATATATATATATATATATATATATATATATATATGAAGGCCAAATATCATCGAGAATACCATAGCCATGAAGTGAATGGTGTTTAAAGTAGCATGGGTAGGGCTGCGTCTAAAGAAAGTGTGAATGGCGTGAAAAGGTAGAAGTCGAATTACATAGTTAGAGGCAAATCACCCCGTAAGATGATACGAATGTGGAAAAATGAAGAGAAGAACAGAGCAATGGCCTAACCAAAGATTCAAAAGATGAACAACCGGATAATTAAGAAGCTGCAAAAGAGAGTTGGGCATAATAGCATACCAATAAAATTAAATCAACAATTCGTTTAGTTAGAAGTACACTACTAATTCAAGAGTGTAATAGGGGTTAACATGAAGCTAATAGCATAATGTAAAGTATGGAGATTACACCTAATTGGCAGTGCTTTTGGGAATTTTCGTGGATCGTTGCGTAGGTCTCTAACTCATGAGTTCGTAGATAGGCGGCATGAGGAAAACGGAGACCCAGTGAGATCGTTACGGGTGTAGAAGCTTCAGGGGTAGTTTGGTAATTTTGGAAAAGTAAAAAATTTGGGGGATATTTCTTCTTCCTTTCGTACTCTGCCCAGACCAATTTTTTTCCCCCTCTCTCTCTCCTGCCCGACTCCCCACCCGTGCGATCATCGAACCCCCACCCTCATCGGACCATTCCCGGTCTGACTTGAGTGAATCCAAGGCTGAGGATGGCTTCCCCGTGACTCCACGGGTATTTTGGGTTCACCATCGAGGTGGGAGCACCGCTGTAGACGACGAACGGAAGATGGAGGTGGACAAAAACTTCTCGGCAGTTTTTCGGCCAAACAAGGTACGATCTAGGAATTCTGACCTCATTTGCAGATAACTTGTGAAGAGTAGATGAAGTTACTTGTGTAGATCGTGAAAATCGGTCAAGAAATGAAGGAGTTGGAAGCTCGCCGGAAATCGCCATTTCCGACGAGAATTTCCAGATTCCGACAACGGCGGACAGAGACGCGGCCGTCTTCTTCGGCAACTAGCCGGCGAGACTCCGTTGATAGAGAACGGCGGCGCAACCGTCTTCTTCGGTGAACTCTAGCAACTGGTTTAGCTGGCGGTGGCTGACGTCAGCCGTCAGTGGACCGTTGAGTCAATTAACGCCGTCAAGGGTTTGACAGAATATGCTGACGGCATTAGCATATTTCGTCAAAGGTTAACGGAGCATGATGGAATCCTAACGCCGTTAGGGTTAACGAAATATTCTGATTCCGTTAGGAGATTCTGTCAGGTTTGATGGAATATTTCATCAGGGTTGACGGAATATTCTGCCGTGAACAGTGCCGGTGCGTGGCGGCGTGTGAGTGCACGTGTTGCGTGGCCCCTCCTTCTATCGACGCGTGGGACCGATTCTGGGGTCACTGCGACGTGTGGCTATGTTTTGGGACATTCCGAATCAGATTTTGGCGATTTTGAGGCCGTAGGAGTTTGTTTAGAGCCCCGTTTGAGTAAACCCAATGGTAATGCTTCGCCATGGAGCGGGTTTTGGGCTCCGGAGGTCAATGGAGTTGGGTCAATAATGTGTTAAAGAGTTCCTTGGGGCTGGGGTTTCCTTGAGATGGTACTTTGGATGTAGCGTGAATGGACTGGGGTTCCTGGATCGTGGGGTATGCATACTTCTAGGTATTGGGTTATACAATGGGATTCTCCGATGATTGGTATGGAGGGTGTCTTTCTCCGCTACATTGTTGAGGGTTCTTCGACTGGCGTTAGAGGGTACGCTTCCACCAGATCGTCAAGGGGTTCTCTAATGTTGGCGTTCGAGGGATCATTCTCCGCCATATCGTTGAGGTCTAAGGTAGCTCTAGAGGAGCAAGGATATCGAGTTATTAGTCGGGGTTCTCAGGATGAGCCGGGATATTGAGTTACCACTCGGGGTGCTCAGGACGGGAAAGAATATCGAGTTACCACTCGGGGTGCTCAGTCGGGATATCGAGTTACCACTCGGGGTGCTCAGGACGAGCCAAGATATTGAGTTACCACTCGGGGTGCTCAGGACGAGCCGAGATATCGAGTTACCACTCAGGGTGCTCAAGACGAGGCGGGATATCGAGTTATCGCTCTGGGTGCTCAAGATGAGCCGGGATATAAAGTACGACTCAGAGTAAGTCAGTGACACTCAATTCAACCAAGTCTAGTACCTTCGTCATCCGGGTCAGTAAGTTGGTGTGGGCGGTGGCCGCAATTGATGAGTTATTGATGGTTCACAAGAGGGTGACACGTCAGTTGTTTAGTTAGATTTCGGAGGAGGTAGTTTTAGGCAGTTTGTTAACTTCTAGGCTATCCTGCGTCTGACAGGTAGGTGTAGTCAGTAAGGACAGAGAAGGATCTGTCGGAACCCCTGTAAGGTTTATTTAATATTTTTAAGGATAAAGGGTATTCCTGGTATAAAATTTTGTGGTAATGAGGGACGTCAGATGGGATGAGTGCTTTTCGCGGATTTCGAGGAAAAATTCGGGAAGGGTCCTTAGGGCACCAGGTTTAACTTCCTGCAGACTGCACACTTGTGTGCAAATTATTTAAGGGTTCCTATCAACAAGATGCCTCCGAGACGTTTGTCTCTTCAGCAACCTTGAATTGAGGGAGGTGGAGGTTATGTGATGCACGGGAGAGGTAGGCGTCGCTGTTGCTGGTGAGTGGACCCTGGTTTTGAAAATTAAAATGCATGCATACAAGTATATTTTAATTAAACTCTCTTATGTATTGCTTTTGACAATTTCCGGAATTTAAAAATCTAACTGGACACAAGTTTTCAACATTTATGTGAAAATGTGTTTTAGGGAACTGGCCTGATTTTTGGACTCGATTTTGGTGTCGTTTTGACGTGGTAATTATTGAGTCCATGCTTTGGGTTAGACCTGCATTTTTGATTTTACTGGATTTGGCCATGAATGATTTTTCAATGACTTTGGCTTAGGCCAAGAAACAAAGATTTCAAAACACGGATTTGGTTTTCACTGGTTTTCTATCCCCGATGTCAAGGTTGGTCCGACTGGCGTTGAGGGTTTTGCTTCGCTGGTTCGTTGAGGGCTCCGACGCTGGTGTCGAGGGTTTTCTCCGTCAGGTCGTTGAGGCTGTCTACACATAGCACATGTTTAAGCACCAGTCAAGGTATATCGGGTGTGCAGGGTCATGATTTTCTCTGACTAGCGTTGAGGGTTTTGCCCTGTTGGATCATTGAGGGTTCTCCGATGCTGGTGTCGAGGGTTTTCTCTACCAGGTCCTGGAGGCTGTCTATGCATAGTACAGGGTTCTGCACAACTCGAGCTATATCGGGTGTGTGGAGGGAATTTCGGGAACAGTGGGTTGGGTGTGTCCAGGTTGATTTATATGATTGTAAGTCCATTGAGAAGGGTTTTCAAAGCAGGGTTGCGGACCACATAATGTTTTCATTATTTGGATTTTCGTGGGTCGCACCAAATGTTTTTACAAAAGATGGGGTTTTCCAACAAGTATTTGGCTAATCTTTATGAACTTGTTTAAAATGACATTTTATGTATGCATGCAATGTTTTACACATAATGAAGGGTTCGTCAAGGTTTCTACGACTAGCGTAGGAGGGTATTTCTCCGCCAGATCGTTAACGGGTTCTCCGATGCTAGCATTGCAAGGTAGTGCTCCACTAGATCGTTAAGGCTGACTGCACTAAGTACACTTGACCCTATCTGACACCTGGCGTCGAGGTATGTTTGGACATGTGACGTCATGACTTGAGGTGTTGGTAGTCATGTTGGGAGTAGAACCCGCAATGGACTTCCCAGGTTCAGAGACTTGTTTCGAGGTATGTTCCGTGTTGAATGGATTTTGGTGCCTCCAGGATGTCTTCTCGCCTACGGTTTGTTGTCGAGATTGGACTAGAGAGATGTGCAGAGTGCACGGGTTCTATGTGGAATCGCATCTGGGCCCCAAATTTCTTTAAGGAGACGCGAGAGAACTTGAATTAAGGGATTGGTTCTTTGACCTGAGTGAGGAGAATTTCGAGGAAAAAATTTCTTTAAAGAGGGGAATTTGTAACGACCCGGACCAAGAATTAAAAAATAATTCAGAAAAGGACGATTTTACCCTCGATTTTAGAAGGGTTTGGGAGTCATTTTTTTACTAATAGTGCTTTTGGTAATTTTTTTCTTAGATCGATGCGTAGGTCTCGAACTCACGAGTTCATAGACAGGTGGTACGTGGAAAACGGAGACCCGGTGAGATCGTTACGAGTCTAGAAGCTTCAGGGGCACTTTGATAATTTTGGAAAAGTCCAAAATTTGGGGGATATTTCTTCCCCGTTTGGGACTCTGCCCGGACCCTTTTTTCCCCCCTCTCTCTCTCCTGCCCGACTCCCCACCCGAGCGATCATCGAACCCCCACCCTCATCTGACCATTCCCAGTTTGACTTGACCGAATCCAACGCTGGAGATGTCTTCCCCGTGACTTCACGAGTATTTTGGGGTCACCATCGAGGTAGGATCACCACCGTAGACGACGGACGGAAGAGAGAGGTGGACCGAAACTTCTCGACCATTTTTTGGCCAAACAAGGTACTATCTCGGAACTCTGACCTCATTTTCGGATTCCTGGTGAAAACCCGATGAAGTTACATGTGTAGATCGTGAAAATCGGTCAAGAAATAAAGGAGTTGGAAGCTCGCCGAAAATGCCAATTTTCGGCCAGAATTTCCAGATTCCGGCGAGGCCGTAGGAGTTCGTTTAGAGCCCCGTTTGAGTAATCTCACCGGTAATGCTTGGCCATGGAGCGGGTTTTGGGATCGGGAGTTCAAGGGAGTTGGGTCAATAATGTGCCAAATTGTTCCTTGGGGCTGGGGTTTCCTTGAGACGGTACTATGTATCGTGAATGGATTGGGTTTCCAGGATCGCCAGGTATGCATACTTCTAGGTATTGGGTTATACCACGGGATTCTCCGATGATTGGCGTGGAGGGTGTCTTTCTCCGCTACATTGTTGGGGGTTCTCCGACTGGCGTTAGTGGGTATGTCTCAGCCAGATCGTCGAGGGGTTCTCCAATGTTGGCGTTCGAGGGATCTTTCTCCGCCATATCGTTGAGGTCTAAGGTAGCTCTGGAGGAGCAAGGATATCGAGTTATCACTCGAGGTGCTCAAGACGAGTCGGGATATCGAGTGACCACTCTGGGTGCTCAGAATGATCTGGGATATCGAGTTACCACTTTGAGTGCTCAGGACGAGTCGGGATATCGAGTTACTACTCGGGGTGATTAGGATGAGCCAGGATATCAAGTTACCACTCGGGGTGCTCAGGACGAGCCGAGATATCGAGTTACCACTCGGAGTGCTCAGGACGTGCCGGGATATCGAGTTATCGCTCGATGTGCTCAGGATGAGCCGGGATATCGAGTAAGACTCGGAGTAAGTCAGTGAGACTCAATTCAACCAAGTCTGGTACCTTCGTCATCTGGGTCAGTGGGTTGGTGTGGGCGGTGACCCATATTGATGAGTTATTGACAGTTCACAAGAGGGTGAAACGTCAGTTGTTTAGTTAGATTTCGGAGGTGGTCCTCCGAGGTAGTTTGTTAACTACTAGGCTATCATGCGTCTGACAAGTAGGTGTAGTCAGTAAGGACAGGGAAGGTTCTATGGAAACCCCTGTAAGGTTTATTTAATATTTCTAAGGATAAAGGGTATTCCTTGTATAAAATTTTGTGGTCAAACGGGATAAGGGTTTTTCACGGATTTCGAGATGAAATTCGGGAAGGGTCCTTACATAATAGCATAAATGTAATGTAAGGAGATTATGCCTAAAAGAAAGAGAGTGAGACGGTGAGAGAAATAGAATCACAGAGCAAAGGCCAATTATACCAAATAAAACTAAATCTAAGATGTTAAAGAAAAGTAAGGTAGCAGAGATAGGACTACGCTTGGAGGAGCTGTGATTGGCGTTTAAAGGCAGAAGAGTGGCTTACATAGTAAGGAACCAATCACACCGACTAGACCCTAAAATGTCACAAGTAAAGCAACACAACATAAATTTAAGAGCAACGTTAAAGAAAGCAAAATTCAGTAAGATAACAAATGTGTAATTCTGACAGACTATCCTTAGAATGATACTGGGGATCACTAGCAAGAGTACCAGTCCGGCAAGAGAAATGGTGAGATAAAGTTTAAATAACTTAGTGCATGGTTATGGTATCAAACAATTGCTAAGTTAGTACAACTCTATTAAAACAAACATAATTCTGAGCATGCCTGCACTAACGGAACAAACAAAGCTGTATGTTAATGGTGAACAAGAAGTAAATGCTTATCTAAGAAAACTCTACCAAAAGCAAAGATAACAATGAAAAATGTTTGGAATCAACATAATAAGTGGCACTGAATATATGAAACAAGGTATCAGCAAATAATACCATCCTTGTCACTAAGTAATATGCTAAAGCAAGACAAGCAATCAATAAACACAGAAGAAAAGTAATAATAAAACTAGTTTGCTAGCAACTTGACAAGCCTTACCAAACAGTGCAAAAATGAAAGGACACAGACCTGGAGGGATCAGAATTTGACTTCTAGGCTTAAAAGTGCATGCAACTCAGGATCATATGCTAACACAGGGATGATCAGGTTGTAGTGCACTTGTTAGCCGGGGCGGGGCTTCTTCTATCCATACTTGAAACTCCGGAGAAAAGAGAGCATTCTGAGCTACAAGATGTGCAACCTGGTTACAACTCCGAGGGGTAAATTGGCATATGATTGATTCAAAATAACAAAAATAGGAGTGCGCCTCCTCAACCAAACCACCAGCAACGTCCATGCTTGTCTCACCTGATTGGAAAAGGCGAATGACAGCTTGTGCAGCATTTCCAGGATAAGAAATTGATAACCCATATGATAACCAACTTGTAAGCCCAAGAAAGCTGCCATTAATTCTATTGCCTGAGGAGTTAGGTTACCTCGTAATCCTTTGGAGGTGTCCATTGTTGGAAGAAAAGTATAACAATAAATGTAACACAATCCTTAACAATTATATCCTAGCAAGTGCACTAATCAATAGACAATATAGTGGTACAAGCAAGGGTCGAATCCCACAAGGACTTGACTCAACAATGTACAAAAGAATAGATTGCTTAGCTCACAAGTCAGGTACTCAAACCTAAAAATAAAGACACTAAGTAGATATGGTTTGACACTTAACAAAACTCTAAATAATGACACTACAGAGGACACAGACAAGGGGGGTTTTTAAGTTGAAAGATGCTATAAAAGTGAATAACATGGAATGCAAGAAACAAGTAATTAAGCAAAGGGTTTAACAATTAAAAGAACAAGTTAAGGCAGTCCCTATCCACACCTAACGACAACGTTTTCCTACTTGGTTTGCAAGGTTCAATTATCATGTTCATTACTTGGCCTAGTGCCCATGCAAGAGGTCTCCTAAGCCCACTCTAACATATTTTTTCTCCATCTACTTTGTATGTCATAGGCCTCATGGAGGTCCAAAGACGTATAACCAATTATGCTTAATTGAGTCCCACGGTTTCCGAATTAAACGCAAAGAGAAGCATTAAGTTCCAAAGAGATTTAATGACACTACACTAACCCTAGGGATTACACGGTAACCCTAGGAATGTCATGAGTCAAATTGCAAGGTCATTGTTAAATGTAACCTCTTGATGCAAGTCATTGTAATCTATGCAATTAAAGTGATCAGTTTTAAAAACACAAAAGAAAAGCAGTTTAAGCATTAATTTATCACACCAAGATGAACACAATAATCGAACCAATCGCCAAAACCAAATTAAGAAGTTGCCAAGGTAATGGCTTCAAGATCAGCCCCAACTTAAGGGGAACTACTCACTATGCATAATGAAAGACAAAAGCATGAATTAAATTGAATAAAGATTCAAAAGATCCAACCCAAACTATACTCTTATGGACCAACTTCAAGCTCGGCTTGAAGCAATCCTCCAAGAACACAACTTGGTCTTCGTGAACAAGCCTCACAATAATAGCACAAAACAATAAGTAAAAGTGTCCAAGTGTCTAAGATGGCGTGTCCAAAATACTCAACAGTGGCTCCCTTTTATAGACAAGGGGAAACCTTGTCCTACAAGGAGTAGAATTAGAAATCCTAGCCTAGAGTGTTCTAGAATGTATATATCACTTTTAAGTAATTACAAAGTCCCTAAAACCTAGGAGAACCAATCAGAACACGGCTGTGAATGTTAATGCAAGTTGGTAGGGGTGAACACACTTAGCCGCTGGCCGACCAGGCTGGAATCTCGGCAGGTTCATTGGTCAGGCGCTCAAAGCTTTGAACTTGGCCCTTGGGATGTCATCTTCTCTCCATGGCGCGCCTTTGTACCTAAATGTCTTCTATACTTGCCCAGGAGTTTGAAAATAGCCCATGTCTCGATCGAATGGCCATAGGGACGAAAATGGCCTCATTGGACTTACCGGGTCATGTTAGGGACATGCCCAGAACCTGGAACTATCGTGGCCCACAGGAGCCTGAATTAGGGCGCAGTCGCTCCTTATTTCTGCACCTGGGACTTGTGTTGAAAACGTGTCAGGGACACGTCTTGGGCCTCATTGAGGAGTGGCAAAGGTACGCCTTGACTGGAACCTCGATTGAGAACTTGGCAACATGGAGGACACGCTTTGGGCTCCTCTTTGGCACTCGAGGGCATGCCTTGGCGAGGCCCTGGGACTTCAACAAGTGACTCTGGGACATGTACTTGGCTCATCTAGACATATCAAGGACTTGATTTGGGGCACGGTTATGGGTGTACTTGGGGACATGTCAAGAACATGTCCAGGCTCCGATAGTGGCATGAAGATGGCATGTCATTGCCTTATTCTGAAGGTCCTCAGACACGGTTCTAGGACCCGGATGGCATGATTTGCAGCACTTGATCTGTGCCTTAAATAGGGCACACTAACACGTTCAGGGCCTTGTTTAGGACCCGATATTGAATTGAAGTAAACCCTTCGTTTGAACTCCGATTTGAGCCATTCTTTTTCCTGTATTCTTATAATTAGGTTATCTTTCCAAATCATGCACATGTCTCACAAAAGCCTCACTTTCTACTATGGATGACATGAAATTACACAAAAGACAATGAAAGGAGCCAAATATGACATGAAATATATGTGAGAAATATGGCTTAACAAAAATACCCCCAAACCTAGCTTTTGCTAGTCCTTGACCAAAACAAAGAATCAGAACTAAACAAAAACTAAAGACTCGATCTTAATTAAGGATAGAACCTGTAAACCCCTAGGTTCACCTAGTAGGAGGTGTTTTGTCTCCTTTTACTTAACAACTAAAACACTAACAAAATACTTAACAAGTTAATAAGGAACAAAGTAAATCAATCATGCCATGCTAAACTAAAGATATGCCCCTTTCAAGTAAGCACCATGAATTATGTGTGAATGCCTTTGTTTCAAGATTTCAAGTTTAAAAACAACAAAGTTCAAATGCCTTAGAAAGATATCGCCTCGACTCTATACTCGCTAGGCAACTCTCAATTTCTCTCATGAATCCTAAGTTTTTCACACTTGCAATCATTTGTGATGAGTTTATGCGAAGGAATCAAATATAATCACTTATGAACTAGTATGAAAGAAAGGTAATTTCTGCAAATAGATCTCATGAAGGAATTGAACCTTAAGAATGTAGAGACAACCTTAACTCCAACCAAGACTTCCCATAAGATCAGTTACGTCTTCATTCAAGGGTTGTAATGGGGCTAGGCTTAAAGGGATGAGAAGAGAGGGATTGGAATTCAAAAGCCTAAGCTATGACAAGGCATCAAATAGCATGACTTGGAACCTGATCTTCTTCTTGAACTTCTCCTTGGCCCACGGCTAGGCTTGGCATCTAGCTTCCAATGATTTCACACGTTGAGGTTTGATTTCCTTGAATGATAAATTGTGACTTCTATTCCCATTAGCTCACTTGGCTTATCTCATTGTTTTCTTTTCTCTTTTTTTTTTCTTTTTTCATTCTTTTCTTTTCACATTTTTCTTTCTTTTTATATTTTTCTCAAACTAAGCCAAGATCATGCAATGGTTTAAACCTTTGTGTTCTCTGTCCAAGTTAGGACTTTTGGGTCACTTGTGAAGCATGGTTGTGAGCTCTTGCTCAGATTCAGCTTTCTTGTGATTCTTTTGGAACATGCGAGGAAAAGGTAATTCAACATCATTAGTAACAAGAGGATTACTAAACCTAACCTTAGACTTTGAATTTAAACACATAGAGGGTTTAGAAAGCTCATTCTGGGCTGCTACCATGTCCTGGGAACTGCTGTCCTGAGGTGTCTCGGATTGGCCAGGTTCTAGAACAGAGGCAGAACTGCACCCTAAATCTGATCCAGTGCTCCCTAAATTGTGCCCTTAATCTGGCACATGGACAGGTTC
The DNA here is from genome assembly GCA_037349345.1 of Oemleria cerasiformis. NCBI lineage: Eukaryota > Viridiplantae > Streptophyta > Magnoliopsida > Rosales > Rosaceae > Oemleria > Oemleria cerasiformis. The sequence goes on from JAZGTL010000025.1 coordinate 408,488, forward strand.
TGCAGCAGGGGCCTGGACATGATTTTCAGACTCTTCCAAGGCAGTTTGGGCCTCGATTGATCCTTGAACTTCTTTTCCATTCCTAAGCTGAATGGCATTGGCAGTGGCCTTATGGATAGTATTTTTGGGATTAATCTGGACTTTTCTAGGAAGTTGAGGTCCATGATCTAATCTATTGAGTTGGCTGGCCATCTGGCCTATTTGGGTTTCTATGGCTGTAATGGCATGGTCTGTCCTCTGCTGGTTTGATGTACTGTGCTGAATAAAGTCAGCCATCATGACTTCCAAAGATCTCTTCCCCATGGCAGGATTGGCTGAAGGATGTTGAACGACTTGATTGGGAACTTGAGGGGCCACATCATGCTCTCGGAAACCAAGGGGTGCCGTGGTATTTTGGATATTCTGATTGTTATTCCACTTGAAGTTTGGATGGTTCCTCCATCTAGGATTGTAGGTGTTTGAAAAGGGGTCATTACATGGCTACATGCCATCATAGTTCCTTCCAATGTAATTTTCATCCTCTACCATAGGATTTGTCTGAGAGTCATGGCCTTGAATTGAGCACACAGCACATGTCATAGTGGGCTTGGCGTTGGCATCACAAAGTTGTTTCACCATAGCTGTGAGTTGGGCTAAGGTGTCATCCTTATCCTTACTCACACTATTAAGGGTCCTAGATTGTTGTACCCTATAGCTAAACTATTTTTCCCTCTGAGCAATGCTCTGAAATGCTGCCCTAGTCTCGTCAACCGTGCTATCCAAGACTCCCTTGGAATGAGAGTTGACCATCACCCTATCACTATTCTTCAAGCCTGCATAACAGTACAACATTAAGGGGCACTCATCAATGTTTTAATGAGGGAATTCTTGAATCATTTGATTCAACCTTTCCCAAAACTCATAGAAATATTCATCCTCAGCTTGCTAGGGTGCCATGATATGTGCCTTGAGCTTATTGGTCTTGACCACGGGGTAGTATTTAGTGAGGAACTTAGAGGACAAGTCCCTCCATGATGTAATGGATGATGGTGCTAGTGAATAGAACCATGCCTTAGCCTTATCCTTTTGGCTAAAATGGAACACTCTCAATTTGATCTCAGCATCAGTCATGCCATTGATATCCTTAAAGTGGAACATACTTCCACAAACTCCTTGATGTGCAAATGAGGATCCTCACCCGAGAGGCCATGGTACTTAGGGAGCATGTAAATTGTCCCTGACTTGAGTTCAAAGTTCTCCATCCGGTGGAAGGTGGGAAGATAATGGGGAATTGGTCCTCATTAGCCTGTGGAGTGGCATACTCCTTGAGCAGCCGTGGTGGTGGATTGGCTAAGGCATGTTCCTCAGCCATTCTTCTAGGACTTGGTGGTGGGCTTGGATGAGGGGAACCTTGAATTAAGGATGATGCAAATGATGGACCCTTTAACAAAACCTTGTGATGACATAAAAGTACCTAAAACCAAAGGAAAGACTAGGTTAAAGCAATCTAAGCAATGGACAGTGTTGAGGGACAAGTCCCCAGCAACGGCGCCAAAAACCTTGTTGGAAGAAAAGTATAACAATTAATGTAACACAACCCTTAACAATTATATCCTAGCAACTGGACTAATCAATAGACAATATAGTGGTACAAGCAAGGGTCGATTCCCACAAGGACTTGGCTCCACATTGTAACCAAAGAATAGATTGCTTAGCTCACAAGTTAGGTATTCAAAACAGAAAATAAATACACTAAGTAGTTATGCTTTGACACTAAACAAGACCCTAAATAATGACACTAAAGAGGACACAGACTGATACGACCCGTCCCAGAATTTAAAAGTAGAAATTTAATTTAATTAAATAACCGGGAGTCATGGGTAATAGAGTTGGGTTTGGACTAAAGTTGGAGATCGGCCTTAGAGAGGCCCAACGAAGGTTGTTGGGCTGTATATTAAACTTGGATTTACATGATTTACGATTTTGTCCCTGAAATTATTGAAGGCACGAAAGTCACTTTTTGATTGGTGATGTTTTTGGCAGTTTTCTTCATACCTATCGAGAATGTGAAGGTCATTCAAGAATGTGAGAAACTAGTTACACACTCTCTCTCCTGTCGCAGATGTCATTATGCCCGAGGTTGATGCCGAACTAACTTTATAATTGATGTAATGGTAGTAAAGATTATTAAGCACGACCCAGAGTTTAATCTCGGAAAAAGATATCGTGTCATGATGGTTACCTGGAACGGCAAAGACCGTCCGGGATGGTGAGAAAATAGTAAACGAGTAGCGCAGCGGAAGCGTGGAGTTAGTTACACCTCGGGTGACTTTGAGAGATTGAACGTTCCATACTCGAGTTGTGAATGCAGTGAATGATAAGTGCTAACTATTGAGCAATAGCCATATGAGAGGGGTTTTTCCCTATTATTAAGCGAATTTTGGGGACGAAATTCTTTTAAGGGGGGTAGATTGATACGATATGTCCCGTAATTTAAAGTACAAATTTAATTTAATTAAATAACCAGGAGTTATGGGTTAGACTAAAGTAGGGTTTGCTCTAAAGTTGGAGATGGGCCTTAGAGGAGGCCCAACAAAGGTTGTTGGGCCGTAAAGGTTGATTTACAAGATTTACCGTTTTGTCCCTTAAATGATCGAAGGCCCGAAAGTCATTTTTTGATTGGTGATATTTTTGGCAGTTTTCTTCATACCATTACGTAGAGCTCGAACTCATGAGTACGTAGATAGGTAGCACGTCAAATTCGGAGGTAGAATGAGAAAGTTACTGGTCTAGAACGATCGGGACGTATCAGTATAGAATGATCGGGACATATCGGTAATTTTGAGAAAGTTTAAATTATAAAACGACACACACTCTCTCTCTGCTTCTTATTGGTCAGTCTCTTTCTCTCTCCTCACAGACTTCTTATCCCTCTCTCATTCCTGCCACTCTTCTCGCGGAGGACCAATAACCCAGCTGCCAAACGGCGACGACCCAGATCAAGATGAGACCATCTTCTTCCTCGTCTCCTTCGGGCGAACCCGACTGTATCAACCATCCAAGCCATCGTCCACCGTATGTGGCGCAGGAACCGAGAAAGGTTGTGGGTCTCATGGCTTGCGACGGGTTTTCTGGCCACCACAAGTAGCGGTTATCGATTTGGACTTTAGTTTTGGATTCCTCTCGTTGAGTAGATGAATCTAGACTATTTACTTGTAGATTTTGGTTGAGTTTTGGAAGAGTTACAGGAGCTCGAATTCGACCTTTAATTACGGATTCTACTACAGTGGCCATCGCGAGGTAGGGGGCGACTGAACCCCACAGTCACGCCATCGGAGTTCGTTTAGGACTAGTTTTGGACGTCCTAAGTTACTTGATTATCGTTAAGTAACGTATATGTCTGGAGGTTAAGGTTTTGATTATGATGATTAAATTATGATTTATTAATATTAATTTTCTTGTTAATGAGGTAATATGACAATGGAAAGTCCGATGAGTTGTGTGGATCGAGACGGAGCTTGTGGGGACTCTCGGGAACGGATGCCCCGAAGTACTAGCAATGGTGAACCCGGCCGGGTGAGTTCTCTCTGATGTACTGTGAATGTACCTTATACTCTAAACTTATATTTATGAAATTAAATATGATTGATTATGTGATGATTATAATGTGAATTGATTAATTATGGGTTTGGTTTGGTGATGAACGTCTTGATTGTGCGGCTTGGAAACATATGGTTGGATTAATGTGATAGGAAAATGTTAGAGATCCTAGACTATGCCACGAGCTAGTTTTAGAGCCTGGCATGTGGTTGATACTTTGAATTGAGGGTAATAAACCCTATAAAAATTGTGATGATGATAGAAATGTAATTACTCCAAAACGAGTATAAACTAATACTTTAGTGGTAGATCTCGAAGATAGATTCCGAGATTTAAATGAGAATATCAATGAATGTAATTACTTCGGAATGAGTATACACTGCCACTAATAGGATATCTCGAGGGTCGATTCCGAGATACAGAAAACGATGATAATTGTGAATTACGGAGAGACCGATACGATAATGATGACTGCAACGTTTACGACATGTACGATACTCGAGAGAGAGATTATACGGTTGAGATGCTATTGCCGAGGAGTCATGCTGGCATAACACATGTTTCAGTCGTGTCGTCATGAGTATTTATTATCGTGCGAGGATTGCCGATGAGTCATGTCGGCATAGCACTTAAGCATGTATTGTCGTGCAAGGATATCCGATGAGTCATGCTGGCATAGCACATGGGTATGTATTGTAGTGCGAGGATTGCCAATGGAATATGTCGACATAGCCCATGTGTCCATTGTGTTGTCATGAGTCATATGATGGTGTGATGATTGCCGATGATTCATGCCGGCATAGCACCTGAGCCTTATGATGGTGCGATGATTTTCGGGGAGTCATGTCGGTATAGCACGTGTGTCAGTTTTCGAATACCCATATGGTGGCCGCTGGTGTCATACCTGTCTATAGGCCACATACTAGCCTTCACGTGATCGTTCACTTGTGCCCGCTCTATACTAGTTAAATGGCACCAGTCCTGTTCCCGAGCCTTGTGTTGTTGTGGTCCCAGGCTCCTAGGCGAACTCTTGGTGATGGTGCTTGCACCTAGTCCTTTAGGTGGTCGTGGTACAAGCGAAGACACCCAGTCCTATCACGTACGCATGACTCGTGCAGCTACAGTACCATTGGGATACCTGTGTGTATGATGGCAGCCGATGATACATGCCGGCTGATGCCAGCCGATGATACATGACATCTGATGATGTGATATGCCAGCCGAGGATTATGTCGACTGATGCGATATGATATACGAGTCGATATGATACAAGAACCGAGGGACTTAATGATTTATACGATATGATAACGATTGTCACGACTAATGATCAAAGTTCATGTATGAGTGAGGATACATTAATTATCGAGGTCAGTATTATGAAGATTCATTGTGAATGTTAGTGGTGAGTATTATGTGTTTGTGAGATATGGTTGCTAGTCATGTGGGGTTATTGGATTAGTATATTGATTATACTGTTAGTATCAAATGATGTCACATGTGGTGATCCAAATACTAAGGTGCCATGGTCGGTACTGGATATATGGTGAGTACAATATGAAGTCATGTATGAAAAAGGTACAAAGTACATGGTATAATAGGTGAAACCTACTGGTATAAGTGTGACTCATGCCGTATGAGTATGACTACGGTGAGTGTGACTCACCTCCCTGTTTTGTTATGCTCAGGTTACTAGAAAAGGTTCAAGAATACTAAGAGGGAATCATATGATGATAGCTCTAACACTACCCATGGAGCGTTTAGCAAGGTAACAATCTGTTAAGCGTAGATGCTTTAATTATGATCATCATTTATTTTAAGTTTGCTCTGGGGTGTTCGTTGCCGTGGTGAAACGGTAATTTAGTGTCTACTATTTTACCTTTGACTAAACTTCCTAAAATGCACAGTGTAAAATAGGCTTTCTTCACCAGGACTCAGTGTCCTGGTGTCGACCACCACTGGCGACTTCGGTATTCCGTTGGATTTCCAAAGCTGGGTGTATCACGGACAAGGGGGGTTTTTAAGTTGAAAGATTCTATTAAAGGAAATAACTTGGAATGCAAGAAACAAGTAAATAAGCAAAGGGTTTAACAATTAAAAGAACAAGTTTAGGCAGTCCCTATCAACACCTAATCACAACGTTTTCCAACATGGTTTGCAAGGTTCAATTATCATGTTCATTACTTGGCCTGGTGCCTATGCAAGAGGTCTCTTAAGCCCACTCTTACATATTTTATCTCCACTTACTTCGTATGTCATAGGCCTCACGGAGGTCCTAAGATGTCTAATCAATTACGCTTAATTTTGTCCCACGATTTCCGAATTAAACTCAAAAAGATGCATTAAGTTCTAAAAAGATTTAGTGACACTAAACTCACCCTAGGGATTACACGGTAACCCGAGGAATGTCATGAGTCAAATTACAAGGTCATTGCTTATTGTAACCTCTTGATGCAAGCCATCTGTAATCTATGCAATTAAAGTGGTTAGTTTAAAAAACACAAAAGAATAGCAGTTTAAGCAGTAATTCCACGCACCAAGATGACAACAATAATCGAACCAAGCACCAAAACCTAATTAAGAAGTTACCATGGTTAGGACTTCAAGATCAGCCCTAACTGAAGGGGAACTAATCATTATGCATAACGAAAGACAAAAGTATCAATTAAGCTGAAAAAAGATTCGAAACATCCAACCAAAACAATACTCTTAAGGACCAAATTCACACACGGCTTCAACAAATCCTCCAAGAACCCAACTTGGCCTTCGTGAACAAGCCTCACGATAATAGCGCAAAACAATAAGTTAAAGTGTCTAAGTATCTAAGATGGCATGTCAAAATTACTGAACAGAGGGTCCCTTTTATAGGCAAGGGAAAACCTTGTCCAACAAGGAGTAGAATTAGAAATCCTAGCCTAGAGTGTTCTAGAATGTTTATATCACTTTTAAGTAATTACAAAGTCCTTAAAATCTAGAAGAACCATTTAGAACACGGCTAGGAATGTGAACGCAAGCTGGCAGGTGTGAACACACTAAACCGCTGGGAAGCCATGCTGGAATCTGGGCAGGTTTCCCGTTCAGGCACTGAAAGCTTGGAACTTTCCCCTTGGGATGTCATCGTTGCACCATGGCGCGCCTTAGTATCTGAATGGCTATTATACATGCCCAAGAGTCCGAAAATAGCCCATGTATAGATCGACTGGACATAGGCACGAAAATGGCCTCATTGGACTCTCCAGGTCATGTAAAGGACATGCCTAGAACCTAGAACTATCGTGGCCATCAGGAGCCTGAATTAGGGCTCAGCCGCACCTTATCTCTACGTCTGGAACTTGTCTTGAAAACGTGTCAGGGACATGTCTTGGGCCTTATTGAGGCATGGCGAAGGCACGCCTTCACTGGAACCACGACTAAGAACTTTGCATCACGGATGACACGCCTAAGGTACCTCTTTGGCACTTGATGGCACGCCATGGTGCGGCTCTAGGACTTGATTGCATGACTCTGGGACATGAGCTTGGCTCATCCAGACATGTCAAGGAGATGATCTGGGGCCCAGTTCTCGGTGGACTTTGGGACATGTCTGGGACATGTCCTGGCTCCAATAGTGGCATGACAAAGGCATGTCATTGCCTTATTCTATTATGAAGGTCGCCAGACACGGTTCCAAGACCCGGATGGCATGATTTGCGGCACTTGACCTTCGCCTTAAATAGGGAGCATTGACACGTTCAGGGCCTGGTTTAAGACCCAATATTGAATTGAGGACAACTCCTTCATTTGAACTTCGATTTGGGCAATTCTTTTTCCTGTATTCTTAGAATTAGGTTATCTTTCCAAATCCTACACATGTCTCACAACAACATCACTTTCTACTGTGGATGAAATGAAATTTCACAAAACACGAGGAAAGGGGTCAAATATGATATGAAAAATATGTAAGAAATATGGCTTAATAGCCATCATAAAGTCCCCAGTACTATCACGGACCACCGCCGCCAGGTCACGGATTCCGTTGCGCTAATTAACGGCACCATCGACATTTACCTTTAAAAAGGGGGTGGACCCTTTGGAGTAGCAGTAATAAATTCGTTCATTATGTAACAACTTCGGGTATAAAGAGATTGAGCTGAAATAAATTTCCCAGAAGTTAGATTTGTATTCCGACCATACCAAATACTCCAGTAAAGGTAGATGACACAAACCAGTTCCTCTGGCTATAGCACTTCTAATACATACTAAAACAAATCCCAAAAACAAGATACAGACCATTCACCAACCAATGAAGAGAGAGGAGAAAGCAGCGAAACCTCCTTAGCATACGAGAAATACCATATGACGAATAAAAAGGTTGTCCATATAGGGCAAGATTCCATGTAGACAACACCATAGAAATATTTTAATTTATTGGGATTTGAAGGGGACCAAACCGAGTGCTAAAGTTGTTCTTGATGTGTGTTTGATGACCCAACCCCACCTTCTTATCGCAAACGAATTGTGTGGGCACCCCTATATCCGCTCTTCACCGTGTACTGACCATTTTTCTGAAAATTTAAAATAATCATATCCGGAACAGTGAGATCTAGCAAAGGGATAGATAGAATTAAAGCCGTCTCTGAATCCCTAAATAAATTATTAAGGATATCAAGATCCTAGTAAACCTGGTCACTGATAAGATGACTAACCAACGTAATCTGAGGAAAAAGAGGTGGTGAACGAATATGCAATCTTGTCGGAGATGGTGACCAAGCATCAGAATAAATACTAATAGATCGTCCATCCCCCACTCTCCAACGTCGACCATGAGAAAGAAGCTCTCCTCCCCATAACAAAGACCGCTATATAAAAGAAGGGGCCATCCCTTGGCAGCGTGCATGAAATCTCCGTGAGGGTATTAACGTGCTTTATAAACTGTACTAACCAGGGAGGTAGGATTGCAGAAGATATGCCAACATTTTTTTAGCAAGTCAAGCCTGGTTAAAGTCAATAAAGTCCCATAAACTAAGACACCCCTCTTCCTTATGACGTGTAATCGAGGCACTGATGCGGGCGCATCATCCATATTTGTTCCAGTGACAGGTATGAATTTCGAGGACGAAATTTCTTTAAAGGGGGTGAACTGTAATGACCCGGAAATTTAATTAGTGAATTTTCGTAAATTTGCAAAAGGACGAAATTACTCTTGGTTGTTTAAGGGGCTTGAAAGTCAATTTTTTTTTCAAGACACTTTTGACTGTGTTTCGGGGACCGTTGCATCGTTCTCGAACTCACGAGTTTGTATATAGGTGGCACGCGGGAAACAAAGTTCGTGTGAGAGAGTTGTGTGTCTAGAATATTCAGGGGAATTTTGGTACTTAGCCTGGGTAGATATTCTTAACCCTAAGCAGATCATATCCTCCTCATTTCACTCTCTCTCTTTGCGACTCACCCAAACCAGTGACATCGAACCCAAAAACCCAAAATTTCAAACTTCAATTCGAGGAAAATCGTCCGTTTTGGTTCCACTCATCGGACTCTCCTCTTTCCCGCGATCAAGGACGTACCGACCGTCGCAGGAAGCAGCAGCATGAGACACCGAACCGAGGAAAGGATAAATTGGAACTTTGATCAATTTTTCAGCCAACACAGGTATGGGTTTCGTGTTCAGACTTCATTTTCGAGTTCCTGGGTTCGAGCTAATGGATTTAGACTAAAAATTTGTGAAAAACGATTAAAATTTGAGGAAGTTAGGAAAAATTCAAGGTCGACCGGCAATGGAGTTTTCCGGCAACGGCGCACTGCGGAGCGGTCGTCTTCTCCGATGACTCTCTAGCGACTGGTTCGATCATAGGGGGGCTGACGTGGCATGCCACGTGACAGCCACGTGGAAGCCACATGGTAGCCACGTGGTGCCACCTGGCGGTTGATTCAGCATCGAGTCAGGCGTGTGAGGTTTTTTAGCATTGCTTGAGGAATAGTAGTAGGCGCGTGAGGAACTGTAGCAGGAGCGTGAGGTACTATAGCCGATGCATATCAGCGTATGGCCGGCACTTGGCCAGCTCGTGGCACGTGGTCCAACCTTCCACCGGTGCGTGGGACCGGTCCTTGGTTCACGACGACGCGTGTCGACAAGGTTTCGACGTTTCGGACCTTTTGGCATACGTTTCGGGATAATCAGACGTCATTAAGGGGTAGTTTTGGGCGTCCGGAGTGGCTGCATTTTTAGTGTGACGCGAGCGGACCTCCCGGGGTTTAGCTGAATATAGGGTTTTTAATATTAGTTGGTAATCCCGATTATTCCTTTAGACAGGCGATACTGCACCGAGAACTTCGAAGGAGCTTACGACTAGGGATTGAACTATTTGGACGTGTGGTGAGTGGACTTTGATTTTGTAAATTGTAATGCATGCATAAAGGTATATTTGAAATAATGTCTTGTTACGTATTATTTTTGGTAAACTTCGGGAATTGAGAAAAGTATTCTAATAAAGTATTACTGGACACAAGCTTTGAATAATTATTTGGAAGCAGTTTATATGATTTTAAACTCCTTCGATGAGGGGTTTCAAAGCAGGGTTGTGGACCACGGTATGTTTTCATTATACGGATTTTCGTGGGTCCCACCAAGTGTTTTAACAAAAGATGGATTTTCCGGTGGGTTTTCGAATTATCTATATATTATATTTATATAAAAAGGAATTTTATGTTATGCATGCATGGTTTTACTCGGGGAGGGGAAAAATATATGTTTTCCCCGGAAATGATTTTTGAATGATTATTTTGTCCACTCACAATTTTCATGTTTTAAATCCCCTCCAAGCTGTTGAGTTGATGTGGGCATATCTAGAGGCGGAGGCATTAAATTTTCAGCTGCGCGTTTACCTAGATTATCGAGTAGGATATTTATTTATGTATTTACTTATCCTACCTAGATGCTCTGATAAGTCTTTTGGACTAATTGTAAAATTGTGGTTACATCGTTGGATGGTTGGTGTTGCTGGAATTTGGATTGTTATCTGATCATTTATCTGACAGGTGGAAGACGATTAACTAGTCCTTAAGGGGAGATTCTGCCGGATTATTGGTAGAATTCTCATAATTATTTGCAAGGGCTTAAGGGTATTCGGGGAATTTCTTTAAGTTATCAGACGGGAGAAAGGTTTTTCTCGGGTTTCAAGGGGAAATTTGGGAAGGGTCCTATCAACTTGGTATCAGAGCACTAGGTTTAAATTCCTGTAGACCATACACCTAGTGTACAACTGATTGTGGTATTGATAATTTATGGTTCTTTTCAGCGTATTGCCACCGAGACGCGAGCCCCGTCCGTGGTCTAGAAACGGGGTGGATACACATGAACTCGTAGTAGAGCCTGATTTGAGGAAGACCCTGGATCAATTGGGTCGGGCTTTTACTATGGTACTTCAGTGTAGGGCTATGTCTGAAGTTTTGGACAAAGAGCGTGCCTAGAGGTTGGGGGCGACAGTGTTTTCGGAAAAGTTAGGTTCAAATGATGCGGATGAGTGGATTACTCGTTTAGAACGGGTGTTTGCTGTTATGAGGTTCCCTTCGGAGGATAGGGTGTGATTAGCCACATTTCTTCTGGGTGGCTATGCGTTCCTTTGGTGGCATGCTTTGCAGCTGACAGGCTGGGATGTCCGTACTTTTACTTGGGAAACATTTCGGGAGTGCTTCTTCGAGCAGTTTTATCCTCGCTCATACATTAGCCAGGGAGGCTGAGTTCTTGCAACTACAGTAGGGGGACATGACGGTGGCCCAGTATGAACAGAAATGTTTTGAGTTGTCACGCTTTTTATCGGCTCTAGTGGCAACTGAGATGGATAAGTGCCGAAGATTTGAGTATGGACTGAGAAATTAGGTTCAGGTAGCAGTAACTGCTGTGGAACATACTTCTTTGAGGGCTTTGTCAGACGCTACTGCTAGAGTAGAGTTGAGTTTGCCAGCTCAACACTAGTTTAGTGGTTCCAAGCAACGCCGAGATCGCCATAGTTTCGGGGCCTCTTGTCAAGGACCATCTAAGAGAGGCAGTTTCAGTTCTGGATCTTCTAGGGGTGCAAGATCTGGATCAGGCAGTGACAGAGCCGGTCGAGGATAGCAATCATCCGCTCAATCTAGCGGGGCTTTAATGCAGTCGACCGGAAGACAGAGTGGCAGACCTGCATATGTGGGTGACACCGGTTGCTACTTTTGTGGGGAGACTGGTCATTTTAAGAGGGACTGTCCACATCGTCATCCAGGTAGTAGTTACTTCGGTCGAGATGCTGCTGAACGAGTCAGAGAGCAACGCAGACATCTGGTACTGTAGCAAGGAGCCAGACCTAGTCTAGTGGGGCCAGCAGAACCAGAGGGAGACAGGGGGGTCGTCGTCGATCTTCTGGTACACAGGCCCGAGTTTTTGCTATGACCCAGCAGGAGGCTCGAGTGGCACCAGAGGGGGTCACTGGTACGTGGTCTATTTTTAATCATGATGCTCGTATTTTGATAGATCCCGGGCTACACATTCTTTTATTTCTCGGGATTTCACACTTTTTATTGATAGAGAATTGTCCCCGATTGGTTGGGACATGGGTATTAGCACTCCTACCGGATATATGTTAGTTGTGAACCTCGTGATACGTAGTTATCCGATAGTAGTGGGAGGTCATGAGTTAGAGGCAAATTTAATCCCCTTGGACATTTATGATTTTGATGTGATTCTGGGGATGAATTGGCTAACCATGCACCATGACTCCATAGATTGTTTCAAAAAGAGGGTGGTTTTCCGAAGTCTAGGCTTACCGGAACTTACATTTCGGGGTGATCATAGGGTACTTCCCTCGGGAGTGATATCGACTTTAGCGGTTGAGAAATTGTTGAGGAAAATTTGTGAGGGCTATTTAACTCACGTGATCAATTCTCGGGATACTCCCGTGAGAGTAGAGGATATTCCTGTGGTGAATGAGTTTCTTGATGTATTTCCATAGGATCTTCCAGGATTGCCACCTCACCGGGAGATTGAGTTCACCATAGAGCTTCTACCGAGTACCCAACCTATATCACAGGCACTGTATAGAATGGCACCGACAGAATTGAGGGAATTGAAGACTCAATTGCAGGACTTGGTGGATATGGGATTTAATCGACCAAGTGTATCACCTTGGGGTGCGCCGGTGTTATTTGTAAGGAAGAAAGATGTTGGTTTGAGGCTATATATCGACTACCGACAGTTAAACAGGGTTACGGTGTAGAATAAGTATCCTTTGCCACAAATTGATGATTTGTTTGACCAATTAAAAGGGGAAAAATATTTCTCTAAAATTGACCTTCGATCCGGGTACCATCAGATAAGGATCAAGGAAGGGGATGTTCCCAAAATTACTTTTAGGATACGCTATGGGCATTATGAGTTCCTTGTAATGCCCTTCGGGTTAACTAATGCACCGGAAGCATTTATGGATTTGATGAACAAGGTGTTCCAAAGTTATTTGGATCAGTTTGTGATTGTGTTCATCGATGATATCTTTGTCTATTTGAAGAGTGCTAAGGCACATGAGAAGCAGTTGAGGTTGGTGCTAAATATGCTGAGGAAAAAGCAACTATTCGCCAAGGTTAGTAAATGTCAGTTTCGGTTGACAAGTGTGGGATTCTTAGGTGATGTAATTTATGCTGAGGGTATCAGCGTAGATCTCCAAAAGGTTGAGGCAGTGGAAAATTGGGACCAACCGAGGACAGTGTCAGAGGTGAGAAGTTTTCTGGGTTTAGCGGGATATTATCGGCCATTCGTAGAAGGATTCTCTACGATAGCTGCCCTGTTAACTCAGTTGACGAGGAAAGGAGTCAAGTTTGACTGGGATGAAAAGGGAAATAGCGGACTTTGTGAGTAGATTCAAAACGTGTCAACAAGTAAAAGTAGAGAGGCAGAAATCGTACAGGGCACTAGAACCATTACCTTTTCCAGAATGGAAGTGCGATCACATTACTATGGATTTTTTTTATAAAATTCCTAGGACTCAAAAAGGACATGATGGAATCTGGGTAATTGTAGGTAGACTCACGAAGTCAGCACATTTCTTTCCAATACGGGAAGATTACCGGATGGGCCAGTACGCCAAATTGTTTATGGATGAGATCATACGGTTACATGGGACTACAGAGTCGATTATGTCAGACAGGGATTCTAGGTTTACATAGAGGTTTTGGCGGAGTTTGTAGAAAGCCATTGGAACTACATTGCATTTCAGTACATCTTTTCATCCGCAGACTGACGGTCAGTCTAAGAGGACAATTCAAATTCTGGAGGATATGATGAGAGCTTGTGTACTGCAGTTTAAAGGAAACTGGGATTCACACCTGGCCTTGTTGGAGTTTGCATACAACAGCAGCTATCTGTCTAGTATTGGGATGTCTCCTTTTGAGGCACTGTACGGGAGACAATGCATGACACCGATATGCTGGAATGATGTAGGAGAGAGAAGACTATTGACACCAGAGATAGTTGAAATGACAGAGGAAAATATTAGAATCATCAGGGAAAGGTTTAAGGAAGCTCAAGACCGCCAGAAAAGGTATGCGGACCGAAGGATAAGAGATCTTGAGTTTGAGGTCAAAACTGGATTTTCTTGAAATTATCCCCCCTGGAAAGGAGTTGTACTTTTGGTAGACAAGGAAAACTGAGTCCTCGTTACATTGGGGCTTATGAGATTATTGAGAGGATAGGGCCAGTGGCTTACAGACTTGCTTTACCCCCGAAACTGTCAAAGGTTCACGATGTTTTCCATGTATCCATGCTCCGGAAGTACCTATTCGATGAATTTCATGTATTGGAGGAGCAACCAATTGAGCTGACAGATGATTTGACTTTTGAGGAGAAACCAGTGCAACTTTTAGATTGGAAGGAAAAAAGTACTGCGCAGAAAGGCTATTCCTCTGGTTAAAGTTCTGTGGAGGAATCATAACGTGGAGGAGGCCACTTGGGAAACCAAGGCACTGATGCGGGCACAGCATCCACATTTGTTCCAGTGACGGATATGAATTTCGAGGATGAAATTTCTTTAAGGGGGTGAATTTTAATGACCCGGAAATTTAATTAGTGAATTTTCGTAAATTTGCAAAAGGATGAAATTACCCTTGGTTGTTTAATGGGCTTGAAAGTTAATTTTTGTTTCGAGACTCTTTTGACTGTGTTTCGGGGACCGTTGCGTAGGTCTCGAACTCACAAGTTCATAGACAGGCGGCATATGGGAAACTGAGTTCGTGTGAGAGGGTTGTGGGTCTAGAATGTTCAGGGGCATTTTGGTAATTTGGTATGGGTAGATATTTTTAACCCCAAGCAGATCAGATCCTCCTCATTTGACTCTCTCTCTTCCCGACTCACCCAAATCCGTGACATCGAACCCAAAAACCCAAAATTTCGAACTTCAATTCGAGGCAAGATCGTCCATTTTGGTTCCACACATCAAACTCTCCTCCTTCCCGTGATCAAGGACATTCCGACTATCGCAGGAAGCAGCCGCCGGAGACACCCAACCGAGGAAAGGAAAAATCAAAACTTTCGATCGATTTTACGGCCAACACAGGTATGGGTTTCATTTTAAACTTCATTTTTGAGTTCCTGGGTTCGAGTAGATGGATTTATACTAAAATTTTGTGAAAAATGGTTAAGTTTTGTGGAAGTTAAGAAAAATTCAAGGTCGGCCGGCAATGGAGTTTTACGGCGAAGGCTGACGGTGGCCCACGGTGGAGCGGTCGTCATCTTCGGCGACACTCCGTCGACTGGTTTGGTCAGAGGGGGGGGCTGACGTGGTATGCCACCTGGAAGCCACATGGTGCCACCTAGCGGCTGAGTCAGCGCCGAGTCAGGCCCGTGAGGTACTGTAGCAGGCGTGTGATGTACTGTAGCCAGCACGTGACGACACTTGGTCCGGCCTTCTAACTACGCATGGTGGCACGTGGGACCGGTCCTTGGGTCACTACGACGCGAGTAGACATGGTTTCGACATTTCGGACCTTTTGGAGCAGCTTTCGGATGAATCGGACGTTGTTAAGGGGTAGTTTTGGGCATCCGAAGTGGCTGCGTTTTTAGTGTGACGCGAGCGGACCTCCCGGGGTTTAGGGAGTCTGAATGTAGGGTTTTTAATATTAGTTGGTAATCCCGACTGTTACTTTTGACCGGCGATACTGCCCCGGGAACTTCGGAGGAGCGTACGACCCGGGATTGAACTATTTGGACGTGTGGTGAGTGGACTTTGATTTTGTAAATTGTAATGCATGCATAAAGGTATATTTGAAATAATATCTTGTTACGTATTGTTTTTGGTAAATTTCCGGAATTGAGAAAGTATTCTAATAAAGTATTACTGGACACGGGCTTTGAATAATTATTTGGAAATGACGTTTTGGGCTATGGCCTGGTATTATGGATTAGGGTTTATATGGTATGACTTGATTGATTTTGGATTTCGGTCGAGTCCATGATTTTTGGGTTTAAGCCCGGATTTGTGATTTTATTTGAATTTGGGCATAAACCCGGTTTTTCAATGAATTTGGCTTAGGCCAAGAAACAAGGATTTCAAAACATGGATTTTGGTTTTCACTGAATTATTGTCCCCGAGGGTCAAAATTTTCTTCGACTGGTGTCGAGGGTCTTTCTCTGCCAGATCATTGAGGGTTCTCCGACGCTGGTGTTGAGGGGTATTTTCTCCACCAGTTCGTTGAGGCTGTCTACACATAGTACAGGTTTCTGCACAACTCGAGGTATATCGGGTGTGTGGAGGGTATCGAGCTACGGTTCGGGATTTTATTCGGGGAGCAGCGGGATATTATTTTGTCTCCGGGTCGGTTTACATGATTTTAAACTCCTTTGAGGAGGGTTTTCAAAGCAGGGTTGTGGACCACGGTATGTTTTCATTATACGGATTTTCGTGGGTCCCACCAAGTGTTTTAACAAAAGATGGATTTTTTGGTGAGTTTTCGGATTATCTATAAATTATATTTATATAAAAATGAATTTTATGTTATGCATGCATGGTTTTACTCGTGGAGGGGAAAAAGGTATGTTTTCCTCGGAAATGATTTTTGAATGATTATTTTGTCCACTCACAATTTTCGTGTTTTAAATCCCCTCCAGGCCGTTGAGTTGACGTGGGCATATCCAAAGGCGGAGGCATTAAATTTTCAGTTGCGCGTTTACCTAGACTATCGAATAAGATATTTATTTATGTATTTGCTTATCCTACCTAGATACTCTGATAAGTCTTTTGGACTAATTGTAAAATTGTGGTTACATCGTTGGATGGTTGGTGTTGTTGGAATTTGGAGTGTTATCTGATCCTTCATCTGACAGGTGGAAGACGGTTAACCAGTCATTAAGGGGAGATTCTGTCGAATTTTTGGCAAAATTCTCATAATTATTTGCAACGGCTTAAGGGTATTCTAGGAATTTCGTTACGTTTTCATACATGAGCAGGGTTTTTCCCGGGTTTCGAGGGGAAATTTGGGAAGGGTCCTGTCATGACGACATAGAGCCTTCCATTGAAGCCAATGAATACCATGGCAATTGTATTGTTTACCCACCGAAACTTGACACATAGGGAGGTGAGTTCAGAGCATATTTCTTTTGGCAAACGAAATACACTCATGGAATAAGAAGGGATTGCTTGGATTACTACTTTAAGGAGGACCACTTTTCCTGCGGTAGAGAGTGATTTCTCCTTCCAACCATTAAGTTTGCACCAAACACGGTCACGAAGTGAAGTAAAAAGTTTCCGGCATCCTCTTCCCACTAGGTTAGGAGAACTGAGATAGCGCTCATGACAAGTGACCAGTGGAACTCCCAATACAGTAGCTAGATATTCTTGCAACTCCTGAGGAGCATTAGGGCTAACTGATAGAGCCGATTTGGTGAGATTAATCTACTGACCAAAAGCTTCTTCATAAACTTCGAATATACGGCAGAGAGTCTGACAAACATCCTCAGATACTTCTAAAATTAAAAGGTTGTCATCAGCAAAGAGAAGATGTGAGATATGAGGGCCTGAATTCCCAACGCTGACCCCTGATAATAGACATTCATGCTCAACTTGACGAAGACGGGCCGAAAAGCCTTCAGAACAAATTAAAAACAAATAAGGGGATAGAGGGCAACCTTGCCTCAATCCCCTGTACGGAACAATATGACCAAATGTATTTCCATTCCAAAGAACTTAGAATGAAACCGAAGTCAAGCAGTCCATAATACGTTTTACCCAATTCGGATAAAACCCAATCGAAGCAGCATTGTCTCAAGGAAACACCACTCCACCCGATCATACGCTTTGGCCATATCCAATTTAAGTGCCAATGCCATTCGTTGACCTATGTTCAATTTCTTAACTGTGTGCATCGTTTCAAAAGCAAACATCACATTATCCAGGATACTTCGCTTAGGAGCAAAAGCACTTTGGGTGATGGTAATGACTGAGGACAGCCCTGTTTTGAAACAATTAGCAAAAGTCTTGGCTATTAGTTTATAGAGAACCGAACATAAACTTATGGGCTGAAATCATGAACTCGTGATGGTGATTTGACTTTAGGAATTAATGAAATCAACGTATAATTATAAGGATGAAAACTGAACACCCCATTTAAAATACTCAAGCAATCTGCGGTTACTTTATCACCCACAATTTCCCAATAACGTTGATAAAAGAGAGCCGACATACCATCAGACCTAGGTGATTTTTTTGGTGGCATATGAAACAACGCATATTCCAAGTCACTCCTAGTAAATGGTCTTAGTACGATAGCATTTGATTGGCTAAGACACGAGGCTCCACAAACTGCAGTATTCGATCCATGTCTATCCCTCTAGTGTGTGAGAAAAAATTAGAGAAATAAGAACATAAAAGATTTCCAATGTCCTCAGGGTCAGTATGCCATGTACCTTGTGTGTCGTTGATGCCATCAATAGCATTGGTGCGAGTCCGAGACTTTTCCCGTTCATGAAAGAATTTTGTGTTGCGATCTCCATGTTTAAGCGAAGAGAGTCTGGTGTTGCCACCAACATATTTCCTCTTTTTCTAACAGATCATCAAGGATTGTCTCTAGTCTTTTGATTCGTGGAAGAAAGCGAGACGGTTGATATCTGGACTGAATAATTGATATGTCATGTTCACGGCCCGGACACGTTTGTGAATGTTACCGAAACTTTTCCGTTTCCAATATTGAGGAAAACCAAACAATTAGTTTATTAGAAGATGAGTTAAAAAGTGGCGCATAAAAACTGCCGTGGCATAGAGAACTGGAAAGGAAAAAGGGAGAAGAAACTAAATGAAAAAATGGGAATGAAATAGATCATATTGAAAAAGCTCAACGAACGATCAGAGCCAAGTTTTAAACAAACCAAACACAGATAAGCATAATAACATTTAATAAGTACCAAAACAATAAACTAGACACTGGGCCTGTGACTGATGGGTCTAAGTGACACCTGGCGTGATATAGTTGGTGACAAATAAAATACATAACCAAATTATCAAGGATGTCAAAGCACTGTAAGGGCCTACATAAAAGTATTTAGTATATTAACGAGTCAACACTGCCAGAGCTGTGGTGTAATATGTGAAGAAAGTTCTAGCACTAAAGGGACGCCATGGAAGGGGGTTTCTCGTTGAATGTCGCGGTGAGCGTTCGCGAAGTTTTCGCGTTTTTGTGGGAGGTTTCAAAATATTTCGGGTG
This sequence comes from Oemleria cerasiformis, assembly GCA_037349345.1. Lineage (NCBI taxonomy): Eukaryota > Viridiplantae > Streptophyta > Magnoliopsida > Rosales > Rosaceae > Oemleria > Oemleria cerasiformis. The sequence continues at coordinate 427,754 of JAZGTL010000025.1, forward strand.
CCATTTGGAATTGGATTACAATAGGGTCACATAATGGTATTTTTTTAAAAAAATCCCAAGCCAGGGCTAAAGCTATCAATTAATTTGGGATAAGTTGATGCGCCACGTGTTTATTTATTGGTTAGTTATAATAATAGAGGTTGTTTTTTTTTTTAAAGGTATTTATAGGGGTGGGGGAATCCTACCACACACAATATATCATCGTGGCTCGAATTTGAAACCATTAATCTGCAAGTCAAAGTTTTTATCAAACCCCCCTGACATTTGGATTTAACATATTGGGGCAATTGTTTTTTACGAAAATCCCAATTTGAGGGTTAAGTGAGAAAAATCACGATACATAAAGCAAAGCAAAGATAGATATTTTGGCAGGTTCGTAAAAATCCTTTCATAATTTAAATTCCTTAAATTTTGGGATTTTAATCTTTTAACTGATGCTAATAAATAAATTTGGAATAAAAAATGGCATAGCAAAGTATTTGTTCATTCAATCAAAACTTAAATGATAAAAAATTTAAATTTAGAAGTGAGGGATGAGAATCAAAATACCCCTTTTACTTCTATTTATCCCAAAAGCATTGCCCACTAAGAAAGATCTAAGAATTCAATGACAACTCACCAAAAGATGTTACAAAATTTTTCAAACTGGTACTAACGACAATACAAGTGAAAAATGCGTAGGATTATTTTCTCATTGGTTAAAGCTAAAGTAAAGCAGCTTCAAAAAATCTCCGCAATGAATATAATGAACAAGAGACTGATGACTTTAAGCTTAAAACTGGAAGTTACGGTGGTATGAGAGATAAGGCGTCGGTCCTCACACATTTTAAGTGTCTGTTGAAAGTAAGGATCCTGGTGGATGATATGTCTGCAGTAACTGTTGTTCCTCTATAATGTAAGCGTTTAATAGAGTTTTGGTCATTGGACCAAAGACCAACCTCATGAAGGTCTCCTTCCGTCCAACATATATTCACGGTCACCCCGCCACGCGCCTTTAGTCCTTTCACACAACCATTTGCCCATTTATCCCGGGGAAGAGCAGGAAGTAAATATAGGTCCTTGATGGTGCTTTGTACAAGCATTTCTGCAACTGTTGCTGAAAAACTGGCAACAAAACACGGAGAAACAATTACCAGCATATATTTTTCATGCAAGTGTATGGAAATCTAAAATCTTTGTTAACAGCATTATACAGGTAAAGAACCTGGCTTTGCTTACCCAAAGTTGGCATCAATCTGGAAAGGGGGATGTGCCGTGAACAAGTTACTGTACAGACCTCCTTCAAAATCATTTTCATGATCTGGATCCACCAAGTCAATCAGATGCTTGACCATTCGATACGCATGCTCACTGTTGTGAAGACGTGCCCACAATGCAGTCTTCCATGTAGTTGACCATCCGGGACCCTCGTCTCCTGTTATCAAGTTAAAGAAAACCAACATCATACCGATTAGTTCAGAAAGTAAACCTCAGGGTATATTGAAGGTCAAAAGTTCTAATTTCAGTTTGAAATATTTGTGTCATTGATGCATCCAAGTTATTCAGATTCTTGTAATAGTAATTGGCGAGAGCTCTATCACCCTTTTATTCCTTATAAATTTAAGTGTAAGAATTTGGTCTCCAATAATACATGGATTTCGAGTATTTTTCATATCATTCAATTTTCTATCTAAACGCCCTAAAGGATAACGTACAAACCTCTTTTATGAAGGGTATTATCCACAGCTTTACAGAGATCTGGCGTCTTCTCAACGGTAATCGAGTGCCCAGGATAAAGGCCAAACAGGTGTGACACATGCCGATGGTGCACTTCTGGGTCCTCAAAATCTTGTGCCTGCAATATCGCGAAGATAATTATTAGTTAACAATTAATGAGGGAATTACAAAAACTTAAATGACATTATATAAAACTTGGAAACAGGTTCCTAAGAATTGGAATTTAAGACCTCCTGCTTACCCATTCCATAATGGTACCATCTCTAGCAATTTTTGTGGGTAAAAGCCTCGGTTGAGCCTCACCAACTTTTACAATAAGAGCATCATGAGTTTTTCCTAAAACCTGAGTTTAAGGAATTACTGTTACAAAAACCACAAATTTTGTAGCTAAGTTTGAATCTTTACTAGCATAAAGTTAGAGCAAAACCTCAGCAGCAGAGAGCATGGCAGAGAAAACTTCTCTGATGATTGATATGTCCATGCTTGATGAGTAGCTCACGCTGGCCTGCTTACCATCAGAAGCAATAAACATGTGCTCCGGAGAAGTAGATGGGTTGGTTTCAAGATACCCCCCACGGCCTTCAATCAACCAATCCAGCAGAAATGATGTACATCCTTCCAACAAAGGATATGCCTTATTTTTTAGAAAATCCTAATAATGTACAAAAATTAGCAATCATTTTAACTACTAGAAAACCTGAGTCTCAGATGTAACAAATAAGTTGGAGATTTAGCAGTTACAGCAACCTAAAGTAATCTCTCTCTCCCCCAGCCCCATCCGTTAGAGAGAGAGAGAGAGGTAAAAAAATTTAAGAAGCAGGAGCTTACTTTGTCCATTGTATAAGTATAATGTTCCCATAGATGAGTGCAAAGCCAGGCTCCTCCCATTGGCCATAAAGCCCACACAGCTTGACCGAAATCCGGTGATGTTTTTGCCCATATGTCAGACACTTGGTGCACAACCCAACCACTGGCGTCATAGTTCACCTGAAATATGTTAAGTGAATTAATAAGAAGAAAAGTGATGTACAGAGAACCAAGAAATTGTAAAGAAAGGCAATGTCTCAACAATTTATCAAGGATACTAAAAAGAACATTATCAATTTGCCTCATTCATACTTTATTGCCTAAGGAGGGCTAGGGAATAGTGACTAAGAGCAGTCACACAGGAATTACATTGGACTGTAGTTTGTACAATAGGCATTGACTTGCAGCACTCATGATTTTATCGTATTTGGTAACAAAACAAATCAGTCGTAGGTAGAGACAAAAATTTTAAAGCTTTGAATATAAAATATAAACTAGAAAGGGAGAATTCTAACCTTTGCAGTTTTAGTCCCATTGATAGATAAAGATTTTGTGTAATCAAATAAGGGCTCCTGGCACTCTCTTAGGTTACAAGGAAGGGAAGGCCAGTAGTTCATTTGGAGATTTATGTTCAAATGCTGAGCGCCACTGCATGTATAAAATGTATGAGAAATAGAAAGGCATCAAAGAAGTTATCAATGAATAAGTGTGCAGTATGTTGGGTTGGTAGGAGTTTAGTCATGCCATGTATTTTCTGCTAGTATGATGTATCTGCCTAATTGTGTAGACTCACCTGTACACCTTAAGAAAGCTTCTAACTCCCCAAACAGATATCAAATTGCTAGTGGTGGAGAGAGAGAGAGAGAGAGAGAGACTTACTCCCATGGAGGCTCAATTTTATTGTTCCATATACCCTGCAGGTTTGCCACTTGAGTTCCAATCCTTGAACAAGAAATAAGTAGATATCGACCGTATTGGAATAAGAGTTCCACAAAGGAAGGATCTTCATCATTTTTGAAGGATTTCACCCTGTCAGCAGTTGAAACTAAGGCACCATCACTTCCCTTTATAGGAGTAAGTTTCTTTGTCGCTAAATTTCCATTTCCTAAATTGCTCTTGGAGCTCTTTGAAAGATTCAACGAGACGCGATGAAAAAGACTCTGATAGTCATCCAAATGATGAGCATAAAGATCAGAATATGACAAATGTCTTATTGAATTCAATGCAGTGAGAGCCTCTGAAGTTGGATTCTTCTTAGAATCAGCAGGCTTAGTAAATGGTCCATCAAAAGAAGATGAGGCCACCAGAAGCAAAACAGCCGAATCTGAGTCTTCAACCCTTAATTTCTTGTCATCCAAAACATGTATCACACCTCTGCTACCACTAATCTGCAAATCAAGAACTCCGGAGAACTGAATCCCTTTTGGATTGTCATTTACACCCAAAAACTTTGGTGCAATCCTTTTACCTGGGCAACTTCCTTCGATTATAATCTGGTTTTTGCCATTTACATGTGAAGTATGATGTAACTTGCTGTCAAAAGACACTGTAAATGAGAGGGATCCTGGTTTGCTTCCGGAGAGATTTGTCACAATCACTTGATCAGGATTAGAAGCAAAATGCTCCCTTGTATATTCTATATCACCCACCGAGTATTTAATCTTTGCTATTGCAGTATCAAGGTCTAGCTCTCTGCTGTAAGTTTCTACAGCATATTTGAGATGAGAGTCGTCAAATTCTAGGTTGATGTCGCCCAATAATTGGTAAACCTTGATCAAACAAATCAAAATTAAAAATTAGGATTTTAACCTCATAAATACCTAACTCACCCAATTACTAGTACCAATGTACCATTTGCAACAATATGCTTGAATGAACATAACAATTAAATATCTAAATTACAACTACATTTACCGTATGAAGTGCGAACAACATTTGAAGACATCTAGATGTCTACAAGATGGACAATTTGTACTCTATTTAATTGAGATCCCACTGAATTGTATATGGACAATATTACAATTTTGCAATGCATTCAACATCTACTCATATTCATTTTAATATTTATTAGCAAAATCAAAATGAAGAAGATGAGTGTAATTGAAGTTGATGAAGTAACATACGTCAGAAGGATGCCCTGACAATTTGACCGCAGCTTCAGTAGCTTCGACATATTTTCCATCATCAACAAGCTTTCGAACCTCTCTGAGTGCCTCGGGTGCATTTGGGTTGGTATAATTCCCAGGGGTTCCAGTCCACAGTGTGTCCTCTACGCCAATTCAAACTTGATGCAATGAGTCTCACCATAATTTCATAATTTTAAAAATTTTACAAAGTTACATTGTGTGTGCCCACCAGACAAAGAGAGACGAAAATTCGGAAACAATTCAAAGGCAATTACAAATTTTGGTTACCCTAGTCTAAATCTCAGATTTCTCACTCACGAAAAGGCCGAGTTGTTTCGGAATTCATACTAGCAAACACACCAGACAAGAACGAAGATGTACAATCAAAATGTAGTCTGAATTGAAACAAATTAAGTTAGTCACATAAAGAATGTTCATAGCGTCATGCATTCAAATTCTAATTAATTGAAACATATATTCTAAATCCCAATTCAGGAATCGGGCTCAATCAGAAATGCAATTTCAAATGGTGAAGCAAACACAACAGAAAATAAAAACACCAAAAAATTAAGAAATTATAAAATTAAAACCAACAAGACACGACAGAAGTTATGAGAATGCAAATTAAGAAAAAAGATGGGTATTGAAGTGGACCATTGAACTGGAGAGTTTCTGAGGGCACTGCACCCCAGAGCATGGCTCCAAGCCTCCCATTTCCGATTGGTATTGCATCAGTCCAATGCTTGGCAGGCGCAGAAAACGTGACCTTGAGAGGCTTCGAACTGTCCTCCTCCTCCTCCTTCACTAAACTTGGGCTCCACAGGTCCTTCTCTGCAGGCCTTCGCACCAGAATCCACTCACCATCCTCCATTGTAGAAATTTTAACTTTGTTATGCTTGCTTTAGGCTTCCACCCATGGATTTATGATTTATCAGTTGGTGCTTGGTGAAGTGAAGAGAATGAAGGGGAGAGAGAGAGAGAGAGTTCTGAATTTTGAGTAGTGAGCTGTGAACTTATCGTAATAAAAGGAATTGAATGCACGGGGTATGTAGTAGGAGTAAGAAGGGTCCCACTCCACCACCAGAATCGCAGGCGAAAAACACGGCATTGCCTGTTTGTTTTCTACAGTGTCTATGCTTTTGTTTTTTTAATCAATACAGTGTCTGTGCTATGTAGCATTAAAAAGGCTTTCTTCTTTTTCTCTCCTAAACTAAAACTATGCAATTTGAACATCAAATTCAACATCTTAGTACAAGTCTACCTAACATAAAATAACATATTTTAAGTGAAAGCACAAGTCCCTCACACGATTTACCTGCGAGTATCCACAATATTTTTTTGTTAAGTGAATATATAAAAATTCACCAGCTTCTCTCTAGAAACTAGTCGACTCTAGCAGTTTGGGGGTGGTAGATCTTGAGTAAACTTCAACCAACCCCACCCCGCCCCCACCCCCCCCCCCCCCCCCCCCCCCCCCCAACCTTAAACCGCAACCACCTTTCTCCTTCGTCAGCCTCTAGTTATGAGTTTGTAGGTGCAGTGGTTGGAGCTCCTACGAGCGCGGCTGTTTGTTGATGGTGGTGTTGACTAGGGTTCGTGGTGTAACGATGGAAGGGCAACTCATACTCTCAGCTGGGGAGTTCCACCCTTGTCTGCCTTTGCCTATGGGAGATTTTTTTGGCCGCTTTTGGTTTTCTTCTTTTCGGCTTTCATACTTTCATCCTGACAGGACCCTTCCCGAATTTCCCCTCGAAACTCAGGAAAGGCCCTGCTCCTGTCTGACAACCTCTAACGTCACAATTTAATACTAGAAATACCCTTACTGCCGTAAAGACACCATACAAGAATTTTACTGAAAAATCGAAAGATCCCTTTCCCGTACTTGGTTAAACGTCATCCACCTGCAGACGAAAGATGCAATAACATATGCAAACCAAACAGTGTCACACCCAGCCCCGAGTATCCACCTCGGTACAGGCAGTACTAGGTGTTGACCGATACCTAGAAATTAAATTCCGGGTTAGTCTCGGGTTAGACTAATTGTGCGATATTGGGGTAAGCACGAAGGTGAGCTTCAGTTAAGAGCCCATAAAGGATTAGTGGATCGTGATTAGAAGTTAGATTGAAAAATGACAATTTTACCCTTGAGAATCTAGAGGGCTCGGGAGTCACTTTTTGATCGAGGACACCTTTGGAAGTTTTTCTCATACCGTTACATAGGTCTCGAACTCACGAGTGCATAGACAGGAAACACCCAAAAATCACAGTTTGTATGAGGAAGTTACTGGTCTGAAACGATCAAGACGTATTGATAATTTTTGAAAAGTCCAACATTATAAATAGAAAGTTTCCCTCTCCTCACGCCATTGATCCATCTGTCTCTCTCTCTTCCCTCAGTTTCTCTCTCTTCTCTTTCTCTCCCCGCGAACTCGGGAAACCACAGTTGGAAGAAAAGTATGACAAGTAAATGCACACAATCCTTAACAATTATATCCTAGCAAGTGCACTAATCAATACAAAATATCGTGGTACAAGTAAGGGTCAAATCCCACAAGGACTTTACTCAACAATGTACTCAATGCAATAGATTGTTTAGTTCACAAGTAGCTACTTAAAATAGAAGATAAGACACCAAGTAAGACACGGACAAAAAGGGGGGTTTTGAGTTTAAAAGATACTGAAATTGTAAGGTAACTTGTAATGCAAGAAAGGAGGTTGTAATCAAACTAAAGGTCAAGTTAAGGCAGTCCATATCGACAACTAACCACGACGTTTTCCAACTTGGTTTGCAAGGTTCAATTATCATGTTTGCTGCTTGGCCTAGTGACCATGCAAGGGGTCTCTTAAGCTCCCCCTCACACATTCATTCCTTCTTACTTGATATGTTTAGTTCTCTTAAGCTGCTAAACTTCTAATCAATTATACAATAGTTCTCTTAATCTACCATAACACGAAAGAAAGCATTCAGTACAAAAGGAATTTAATGACAACATTAGGAATGTCATGGATTTCTTTACAGATTATCTTTGTTATAATCCTTGATGAAAATTCATCTTTAAGTTATGCAAGTAAACTGGCCACTTTGAAGAACACAAAATAATCTCAATAAAAGCAGTAAATCAATCTACCAAGACAAACACAAAAATCAAACCAAGCGCCAAAACCAAGTTAAGATGTTGCCATGGCTAGGGCTTCAAGATTAGCCCTAACTTAAAAGCAACTGCTCACTATGCATAATGAAAAACAAAAGCACGAATTGTATCAAATAAAGAGTTGAAAGATTAAACCCAAATAAGAACCCTTAATGAAAGACTCAAACACGGCTTCAAGATCCTCCTTCAAGAAATCTTCTTGGACTTCGTGAACAAGCCTCACAAACAAAGCTTCAGAACATTAAGTAAAAAGTGTCTAAATGTGTCTAAGATGGCGTGCTAAAAAATGGACATGGCTCCCTTTTTATAGAGCAAAACCAAGCCTTGTCCTACAAGGATTAGAATTAGAAACCTAGTCTAGTGTGTTCTAGAACATTTATTACACTTCTAGATGGATAAGAAATCCCTAGAATCTTGGAAAACCAATAGGCATATGGCTGGGAAGTGTGAATTGCGCTGGCACTTTGGGCAGACAGTTTTCTCGATCAGGAGCCTAGGGCAGGTCCTGAAGGTCGGTCACTTGACCCCTGGAGTGTCTTTGTCGCGCCTTGGCTTATTGTTTCCATCAATATAGAGCATAGGCACTGAAAATGCCTTAGGGCAAGGTCGAATGGCCGCAGTATGAGAGGTGGCTTCATTGGACTCCATCGGTTAATGTCAGGGACATGCCCGCTTGTCGATATTTTGACCCCTATTTGGCCCTAAATAGGGCACATCATGAACTTGACTTTGATGTCCTTCGAACATGTCAGGGACACATCCTGGGACCTATTTTAGGGCTCGTCGAATGCACAATTTAGCTGGAACCTTGACTTGGGACTTGGCTTCCTAGGGGCACGGCCCTAGCTTTTCTTGGGCACTAGAGGGTACGTCAGTGGGACGTGTCAGGGACTCGACTACATGACTTTGTGACGTGTCAGGGACACATCTTGGGCCAACTTCTAGACATGTCAGTGACATGTCCAAAGCTCAGTTCTTGGCATGACAAGGGCTTATCATGGACTTAGCTGCTGGTCCTTTGTCTTAGTTATGTGTCCTGAATGACATAATTTTTCCGTACATTGACTTTTCCTTAAATAGGGCACATTGACACGTCCTTGGACATGTCAGGACCTAGTTTTGAGCAATGAGGACCCAATATGGATTTGAGGACATCTCCTTCATCTTAGCTCCAATTTGAGCCATCGTTTTTCCAATGTTCTTAGAATTAGGTTATCTTTCCAAATCTTGCACATGTCTCACAAAATGATCACTTTCTACTATGTATGACATGATATTAAGCAAAAGATAAGTAAAGGGGCCAAATATGACATGATATATGTGTAGAATTTATGGCTTAACAACCACCACAATCATCGCCGTCGAACGGCGGCATCCTAGCCTACACCACCTCCACCAAACTTCTCCTCTCCTTAGCCTGAACACGACCTTACCCACCATCGCCATTGTTGACCACCGTACACGATGAACCAGGTGACGAAAGGAAAATGGGTCTCGCTGCTTTCGAGGTGGTTTTCGACCACCACAGGTACGATCTCCGACTTTAAACCTTAGATTTAGATTCATGGGCTTGAGTAGATAGATTTAGACTAGTAGATCGTGAAAAATGGATGAGATACGAGGAAGTTTGGAAAAGCTTAAAATCCAGCCTACATTGGCGGATTGCGGCCGGCGTGCGGCGGCTTCGACTGCCGGCGAGTGAGTAAGAGGTAGAAGGCGAGTGGAGCTTGTAACGCGAGTGGAGGCGAGTTACTGCTCGTGGCGTGTAGGGGCGTGCGGAGGTCGTCAACCCCCGCCCGGTGCATGGCGACTCGTGGGAAGGCCGCTAGCCTTCCACCAGCTCGTGGGACCAATTACAGGCCCACGGCAATGTGTGTCTAAGGTTTTGGGACATTTTGAATATGTTTTGCATGTTTCGGGTTTGTTTGAGGCCCGTTTGACTGATCTAAGTTAGTTAGGACATGTTGACAGCCACAGGGGTTAGGAATCCGATTTTAAAGGTTTGAATTATAGTGTATGGATTCTAATCACCACTTTGGTAGGCGTTACGGCCATGGTGACTATGGAGGACCTCACAAATTGAGATTTAGCTTGAAATGATATTTGGAATGAGCAGCTTAGAGTGCGTGCGGTGATTAGCTTTGTCAGGTGACTATTCCCCGACACAGTGAGTGGACCTCCTTCCCTAAACTCATAATTATATGTTTTTTTTTACATATATATAATTGTGAATGTGATGTGTTTAAGGTTAATTAATCTTATGCTTGCCTTGTTGTATGTGTTCAGTCATTATTTCACACATCTTTTAGATGTCATTTAGGCCCTTTTTACTTGTGTTTTGACTAAATGCGTGTCATCCATAATAGAAAATTATCAATCTTGTGAGGTTTGTACAGATTTGTAAACATAGGTTAATTATGAGAACAAAGCAAAAAAGAATGGCTCAATTCATAGTTATAACGAAGGACATGTCTCAAGTTGAAGTTCGGGTCCCGAAAAGGTTCTAAATCGAGTCATGGTTTATGCTAGGGCAAGCCAAGATCAAGCCCAGAGACATGCCCTACACCCTAATCTGTGTACCTGACGAGTCGCTGACGCATCCCTTTCCCGTACTTGGTTAAACGTCATCCACCTGTCTGACGAAGGATGCAATAACATATACAAACCAAACAGTGTCACACCTAGCCCCGAGTATCCACCTCGGTACAGGCAGTACTAGGTGCTAACTGATACCTGGAAATTAAATTCTGACTACGAAGGTCAATTACAAGATTCCATAGCATCAGAGAATCTAAAAATAACATCGTCTTTTAGGACAATATTAAACGACTGAAAGGTTGTACTCGTTTGAACCAACCTTAACTCGTCAATTCGGGTCACCGCCACACTACTCACTGGCCACCGCAATGAGTACCCACACACAGGTGCTTCGATCCCGACCAAGCCTATGACAATGGTCGTCAGCTATCTCTGCCGACATATCCCTCGGCTATCCTATCCTAAACATCCTGTCATCCCTTGAATGTAATCCCGAGTCGTGGCTCGATATCCGGGGCCGTCCAGCATGGGGACTAGCCCTCCTAACCACCGTCGATAATACCTCAAGCAATGGCTAGTACCTGAGAGGTCCAACCCAGGGACCTACTCTCCACACATCCGACAATACATCAAGACATGCGAACCTTGTACTACTTATAGATAGCCTCAACGAGCACACGATCGATAATACCTCAAGTCATGTGTCGGAGAAATAACCCTCAACGAGCACACGATTGATAATACGTCAAGTCAAGTGTCGGAGAAATAATCATTTTTAGGCGTAGACAGCCTCAACGAGCACACGACCGATAATACCTCAAGTCTTGTGTTGGAGAAAAATCATGATACCCGGGGATGGTATACCTAGTGAAACCGTAATGTAAATCCAAAGCCCACTCACAGTACGTCATGGAGGAGAATGTTTGACAAGAACCATTGCTACTCTCCTTATCAATTTGTTCGTTACCAAACCCTCCCTCAGTTTCCGTCTAGTGTGAGGTAAACCCCTAACGTCACCACGTCCACAATACCAAACCAAAAGGGGCATTAGTATCGATAAATCCACAAGTAAAACAATAAATGAGCCCTCCTAGACCTCGGGTTTACGCACGCCCCTTAAATAACTCAATTTTCAATTAAAACACTCAGACAGAGCTCTAAACGGACTCAAATTACCTCGAAACTCCCAAAAACAAATATGGAATTCCTCAAAATCCTGAACACGGGCTGCTGTGGGTCGGCGAACAGCTGCAAGCGCCGGCCACGCGCCACGTGCCGGCCACGCTCTCCCACGAGCCGCCATGTACCTGCATAGTGTCAACGAAATATTTAGTCGCTCCGACAGAATATTTCGTCAACTCTGATAGAATATACTAACGGAATCAGAATATTCCGTCCATTTAACAGCGTCAAAGCTTGTTATGATGCCGTTAGCTTTTAACGGAATATGCTAACGGCGTTAGCATATTCCATTAACTGTTGACGGCGCCAGTTGGCTTGACGGTTGACTAACGGCTGACTGGGCTGCTGACTTTGCTGCCATGTGGCTCCACGTGGCTGCTAGGTGGCTTGCCAAGTCAACACGCCAGTTGAACCAGTCCGTCTGGACTCGCTGGAGAAGAAGACCGAAATCCGCCATCTCCGATGAGCTCCCATCTCCTTCGTTCCTCAACCAATTTTCCCGATTGACACATGCAGATTCATCTCTTCTTCTCCAGGAATTTGTAACTGGAGTCCAAAGTTCGACATCGTACCTAGTTTGGTCGAAAAATAGTCGAGAAGTTTCGATCAACTCCTTCCTCTCGATGCACCGGCTACGGTGGCTCCTACGCTTCGAACTTTGCACCAAAAGATTCTTGATCGAGAGGAGGGAGAGAGAGAGAGAGAGAGAGAGAGAGAGAGAGAGAGAGAGAGAGAGAGAGAGAGAGAGAGAGAGAGAGAGAGAAATTGCTAGATTTTCCAAAAAATAAAAGAAAATAAGGAACTCTGAAATATCTAAAAAAAATTACTTAAATACCCTTAAAGGTTCTAGACCCATATCTCACTCATACGGACTTCGATTTCGGCGTGCCGCATGTCTACGAACTCAAGAGTTCGAGACCTACACATCGGTCCAAGGAAAACTTCTAAAAGTGTCCCCAAACAAAAAAGTAACTTTCGAACCCCTCCTAAACATGAGGGTAAAGTCATCATTTTATAATTAATTTTACAAATTTACTTTAAATTTAAATCCGATTTGTTACAACTCACACCAACCCCCCCCCCCCCCCCCCCCCCCCCCCCCCCACCCACACCCCCCCCCACCCCCACCCTTAAAGAAATTTCGACCTCAAAATTCACTCAACGTAGGTCAAAGAAACAACTTCCTACTACCTCTTGAATTCTCTCGCGCCACCACAATCATGAACTAAACTTCTTATACGACTTACAATTGAAACCCTACAAACTCATTGTATGTTGACCCGAAATGATGCAACAAATCGGAACCTTAAATCCCGTGCACCATGCACATTTCATTGTTCCCGTCTCAACAACAAACCGTAGACGAGGAAAACGTTTAGGAGGCATCACGAAAGTACAAGAATGCACACTAAGTGCGGTCCACGGGAAGTTAACCAAGTGCTCTTATACCAAGTTGGCAAGACCCTTCCCGAATTTCCCTTGGAAACCCGTGAAAGGCCCTGCTCCCGTCTGACAACCTCTGACATCATAATTTAATACCAGAAATACCCTTACTGCCATAAAGACATTGTACGATAATTTTACTGAAAAACTGACAGATCCCTTCCCCGTACTTTGTTAACCGTCATCCACCTGTCAGGTGAATGATGCAATAACAAATACAAACCAAATAGTGTCACACCCAGCCCCGAGTTTTCACCAGGGTACAGGAGGTACTGGGTGGTGACCGACACCTAGAAATTAAATTCGGACAACGAAGATCAATTACTAGATTCCATAGCATTGGAGAATCTAACAATATCATCGTCTCTCAGGATGATACTAAAGGACTGAAAGGTTGTAATCGTTTGAACCAACCTTAACACATCAATCCGGGTCACCACCCACACCACTCGCTGACCACGGCAATGAGTACACGCACATAGGTGCTTCAATCCATACCTTTCCGATGACAAAGGTGGTCAACTATCTCAGCCGACATAACCATCGACTATCCTATCCTTAACATCCTACCATCCCTTGAATGTAATTTCGAGCCGTGGCTCGATATCCAGGGTTGTCCAGCATGTGGACAAGCCCTCCTAACCACCGTCGATAATATGTCAAGAAATGGATAGTACCCGAGAGGTCCAACCTGGGGGCATACTCTACACACATCCGATAATACCTCAAGACATGCGGACCCTATACTACGCATAGATAGCCTCAACGAGCACACGACCGATAATATCTCAAGTCATGTATCGGAGAAATAACCCCACGACCGATAATACCTCAAGTCATGTGTCGGAGAAATAACCCTCAACGAGCACATGACAAATAATACCTCAAGTCATGTGTCGAAGAAATAATCATGATTACCCGTAAACAGCCTTAACGAGTACACTACCGATAATACCTCAAGTCATGTGTCGGAGAAAAACTATGATACCCGGGGATGGTATACCTAGTGAAACCATAATGTAAATCCAAAGTCCACTCACAGTACGTCATGGAGGAGACTGTTTGATAAGAACCATTGCTACTCTCTTTATCAATCTGTTTGTTCCCGAACCCTCCCTCCGTTTCCGTCTAGTGTGAGGTGAACCCCTAACGTCCCCACGTCCACAATACCAAACCAAAGGGAGCATTAGTATCGATAAATCCCCAAGTCAAACATTAAACGGGCCCCCCTAGACCTCAGGTTTACCCACCACCCTTAAATAGCTAAATTTCTAATTAAAATGCTCAAACGGAGCTCAAAACGGATTCAAATGGCCTCGAAATTGCCAAAAACAAATCTGAAATACCTCAAAACCCTGGACACAAGCCGTTGTGGGTCGGGGAAGAGCTCCACGAGCTGGCAGAAGGACAACGACCACTCCAAGAGTCGCCAAGCGCCATTAAAAGACCTGGACACGCGCCATGCGCCGGGCACGAGCTCCCTCGTGCCTCCACGAGCCTGCACAGTGTTGGCGGAATATTCCGTCTCTCCGATATCAGAATATTTCATCCATTTAACAGTTCTAAGGCTCTGTTATGACACCGTTAGGTTTTAACAGAATATGCTAACGCTGTTAGCATATTCCGTCAACTATTGACGGCGTCAGTTGACTTGACGGTTGACTAACGGCTAACTTGGCTGCTGACTGTGCTGCCATGTGGCTGCCAGGTGGCATGCCACGTCAACACGCCAGTCAAACCAGTCCGTCGGGACTCGCCGGAGAAGAAGACCGGAATCTGCCATCTCCAACGAGCTCCCATCTCCTTCATTCCTCAACAAATTTTCACGATCTACACATGCAAATTGATCTCCTCTTCTCCAGGAATTCAAAACTGGAGTCTAATGTTGGACATCGTACCTATTTTGGCTGGAAAATGGTCGAGAAATTTTGGTCAACTCCTTCCTCTCGATGCACCAGCTACGGCGGCTCCCACACTTTGATCTTTGCACCAAAAGACTCGTGACATCGAGGGGAAGGCATTGATGGCCTTAGTTTGAGTTGAATCGACCCCAGAATTGTCGATGATGGCGTATGTGTGTGTGTTTGCTTCGGTTTGCCGAGAGAGCAAAAGAAAGGAATATAGAGGAGAGAGAGAGAGAGAGAGAGAGAGAGAGAGAAATTGCTAGATTTTTCCAGAAAATAAGGGACTCTGAAATATCTAAAAAAATTACTTAAATACCCTCAAAGGTTCTAGACTCGTATCTCACTCATACGGACTCCGATTTCTGCGTACCTCCTATCTTTGAACTAGTGAATTCGAGACCTACACATCGGTCCAAGGAAAACTTCTAAAAGTGTCCCCAATCAAAAAGTAAGTTTCTTACCCGTCCTAAACCTAAGGGTAAAGTCGTCATTTTTTAATTAATTTTACAAATTTACTTTAGATTTAAATCCAAGTCATTACACAACCCATGCCCTCCATCACCAAACGCCATCACTCTTTCTCCAACTAAATTCCATCCTCCATCCACAATTTTCATCTCCCCCAAATCCAACGCCCTTGGACCTATTGCCTCATCGATTTCTCTCTTGGTTGCTCCAACGGTTTCGGTCACTGCTGCTTCCCATCTATAACTCTTCCCCGAATTTGTGCTTCCGATTTGGTTGTATTGTAGTTTGTTGGTCATTCTTGACCTTTTTTATCGCTTGAGTACAACGATCATTGGCGGCTTTTCGTCTCCAAACCATGCTCTACAAATTGATCTCCTTGGTTCCTTTGACTTCGTGTTTTGCAGTGGAGGCGTGATGTTCGGAGGTGGTGGCTGGTGGAGTGCACTTTTAGTCTCTAGGGTTTGTGTTATGATATGGTTTTTTATTTTGTTTTGGGATGGTTTTTTGTTTTGGTCGAGCGTTTTGATTTCTGAATTTGTTGTGGGGCTCATCTAATTTGTAAAGCATCTTGGTAATAAATATCATTCCCTTAGATAAAAAGAAATAGAATATATATATTAACAAAAACAAAGAAACACAACCAACACCAAGGAGATAGCCATTAGAGGACCAGCCAATGGACAACAGCCAAGGAAACAAAAAAAATGATAGAACAGACAAGTATTACCCACTAATACACTAGAACATTCCAGTGGTGGGAAAGTTGCAAATTAGCTTCAGTGGGCTCGAAACTTAATGAAGCTAGGTGGTTACGAACCATGTTGGAGATGGAGAAAAGGATAGAGGACTAAGGTTTAGAAATAGCCTTAAAGATCCGAGCGTTACACTCAAGCCATATGGAATACACCATTGAAGTAAGAGCAATCTTCCTAATTACCACGCCCAAGGACCAGGGCCGCCCCTGAGATTGTGTGGGTCCAAGGCGAACCTTCAAAATGGGGCTCCACAAATTTTCAATGTTGCAACCCATCCCAAAAAAGTAAATTTAGAAATCTAAAAAATTAAATTACCGGTAGTCTCGAGTAAGACTAATCGTGCGATATTGGGGTAAGCATGAAGGTGGGCTTCAGTTAAGAGCCCATAAAGGATTAGTGGACCGTGGTTAGAAGTTAGATTGCAAAATGTTGATTTTTTCCTTGAGAATCTAGAGGGCTCGGGAGTCACTTTTTGATCGAGGAAACCTTTGGAAGTTTTTCTCATACCGTTACATAGGTCTCGAACTCACGAGTGCATAGACATGCAGCACTCAAAAATCACAGTTCGTATGAGGAAGTTACTGGTCTGAAATGATCAGAACGTATTGATAGTTTTTGAAAAGTCCAACATTTTAAATAGAATTGATCCACCTATCTCTCTCTCTTCCCTTAGTTTCTCTCTCTTCTCTTTCTCTGCTCGCGAACTCGGGAAACCACTGTTGGAAGAACAATATGACAAGTAAATGCACACAATGCTTAACAATTTTATCCTAGCAAGTGCACTAATCAATACAAAATATAGTGGTATAGGCAAGGGTCAAATCCCACAAGGACTTGACTCAACAATGTACTCAATGCAATAGATTGTTTAGTTCACAAGTAGCTACTTAAAATAGAAGATAAGACACTAAGTAAGACACGGACAAAAAAGGGGGTTTTGAGTTTAAAAGATATTGAAATTGTAAAGTAACTTGTAATGCAAGAAAAGTGGTTGTAATCAAATTAAAGGAAAATTTAAGGCAGTCCCTATCCACACCTAACCGCAACGTTTTCCAACTTGATTTGCAAGGTTCAATTATCATGTTTGTTGATTGGCCTAGTGACCATGCAAGGGGTCTCTTAAGCTCACCTTCACACATTCATTCCTTCTTACTTGATATGTTTAGTTCTCTTAAGCTACTAAACTTCTAATCAATTATGCAATAGCTCTCTTAAGCTACCATAACACAAAAGAAAGCATTCAATAGAAAAGGAATTTAAAGACACTACACTAACCCTAGGGATTGCACGACAACATTAGGAATTTCATGGATTTCTTTACGTATTATGTTTTTATAACCCTTGATGCAGATTCATCGTTAAGTTATTCAAGTAAAATGGCCAGTTTGAAGAACACAAAATAATCTCAATAAAAGCAGTAAATCAATCTACCAAGACAAACACAAAAATCAAACCAAGCGCCAAAACCAAGTTAAGATGTTGCCATGGCTAGGGCTTCAAGATCAGCCCTAACTTAAAGGAACTGTTCACTACGCATAATGAAAAACAAAAGCATAATTGTATCAAATAAAGAGTTGAAAGATTAAACCAAAATAAGAACCCTTAATGAAAGACTCAAGCACGGCTTCAAGATCCTCCTTCAAGAAATCTTCTTGGACTTCATGAACAAGCCACACGAACAAAGCTTCAAAACAATAAGTAAAAAGTGTCTAAATGTGTCTAAGATGGCGTGCTAAAAAAATGGACATGGCTCCCTTTTTATAAAGCAAAGCCAAGCCTTGTCCTACAAGGTTTAGAATTAGAAAGCTAGTCTAGTGTGTTCTAGAACATTTATTACACTTCTACATGGATAAGAAATCCCTAGAATCTTGGAAAACCAATAGGCACACGGTTGGGAAGTGTGAATGCAAGCTGGCACTTTGGGCTGACAGTTGTCTCGATCAGGAGCCTAGGGCAGGTCCTGAAGGTCGGTGACTTGGCCCCTGGGGTGTCTTTGGTTTGGAATTTTCATCAAAGTATAGTATTTTCTGTCCTCATAGTCAGGCAGTGTCCTCATAGTCTGGTAGCGTCATCATAGTCAAATAGTATCCTCTTTGATGATTTGGTCTGGAATTTTCATCAATGCACGCTCTTTTCTGTCCTTATAGTCAGGTAGTGTCCTCATAGTCAGATAGTATCATCTTGGATGATTTGGTCTGGAATTTTCATCAAAGTATGATATTTTCTGTCCTCATAGTCAGGTAGTGTTCTGATAGTCCGGTAGTGTCCTGATAGTCAGATAGTGTCATTTTTGATGATTTGGTCTAGAATTTTCATCAAAGTATGTTCTTTTCTATCCTCATAGTCAGGTAGTGTTCTCATAGCCAGATAGTGTCCTCTTGGATTATTTGGAAAATGAACGATACTTAGAAGCTATACCTTAATACAAAGTTTTTAACATTTCAATCATAGCCATTATACCAATTGAAATGTCTATTGTTTCTTCTTCGTTTCTCACACCTTTTCATTCATCTGTACACTTTTGTTGTTTTATAGTATGATATTTTTTTTTTTTTTAGAATTTTGTATCAATAGTTCGTCGTAATTTATTGCTCCCTTTTATTGGCCTTTATTGACTCCAAATGCAACTCAATAAATGCCCTATAAACAAAATTGAGAAACGATATAACCCTTCAATTTATCAAAAACCAAACAGAATGTATCAAAAAAAATTATACCTAATAAAGGAGTATGATGGCAAAATTATACCCAATAACATAGGAATAGAATTTCATGAAATATAAAGTCACCACATGGGGTGCTATTCACTTAATAACCAAAATGTAATTGATTATCTCAAATTATGAGGCACCCCATATTTGATTAGTATACCCAATAACATAGGAATAGAATTTCATGAAATATAAAGTCACCACATGGGGTGCTATTCACTTAATAACCAAAATGTAATTGATTATCTCAAATTATGAGGCACCCCATATTTGATTAGTAAGACAACATTTCCCCATTTGATGCTTGAAGGTTTTGCGAAGGGGATGGAAATGTGGAAACTTGTACGTTAGGATTCTCCATTTGTTGAAAAAGCGCTTGGAAACTTGTATGTTGGGATAATGCATAAGACATACATGGCATTGGGTTTGACATATTCATATGATGCCCTGGAAACTGTGATAGTAGGGAAGAGACTGTATCAAAAAAAAAAGTTAGACTAAAAATTAAAATTATATTCCTTATCAAAAGAATTAAATTAGAATTATATTCCTTATCAGGTTTCAACAAGTGGCTTCCAAATCAACACTTGTTTTATCCATTGTATTGGTTTTTTGTTAATCATTATAACAAAAAAATCATAGATTTAGAATATTTGATTGAAGTTCATATACTCATCACACTAGAGATAAAACAAAATTTCCATTATCCAAGCATTCTAAGATCTCACCCCCTAATTGCATGCTATTAAAATATATGAGGATGCATTATGCACTGATATGGATATGTGAGCCCTATGCATAATCTTAGATACTGCACAAACTAGGAATTTGCTTTACAGTATTTAAAATTTTCTAAGGTCTTTTGTGACTCCTATCATAAGTTCAAAACAGAATAAAACAACTTCCCTGAAGCTCAAAAATCATAATCAGAAAGCGTGGGTAAAAAATACAAGAAACTTAAGAAAAACGAGGGAACATAACAGTTCCTAGTTCAACAAATTTGAAAAGATTCTGGGAGAACAATTAGAACATTTGATTAAAGTTCATGTACTCATCACACTAGACATAAAACAAAAATTCCATTATCTAAACATTCTAAGATCTCACCCCCTAATTGCATGCTATTAAAATATATGAGGTAGTAAACTCAAGAATGATGAGCTTACTGAATTATGATGAACATAATAAGAAGTCTGGTGCACTAAGATAACAATTGTAAACACAAATATAAAATCCTACTTCAAGGTATATCTCAAAAGAAAAAAAAAAATATCACTCTACCTCAAGTTCCACCAAGATCAAAAGACAATTACAATATTTACCCACCTCCCATTTGCAGTAGCTAACCTCACTATACCCCAAGTTCCATGACGCAAATACTTCCAGCCAATAAGTAGGTTAATATCGAACTGCAGCAAATAAATTAATTGAATCAGCAGCCTAAATTTTGTGATACATAACTTATTCTCGTTACAGAACTTATTATGCAGAACAAATAGAAATAGAAATAAATCTCAAAATATTTGGAGAATTTGAGAACAAACATGAACCTTTGTAACTACAGCATCATAGAGGAGAGAGGGCTTTCAAAGTAAATATTCCATTTTGATGTTTTGTGGATTCTTCACGAAATCCTTTTAGAGTGGGTACATTGGAAGCAATATACTGAGTAAAATTCATATGCAGTTGACAGCTCCATGACTATAAGCATATATTGTTACATCTCGTCCCGTAGACTTGAAAATCGGAAATTTAAAATGACTAATTTACCCCTACGAGTTTTTATTCGGCCGCGCTTATTCTAAGTTTATTTTTGGTTGAACAAACCTAAAGCCTGAATTAAACTTAAGCCCAAGTTTAAAACAAGCCCAAATTGTTAGCCAAGCCCATTTGTTGTTGGCCTAGAGTACACTAAGCCTAATTTCTTATTTATCAGAACAACCAACATCGGATCTCTTCATCTCCCTCGAGCTCTCGTTCAATATCACCTTCATTCTTTGGAAATTTCTTTAGTTGCTTTTTATGTACATGTTGTGAGTTTGTGTATGGTTTTGGATTAGGGAATTGGACAACTTGGAGCTTAAGTTGGCTGGTTATCGTCGGGTAATTTAAATCCCAACCAAGAGTGAGTGGACCTCTTTCTCAAACCTCGGTTTTTTTAGCACTACCTTTTCTACTTGCACGTTTTACAGATTCTTGATCTTGGAAGCATGCCTTATGTGAGATTATTATATTATATTTCCCGAGCATTCCTTATGTGAGATTATTATATTATATTTTCCGAGCATGCCTTATGTGAGATTATTATATTATATTTTTCGAGCATGCCTTATGAGAATATTATATTATATTTCCCAAGCTTGATTCTTGGATGTTAACCTGTGACTACTATAATGAGATTGCATATGAATACATTAGCTTCACGAGATGTGTGTGTGCATATGATTGTGTTTTAAAGACTCATTAGTACTTAATTATGATTTTCATCAGAGTGTTGATGACCTTGAGATGGTCATCCCGAGATATGACTTTCAAGTTAAGATTGTGGTTGGTATACCCACTTAGGAGTCGCCGGTATCTTTAGTATCCGTCTGTTGGCCATACACCAGCCTCCACGTGATTGAACACCTGCGCTCAAATACTAGTTAAATAGTGCCAACTTGTCCCCGAGCTCTAGGGACATGAGGTGACGGTGCTTAGCACCCAGCTTTCACGAGGTCGAGGCACAAGCGCGAACCATAGATACCTAGCCTATCATGTGCGCATGACTCGAGTGACTCAAGAGCATAATTAGTGGATTATACGTTCTATACTTTTACTTCGGGGTGATCTTCTGACTGCCTATTATTTTATTATTATTTCTCATAAAACGTGCATGTTTGTCATTTGTGCATTGTTTGTATCTTTGAGTTTCTTTTCAAAACTGAGGGGAAAAATTATGTTTTCAACTTACTGTTTTACACTGATATAAATTATTAGGTCCACTCACCCTTCTGTGTTTGTACCCCTCAGGTATTTGTGGTGCCTCACGCTTATCGAGGAGCTTGCGGTTTCTACTCTGACATCCACACCGGATGTTCGGGTGTGATGGGATATCGAGGTAACTCAGGTAGTTGCTTAACCTTATGATCATCAAGTAGTGTACTATACTATGTACTTCCGCTGTCACGCTGAATTGCTAGTTGATTTTTTACCAATTACTCTTCACACAATCTCTTAAAACCCACTGTTTTCATTTTTGGCTTTTGTCATCTGGACGTCACCGTTCAATTGTCGGTCAGCATGTGTAACAACCCAGAATTTCAATTATTGGAATTAAGTAAATTATTTATGTAAAATGACGATTTTACCCTTGGTTGGTAAAGGGCATGGAAATCAAGTTTTGTTTCGAGACACTTTTGGTGGTGTTTTGGATACCGTTGCGTAGGTCTCGAACTCGCGAGTTCATAGACAGACGGCACGCGAAAAATGGAGTTCGTGTACGAAAGTTATGGGTCTAGATGTGTAAGGGCATTTTGGTAATTTTTGACTTGGGGTAGATATTTTTAACCCCAAATCATTGTCTCATCTTCATTTCATTTTCATCTTCACCAGATCATCATCCCATTCTCATCTTTATCTCTAAAACATACACAAACCATCGAACCGAACCCGTGCGAAAATCATCCAAAAACCCACAAAGTTAACTTTGATTTCAAGGCTCCAACTTCCAGTTTTGATCAACTAATCATATTCTACTCCTTCCCACGATCACAACCGTACCAACCATCGAAGGAGAGGACCACAGAGGAAGCCGAACCGAGGATAGGAAGTTTCGGACCTTCCGATCGATTTTCCGGCTAGCACAGGTACGTGTTTGTGGTTTTGAGGTCATATTTGGATTCCTGGGTTCGAGTAGATAGATTTAGACATAAAATTTGTGAACAATGGTTGAGTTTTGAGGAAGTTAGGAAAGCTTAAAGTTTCGGCCGGAAATGGAGGATTCCGGCGGAAACCAGACGGCGGCGCCGGTAGCCGGTCGTCTTCTCCGGCGAGTCGCCGGTGACCGGTCGGGTCGAGTAAACCGGTCAGGTCGGGTGACCGGTCGGGTCGAGTTAAACCGATCGGGGTCAAGTTGAACCGGTCGGGTTGAGTTGGACCGGTCGGGTCGAGTTAGACCGGGTCAGGTTGAGCCGGACCGGGTTGGACCGATCCAGGTGCGAGGTATTGTAGCAGGCGCGTGACCAGCGCGTGAGGGCGCGTGTTCCGACCTTCCGTCGGTGCGTGGCGGCGCGTGGGGCCGAGTCTGAGGTCACGGTGGCGCGTGACAAGTAGTTTTTGACAGTTCGGACCTGTTGGCGTAGGTTTTGAGTCGATCGGACGTCATTTTGGGGGTTGTTTCGGACGTTTTATAGTTGCTGCGTTTTCTAGGCCAGCATAGTTAGACTCCCGGGGTTTAGGGGGTTTATATTTAAGGTTCTTATTATTAGATGGTAATCCCGATTATTAATTTGGACAGGCGATACTGCTCCAAGAACTTCAGGGGAGCGTACAGTTCGGGATTGAGCTTGCTTGAACACGTTTGTGAGTGGACTTTTGGTTTATAAACTATAATGCATGCATAAATGTATCTTTGATTTTAATACTGTTATGTATGGGTGCAATGAATTTCTGGATTTTAGAAATGATGATGGACACATGTTTTCCAATATTTCAGTGAAAGTGTGTTTTGAGAAATGGCCTGGTTTTTGTATTCGATTTTGATATCGTTTTGACGTGATAACTATTTGAGTATGTGATTTGGGTTTAGACTCATAATTGTGATTTTACCAATTTTGGCCATAAAATGGTATTTCAAAGAATTTGGCTTAGGCCGCGAAACAAAGATTTCGAAGTATGGATTTGATTCACTGGTTCCCGTCCCGATGGTTATTGTTGCTCTGACTGCTGTTGAGGGGCCTTGCTCTACCAGTTGTTGAGGGTTCGGACCTTAGGTGTTGAGGGGCCTTGCTCCGCCGGGTCGCGAAGCTGTCTATGCATAGTACAGATAGTACAGATAGTACAGACAGTACAGATGGTACACAGAGTTGTACAGATTTTAAAACATCTCAAGGGATACCCTGGTGTGTTGTGGATATGTCGGGAACAGTGAATTTGAGATATTATGTGTCGGATTGAACGAAATGATTTGAATTTGAGATATGATGTGTCGGATTGAACGAAATGATTTGAATTTGAGATATTTTGTGTTCAGATTAAGTTAAATGATTTTAAACTCCTTTGAAGAGAGTTTTCAAACCAAATTGTGGATCACGAGGTATTTTGATTATACAGATTTTATGTGAGTCCAACTAAGTGGTTTTAAAGAGAAATGAGAATTTTTGGTGATTTACATATGATGTTTTAGTATGATAAATTGTTTTATGTTATGCATGCATGATTTTATAAATGGAGGGGAAGAAACGTATTTTCTCGAAAAGGAATTTATAAATGATTATTTTTGTCCACTCACAACTTTTGTGTTTAAACCCCCTTCAGGCAGTTGAGTAGAGTTGACGCGAACACTGATCTCGAGGCAGAGGCATTAGTACTTCGACTGCGCTGTGTAGTATACTTGAGTAGGATATCTAAATTTTACTCTTGATCCTACTTAGACGCTCTGATATTATATTGTATTTGATTGGTCGTTAATTACGGGAATTATTGAGTGCTTAAGTCCCTTGTATGACAAGATGAAGTATTTATTATTGTTATTATAATTTGTAAGGATTGAAGGGTATTTTGGGAACCTTTCCTTAGGTTGTCAGACGGGATCAGGGTTCTTCCCGGGTTTCGAGGGGAAATTCGGGACGGGTCCTGACAATTGGTATCAGAGCACTAGGTTAAATTCCTGTAGACTGTACACTACGTGTACAATTATTTTGGTATTGATGAGTTATAGTTCTTTTCAGCGTAATGCCTCCGAGACGCGAGTTCTGTCAACAGTCTGAAAACATTGGGGACACGCATGAACCTGCAGTGGAGCCTGATATGAGGCAAACACTGGAACAATTGGGTCATACGTTGACTTCTGTACTTCAGAGTAGGACTGCTACTGAAGGTTCAGACATTGAGAGAGCCCAGAGATTAGGGGCTACAATATTTATGGGCGACTCTAGCCCAGATGATGCAATAGAGTGGATTACTCGTTTAGTGCGAGTGTTCTCGGTTATGAGATGTCCTCAGGGGGACAGGGTGCTGTTAGCCACTTTTTTGCTGGGTGGTTCCGCTTATCATTGGTGGAACGCATTAGAGGTATCAGGTTGGGAAGTCAGAACAATTACCTGGGCGACCTTTCGGGAGAAGTTCCTTGAGCAATTTTATCCTTGCTCGTACCGAGATGCCAGGGAGGCTGAGTTCTTGCACCTACAGCAGGGAGATATGACAGTGGCTCAGTATGAGCAGAAATTCATAGAGTTGGCTCGTTTTGCACCAGCTCTAGTGGCAACCGAGAGGGACAGACGCCGCAGATTTGAAAATGGGCTGAGGGGCGAACTTCGGTCAGCGGTAACGGCTGCAGCCCATACTTCATTGAGAGAAGCGTCTGACGCTGCAGCTCGTGTAGAGTTGAGCATGGGTGTGCCAGTCCAGCAGCAGTTTAGGGGTTCCAGGCGACACCGGGATCGCTGGGATATTGGAGCCTCTAGTCAGGGACCGTCCAAGAGAGGCAGTTTCAGCTCTGGATCTACTAGGGGTGAGGGATCCGGATCAGGCAGTGGCGGAGCCAGAAAGGCACCCCATTCATCCACCCGTTCTAGTGGTGCTTCAGTGCAGTCAACTAGAAGACTGAGTGGCAACTCTGGTGGCACCGGATGTTTCTTCTGTGGGGAGAATGGTCACATAAAGAGATTTTGCCCACATCTTTATCCGGCCAGTAGTTCCTGGGGGCGGGGTGCTACTGAACAGAGGCAGAGGACAGTTCAGACGTCCGGTTTTGTAGCTGGAAGTCAGAGTCAATCCAGTGGGGCCAACCGGGCCAATTGGACAAACAGGGCCCGTGGGTCCAACAGGGCCAGAGGCAGACAGTGGGGTCGTGGTCGATCTTTGGATACACAAGTCCGAGTGTTTTCTATGTCGCAACAGGAGGCCCGAGCAGCACCAGATGTGGTCACGGGTACGTTATCTATTTTTAACCGTGATGCTTATGTTTTAATAGATCCTGGGGCGACTCATTCTTTCATTTCTCGGGGTTTTACATTGTTTGCTGATAGAGAATTGTCTCCGATTGGTTGGGACATGGGTATTAGAACTCCTACTGGGAATATGTTAGTGGCGAATGTCGTGATTCGTAGTTGTCCAGTGTTAGTGGAAGGTCATGCATTAGAGGCAGATTTAATCCCCTTAGATATTTTTGATTTTGATGTGATTCTGGGGATGGATTGGTTGACTATGCACCATGCCTCTATTGATTGTTATGACAAGAGAGTGGATTTCCGGAGTCCAGGTTTACCGGAACTTACATTCAGGGGAGATCGTAGGGTACTACCCTGTGGAGTGATATCAGCTTTGACCGCTGAGAAATTGTTGAGGAAAGGTTGTGAGGGTTATTTGGCTCATGTGTTTGATTCTCGGGATACTCCGATGAGAGTGGAGGATATTCCAGTGGTGAGTGAGTTCTCTGATGTGTTTCCAGATGATCTTCCGGGATTGCCACCTCACCGGGAGATTGAGTTCACCATCGAGCTTTTACCAAGTACTCAACCTATTTCACAGGCACCGTATAGAATGGGACCGGCAGAATTGCGAGAGTTGAAGACTCAGTTGCAGGATTTGGTAAATATGGGATTTATTCGCCCAAGTGTTTCACCTTGGGGTGCACCAGTGTTATTTGTGAGGAAAAAGGATGGTGGTCTGAGATTGTGTATCGACTACCGGAAGCTAAACAGGGCTACGATGCGGAATAAGTATCCTTTGCCAAAGATAGATGATTTGTTTGATCAACTTAAGGGGGCAAGATATTTTTCGAAAATTGACCTTCGATCCGGGTACCATTAGTTGAGGATCAGAGAAGGAGATGTTGAGAAAACAGCTTTCAGGACTCGTTATGGTCATTATGAGTTCCTGGTGATGCCTTTCGGGTTGACTAATGCCCCAGTAGCATTTATGGATTTGATGCACAGGGTGTTTCAAAAGTATTTGGATCGATTTGTGATTGTGTTCATCGATGACATCTTGGTGTATTCGAGGAGTGCTAAGGCACATGAGAAACACTTAAGATTGGTGCTGAATATGCTTAGGAAAAAGCATTTGTTTGCCAAGTTCAGTAAATACCAGTTTTGGTTGACCGAAGTTGGATTCTTAGGTCATGTGATTTCGACTGAGGGTATCAGCGTAGATCCCCAAAAGGTTGAGGCAGTGGCAAACTGGGAGCAACCGAGGACAGTGACAGAGGTGAGGATTTTCTGGGTTTGGCAGGATATTATCGACGGTTTGTAGAAGGATTTTCAACGATAGCAGGGCCGTTGACTCGGTTGACGAGGAAAGGAGTCAAGTTTGACTGGGGAGCTGATTGTGAACAGGGATTTCAGGAGCTGAAGAGGAGGTTGACTTCTGCTCCAGTATTGACCCTTCCTGATGATACTGGGGGATTCGAGGTGTATAGTGATGCATCATTGCGGGGTATAGGCTATGTGTTGATGCAGCATGGAAAGGTGATAGCGTATGCTTCTAGACAACTTAAACCCCATGAGTTGAATTACCCCACACATGATTTGGAGTTAGCTGTAGTGGTGCATGCATTGAAAATCTGGCGACATTATTTTTACGGGGAGACGTGTCGGATCTTCACCGACCATAAGAGTTTAAAGTACTTGTTCACCCAAAAGGACCTGAATCTGAGGCAGAGAAGATGGCTTGAGCTAATAAAGGATTATGATTGTACTATAGAGTACCATTCAGGGAAAGCCAATGTTGTGGCAGATGCATTGAGCAGGAAATCCATGGGTTCTTTGGCCCATTTGCATACAGTCTACCTACCGTTACTGGTAGAGTTCCGTAGAGCAGGGATAGTACTGGACATGGATAGCCAGGGGGCTTTATTGGCTAGTTTCCATGTGAGGCCTGTTCTGATTGATCGGATTATTGAGGCTCAACTCCAGGATCCTACATTATGCATTATCAGGATGGAGTTGGAGGCTGGAAACAGGCAGGACTATGCGCTTAGGGATGATGGAGCCTTGGTTAGGGATGGCCGGTTGTGCGTACCGAATAAGCTGGAACTAAAGAAGGAAATTCTTGATGAGGCTCATAGTTCGGCTTACGCTATGCATCCAGGAGATACAAAGATGTATCATACCCTAAGGAAACACTATTGGTGGACTGGGATGAAAAGGGAAATTGCTGAGTTTATGAGTAGATGCCTGACGTGTCAGCAAGTGAAAGCAGAGAGGCAGAAACCATATGGGGCACTTCAACCATTACCTATACCGGAATGGAAGTGGGATCACATTACGATGGATTTTATGTATAAACTTCCAAGGACACAGAAGGGACATGATGGGATATGGGTAATTGTTGATAGACTCACGAAGTCTGCACATTTCTTGCCAGTGCGGGAAGATTTTCGGATGAGTCGGTATGCCAAATTGTTCATTGATGAGATCATACGGCTACATGGGACTCCAGAGTCCATTGTTTCGGACAGGGATCCTAGATTTACCTCCAGGTTTTGGCGGAGTTTGCAGAAGGCTTTTGGCACTACCTTGCATTTTAGTACAGCTTTTCATCCTCAGACGGATGGTCAGTCTGAGAGGACAATCCAGGTTTTGGAGGATATGATGAGAGCTTGTGTACTACAGTTTAAAGGGAACTGGGATTCACACCTGGCTCTGATGGAATTTGCTTATAATAATAGTTATCAGTCGAGTATTGGGATGTCTCCTTTCGAGGCACTGTATGGGAGGCAGTGCAGGACACCATTATGCTGGAATGAAGTGGGTGAAAGGAAACTGTTAACACCAGAGTTGGTTGATACGACTGAGGAAAAGATAAGGATCATCAGAGAAAGGTTAAAGACAGCTCAGGATCACCAGAAGAGCTATGCAGACCGTAGAACTAGAGACCTTAGTTTGAGGTAGGGGACTGGGTGTTCTTGAAACTATCTCCTTGGAAGGGAGTGGTACGTTTTGGTAGACGAGGAAAACTGAGTCCTCGCTACATTGGTCCGAATGAGATTTTGGAGAGGATAGGACCAGTGGCATATCATCTTGCTTTACCATCGGAATTATCCAGAGTTCATAATGTTTTCCATGTATCTTTGCTCCGGAAATATCTGTTTGATGAGTCTCACGTATTGGGAGTGCAGCCACTTGAGCTGAAGGATGATTTGACCTTTGAGGAGCAACCGGTGCAAATTTTGGATTGGAAAGAAAAGGTACTGCGCAGAAAGAGTATTCCTCTAGTTAAAGTGTTGTGGAGGAATCATAACGTGGAGGAAGCCACGTGGGAAACCGAGGAACTAATGCGGGCGCAGTATCCTTATTTGTTCCAAGGGTAGAGTTGAATTTCGAGGACGAAATTTCTTAAGGGGGGTAGATTGTAACAACCCGGAATTTCAATTATTGGAATTAAGTAAATTATTTATGTAAAATGACGATTTTACCCTTGGTTGGTAAAGGGCATGGAAATCAAGTTTTGTTTCGAGACACTTTTGGTGGTGTTTTGGATACCGTTGTGTAGGTCTCGAACTCACGAGTTTGTAGACAGGCGGCACGCGAAAAACGGAGTTCATGTACGAAAGTTATGGGTCTAGATGTGTAAGGGCATTTTGGTAATTTTTGACTTGGGGTAGATATTTTTAACCCCAAATCATTGTCTCATCTTCATTTCATTTTCATCTTCATCAGATCATCATCCCATTCTCATCTTTATCTCTAAAACATACACAAACCATCGAACCGAACCCGTGCGAAAATCATCCAAAAACCCACAAAGTCAACTTTGATTTCAAGGCTCCAACTTCCAGTTTTGATCAACTAATCATATTCTACTCCTTCCCACGATCATAACCGTACCAACCATCGAAGGAGAGGACCACGGAGGAAGCCCAACCGAGGATAGGAAGTTTCGGACCTTCCGATCGATTTTCCGGCTAGCACAGGTATGTGTTTGTGGTTTTGAGGTTATATTTGGATTCCTGGGTTCGAGTAGATAGATTTAGACATAAATTTTGTGAAAAATGGTTGAGTTTTGAGGAAGTTAGGAAAGCTTGAAGTTTCGGCCGGAAATGGAGGATTCCGGCGGAAACCAGACGGCGGCGCCGGCAGCCGGTCGTCTTCTCCGGCGAGTCGCCGGTGACCGGTCGGGTCAAGTAAACCGGTCAGGTCGGGTGACCGGTCGGGTCGAGTTGAACCGATCGGGTCAAGTTGAACCGGTCAGGTTGAGTTGGACCGGTCGGGTCGAGTTAGACCGGGTCAGGTTGAGCCGGACCGGGTTGGACCGGTCCAGGCGCATGGTACTGTAGCAGGCGCGTGACCGGCGCGTGAGGGCGCGTGTTCCGACCTTCCGTCGGCGCGTGGCTGCGCGTGGGGCCGAGTCTGAGGTCACGGTGACGCGTGACAAGTAGTTTTTGATGTTTCGGACCTGTTGGCGCAAGTTTTGAGTCGATCGGACGTCGTTTAGGGGTTGTCTCGGACGTTTTAAAGTTGCTGCGTTTTCTAGTCCAGCATAGTTAGACTCCCGGGGTTTAGGGGGTTTATATTTAAGGTTCTTATTATTAGCTGGTATTCCCGATTATTAATTTGGACAGGCGATACTGCTCCAGGAACTTCAGGGGAGCGTACAGTTCGGGATTGAGCTTGCTTGAACACGTTTGTGAGTGGACTTTTGGTTTATAAACTATAATGCATGCATAAATGTATCTTTGATTTTAATACTGTTATGTATGGGTGCAATGAATTTCTGGATTTTAGAAATGATGCTAGACACATGTTTTCCAATATTTCAGTGAAAGTGTGTTTTGAGAAATGGCCTGGTTTTTGTATTCGATTTTGATATCGTTTTGACGTGGTAACTATTTGAGTATGTGATTTGGGTTTAGACTCATAATTGTGATTTTACCGATTTTGGCCATAAAATGGTATTTCAAAGAATTTGGCTTAGGCCGCGAAACAAAGATTTCGAAGTATGGATTTGATTCACTGGTTCCCGTCCCGATGGTTATTATTGCTCTGACTGCTGTTGAGGGGCCTTGCTCTACCAGTTGTTGAGGGTTCGGACCTTAGGTGTTGAGGGGCCTTGCTCCGCCGGGTCGCGAAGCTGTCTATGCATAGTACAGATAGTACAGACAGTACAGATGGTACACAGAGTTGTACAGATTTTAACACATCTCAAGGGATACCCTGGTGTGTTGTGGATATGTCGGGAACAGTGAATTTGAGATATTATGTGTCGGATTGAATGAAATGATTTGAATTTGAGATATTATGTGTCGGATTGAACGAAATGAATTGAATTTGAGATATTTTGTGTCCAGATTAAGTTAAATGATTTTAAACTCCTTTGAAGAGAGTTTTCAAACCAAATTGTGGATCACGAGGTATTTTGATTATACAGATTTTATGTGAGTCCAACTAAGTGGTTTTAAAGAGAAATGAGAATTTTTGGTGATTTACATATGATGTTTTAGTATGATAAATTGTTTTATGTTATGCATGCATGATTTTATAAATGGAGGGGAAGAAACGTATTTTCTCGAAAAGGAATTTATAAATGATTATTTTTGTCCACTCACAACTTTTGTGTTTAAACCCCCTTCAGACAGTTGAGTAGAGTTGACGCGAACACTGATCTCGAGGCAGAGGCATTAGTACTTCGACTGCGCTGTGTAGTATATTTGAGTAGGATATCTAAATTTTACTCTTGATCCTACTTAGACGCTCTGATATTATATTGTATTTGATTGGTCGTTAATTACGGGAATTATTGAGTGCTTAAGTCCCTTGTATGACAAGATGAAGTATTTATTATTGTTATTATAATTTGTAAGGATTGAAGGGTATTTTGGGAACCTTTCCTTAGGTTGTCAGACGGGATCAGGGTTCTTCCCGAGTTTCGAGGGGAAATTCGGGACGGGTCCTGACAGCATGCCTCAATTTCGGTGTCCACATGGACTTTCCGGGTCGAGGTGTGTGAATTTGGTATCAGATAATGGTTTTAGGAAGTGTCATTAATTTTCGGGCACTTGATGATCATAAATCCCGATTTCGCGTGTCACAGCACCTCCTCGAATAGTTAGTACCATTCGTTGACGCTTGATTTTACCGCTTACGACTTGACCCTTTTTTGTCAGCGAGTTGAGTTGTGGTTTCAGCTGTAGCTTAACTTTCCTTCGGTTGCTAGTTAGCCAGTTTTTCTCGTCGATTTTTGCGCTCAGGCGGTGCTCATGAGCTTAGGACTTGTTTGGGTAGTGTGAACAACTTATTCGACGGTGAGTTTAATGATTTAGTCGTTACGTGTTTGTTTTAGTTGGAAGTTTACCTTGAGGTGTGGTACCTCATAAACTGCTCTTGAAGTTTGAGTTGAGCCCAACTTAATAGAAGACCCAGAAAATCACTCCGTTAGGTTTTCGTAAACTCTTGGAACTTCTTACCCTAAGATTCAGGATTTTTGGGAGGATTAGAATTTTTGGAACTGTGGTTATTGAACATATCGTGGGTTTCCGTGCCATTTTACCGAAGTGAACTTTAAGGTAGTCTAGGAAGCAGTCTAGGGAACTTTCTCTTGGTCGTCAAGTGGGACTTGTAGTCATTTGTTCCTTCAGAATGAGGTTTTACCACCGTTATTTCTGTTGTTGCTTCCTTTTGTTTTAATTTTTCAT
Source organism: Oemleria cerasiformis (assembly GCA_037349345.1). Classification (NCBI taxonomy): domain Eukaryota; kingdom Viridiplantae; phylum Streptophyta; class Magnoliopsida; order Rosales; family Rosaceae; genus Oemleria; species Oemleria cerasiformis. Next base: position 460,390 of record JAZGTL010000025.1, read on the forward strand.
GTGTACCAAAGAAGTCAGTTGAGTTGTGTAGTCTACTCTTCTTGGTTGCATGTTTTGTGCATTTGGTTCAAATGCTTAGATGCTATTTTTATGTACGGTATTTACTCTGCTATGCCTGTTTTGTAGTTTATTACCCCCATCATGCTAATAAGTTTACTTGCTATTTTGGTGTTGGGTAATTGTTTTATTATATATGTGAATTTCCTTGTTGGTGATGGTAAAACTTTTTGGTTGAACTAATGCTGGTAGCGATATCATGATTGTAGTACGTGTTATGATGTGATACTTCTTGATACCATGTACATTTACATTAACCAATTTGTCGAATTTTTTTCGAGATGGCCCTCATCTATATAGAATTTTTCCTTTCGCAATTTGATACTTGTATATATTTCCTTAGCCATTTCCATTCAATGTATTTGAACCAGTTATTGATTTTGAAATTGTGTTCTTAACTGCTGCCATAGACCGTTGTGGTTTACTTGATTCAATAGTTTTCTTTTCCTTCTGGTTTATAGCAGTTTGTTTAAGTTCCTCGGTTTGATTTCAAACTTCCTCATACATGTCATATCTAGCATACTTAACCTATTTTTACAAGTCTCTTCTTTCTCGTTTGGTGGTTAACAAAATTCTTTGACGTTTGGACGTTACTATTGTCACTTGCATTTTCTTATTGATTAAACGTTTTATTGAATCTTTGGAATTGTTGAGTTTTAACTTTTTATAGACAATCCTAATCCCCATATTTCTGCATTGGGGCCTTTGTCATGCAAGTTAAATGATTTTCAAACTAACAACATGGTTCATTTTGGGGTCGTTTGTGTCCGAGATTTTGGGTTCATTGAAATTGGCTTCAGAATGGTATGCATTTGTTCAAAATCTCTTGTGATTCTGTTGTGTACCATCGGTCCTGTTTTGTACCCTTATCCTAAACCGACTTGTTCACCATTTCCTAGATTCGTTGATTAGAGTGTTAAGCCGTATCTCTTTGGACCTCATAGAGGTATTACTTGTGACAAATTGAGTTGGTGTTTTGCAGAAGTTTTTGTGGGTTGTTGTTCATGTTATTGTCGGCAATTGAAATTTTGACGGCTTGCTTGCTGTGTCTCGGGTAGCAGTAGTTGGGTTCACAATTGTCATCCGGTGTCTCCAGTGACAGTTGTTGGGTTCACAATTGTTATCCAGCGACTTTTCCCTTACGAATTAGCGTGAAAAATCTACGCAGAGCTTAGAGTTGAAGTGCCACTTGACTTGGAGTTAGTTAACCACAGTTATACCAGATTTTGTTGGCCTTTCATCCCTAGTTATAAGTCATCCCCGTTTTTTTGACTCTAAGACTTAGTCGATGTGGGTTATGGTTAACGACTCTGACTGTACGGATGAGTGCCACCTCTAGTCGTGTAACCTATGACAGACGAGCTTAAATGGGACGCAAGAACACATGCACTTACTCTGAACTTTTACACCGGCCTTGTGTTTTTGCTTGTTGGGGACTAGTGCCTTGGTGTTTGTATACTCCGAAAGAGGTTAGAGTGAGTTCTTCCGAATCAATCTATTTGGTTGAACGAGTATTTGAAGTTCGGAGAAGTGTTTGTGTTAAAATTAAACCAGTAAGTTAGGATTGTTAAAACGGGCTACTTTTGGGTTAAGCTTGCACCTGGATGTGTGCTTTTCATCCCAAAAGTGTGGAGAGGTGTCAAGCTATCTAACCACCTTGCTTGTGATCGAGTTGGAAGTTTCGCAAAAGCCTCAAAAACCTCAATCACCTTCTGATTCTTAGTGGAAGTAGGAACATTTTACCCTGTAGTTATGTCAAGCGACTTCACACCAACCACATATGTGGCGTCTATTGGTTGATCGTAAATCGAGTGACAAACCAATGCCCTTCTTACTAGTGCGTGGGAACTTACTTTAGTGTGAACCTACTTAGTTGTTTGAGAACGAAACTGTACCTTAACTTCGGGAAAAGGTCTCAATCATTTCGATCGAGAACCTTGAATCACCTCCAGTTTTCGGAAACTTTTCTAGCAACCATGGGTTTAGTTACCTGTTGACTTGGCCTCCCACCTGCAGGCAAACTGACAATTTGTTGGGATGACTTGGACCCTTTAAGACATACGTGACTATTCGTTAAAGTAGCTTTCTGTGGAGGCGAGTTCCTGACGTTAGTTAGCCAAGTCTTGGTGTTAAGTTTTGATCACGTGTTGAGAATTTCAAGACCTATGTGACGAATTAGGAGTGTTAGGTGGTTTTACCATCGTGGACAGCTAATGTTTGTAGTTGGGCTCCGGGAAAAGTTTACCAGTTTACGTCAAGTTGTTGGGTGTGGACAGAGTGAGTTCACTATAGGGTGAAGACGAGATTTTGGGTCTACTAATCAAGACAGTGTCTTGGTTAGGGAGACTTTAGTACAGACGAACTAAAGTTACTATCCATGATTATTTCGTTAATCATACATTAAGGAGTGTGACTGCTGTGAACAGGTTTAAACGCTTAGTTGTCGTTTCCTTCTAGGTTAGGGTTGAAATGAGAGCCTTAGTTGAGTACTTGCCAAAGTTTTGGAATTTCAGTCCAAAAGAAATGGTATATTAGAAAGAGATTATTTATGCTGTGAAGTTGGGATTGTCAATGCAGTTGAGTACATAGTTACTGTTCGGACTTTAGGGAACGTGTGCAAACTAAACACCCTAGTATCTGAATTGCGTTGTTAGATTCTTCTTCGGAGGGAACCCCGTCCGTGGGTTGCTAGTAGTTGTTTGAGTTAGTGAGAACCCTAGGTGACCTGTAGTAACAAATTAGTCAGTGCAACCATGAGGGATTGGATGTTACTGAGAAGATTAGTTGGCACTTTGTAAGGCCGAGTGTTTGGGACCGACTAGCGTAGTCTTAGTAGTCATTACCTCGATACTAGTGCTGAAGTTAGTGAAACGAGGAATCTAGACATCATGACACGTGGTACGTTATGAGATTGTTGGGAACGCTGAAGTCTTGTCAGACGTGAGACCCACCTGAATTGTTAGTGGAGGAGAATTTATTTTCGAAGGGTGCAGTGTTGGTTTGGGAGATTTGGCGATGTCCAAGGAACCTAGACTTGACATTCAGAAAACTATTCAGGAAGGTTCTGATTCATTGTATCATTTGAGGACAACATACAATGAGTTTGTAGAGTTTCAATTGGAGAGCCGCATCAGAAGTTTGGTATTAGAAGTTGACAATCTACCTAAGAGACATAATGAACCGTTTGGACATGTGTAAGAAGTTGAGTTCGTGTCAATGGAGGCGTGAGAGAATTTGAGAAATCATTAGGGGGTTGTGCCTTTAACTTGTTGAACAAATTTCAAGGACGAAACTTCCTTAAGGGGGTAGATTGTTACATCCCGTTCGGTAGACTTAAAAATCGGAAATTTAAAATGAATAATTTACCCCTACAAGTTTTTATTCGACCGTACTTATTCTAATTTTATTTTTGGTTGAACAAACCTAAAGCCTGAATTAAACTTAAGCCCAAGTTTAAAACAAGCCCAAATTGTTAGCTACAAGCCCATTTGTTGTTGGCCCAGAGTACACTAAGCCTAATTTCTTATTTATCAGAACAACCAACATTGGATCTTTTCATCTCCCTCGAGCTCTCGTTCAATATCATCTTCACGCTCTCGAAAGCACACAGAAACCACAACACCACCACCACCATGCGCACACCTCTATCGTTCAACCCAAGCACCATTAATCCATTTCGAAATCCTTCTCTCTCCTTCTCTCTCCTATGTCTCTCTTTCTCTCTCTCTTTCTGTCTCTCTCTCTCTCTCGTTTTGAACGCTATCGATTGACAGCGATACATAGCCCAACCGGCCACCGGTAGCGACGCCATTTCCGACCAGCCCAAGCGACCAGACCGCAACCATCACCCTCCCCTCATCGAGACGACACCGACTCTGTAAACCTCCATCGTCGCAGAGCACTGAGAAGGGAGAAATGAGGCAGGAGCAAAAGGCGGCCGTGAAACTTCCGAATGAATTCCGATCAATCCAAGACCCCAACCACCACTCTTCTTGATCATCTCCTCACTACGAGCCCAATGGGCTAGGCTGTGAACCACGAGGACCACCGTGGCCCAAGTTACAGAGCAAGACCCGACTACAATCCGAAAGCGACCTGGAGAGATTGAAGTCATACGAGGTAAAATGAATCCATTTGAGTTTAATCTGGAGAATGTGCGTATTGAGAACTTCTTCTAGAGCTAATTGCATGTTGATTTTGTCAGGATCGACGACGGTCAACCCCATCGGAAGTTGCAGAGCCGCACGACCGCCGAGAGTTCTGACGGGTTTTTAGATTAGTTGAGGTAAGCTTTCGCTCATTGGGTTCCACCTTTGAATTCGTCTCACTGATGGCTTCATTTTGGTCTGTTCCTTTTGGCGGATGTCCTCGTATGTATAGAATTTTGCCTTTCGCAATTTGATACTTGTATATATTTCCTTAGCCATTTCTACTCAATGTATTTGAACCAGTTATTGACTTTGAAATTGTTTTTTAACTGTTGCCATTGACCATTATGGTTTACTTAAAAGGGGTCCAAACACAAAAAGGGGAGTGGACCTAACAATTTATATCAGTGTAAAACACCAAGTTGAAAACATAATTTTTCCCCTCAGTTTTGAAAAGAAACTCAAAGATACCAACAATGCACAAATGACAAATATGCACGTTTTACGAGAAATAATATTAAAATAATAGACAGTCAGAAGATCACCCCGAAGCAAAAGTATAGAACGTATAACCCACTAATTATGCTCTTGAGTCGCTCGAGTCATGCGCACATGATAGGCTAGGTATCTATGGTTTGCGCTGTGCCTCGACCTCATGAAAGTTGGGTGCTAAGTGAAAGAAGAAATATTGAACACAATAATTATGAACTTTATTTATACTAAGTATAACTTTGCAAGCGCACAAAATCGATGGAGATAGTATAATGACAAGCAAAGGTCGATCCCTCGAGGGCTTGTTCAACGATTAACCTAATTAAGTTCATATTTGTTAACTTATAGAAAAAACACACACACACATGCCAAGGGGGGTTTATGATTTGAAAGTTGAAAATTAAAGACAAGTCAATAAAATTGCAAAAAATAACAATACAAGAATGAAAGGTTGATTGTTTGTTAACTAAGGCGAATTAAGGCTTACTATCCACTCTAACAAATTATAGTTCTTAACCAGATTATCTTGACCTAATTACTATGCAATTCTGAATTAAGTGCTCATGCCTAAGTCCTGGCATTGGTACACTAAACATATATCATTCTCTCTTACTTGGAATGTTTTAGAAAGGGCATATGCCTAGAACGTCTATCACCTACCAGTTAAGATGACACATGAAGTACAAAGAAAATTTAATGACACCACACTAGCCTAGAAGAGTGGGATGCATTCCTAGGTTGTCATGAATTCCGATTACAAGATTGTTTCTTAACCTAAACTTCTTGAAGCTAATGAATCACAGGATGATATGGCGATCGCTCAAGCAATTCCATCAATAATTTATGCAAATAAGGTAGCTAATCTCATTAACATAAAAGAATGGTAGTTAAAGCAGTAATCAGAGTTATTCAGCATGCATAACAATTAAGAACAAGAATAAAAATCTGCTTGACAAGCTAACATGGCTAGGACTTCAAACAACCCTAATTCTAAAAAGAACTACTCACACATAACTGAAATAAAAACAAATATAATTGAATTCATAAGTAAATTGCAATGAAATAAAGGTTTAGAGTAAAGAACGCTGATGAACAATGGTGCTCAACAGAGACTCGGCAAGGCCTTCCTCTCCAAGCTCCATGCCCAAAAAGTGCAGAAAATAAGAACTTTTTACTTTGAACTGAATTACAATGTAAATTGAGGCTAGGGTGTCTAGGTCTCCGAAATAATGGTCTCCTAATATTCTCTCATTCTTACATAAACCATAGCACCTCTATTTATAGAGAATTATTAATCATCATACAAATAGAAGTTTACATTTAATTCTATAAGGAAAAAGTTTCCTAAACATTTAAGAAATATAATTAAAAACCTTTCCTAAATATAAAAGGAGTAAAAATAATATTATAAAATTAAATAAGCTTGAAATCCCTATGCAATGTGGAAACAAGTGTGAATGCAAGTTGGCAAGTGGGAACACAAGCTGGCAAAGGGCAGCCCACGGTCTTCCCGTGGTCTTCCCGGAATTTAGAACTTGGCCTTTGGAATGTCTTTGTCATAGGGGTCTGGGACTGCACTTTCAAGGCACACCATGAGTATAGTAAAAGCGCATCTTCGCTCAGGCTAGGTGCAGAGGCTGTCAGGCTTAACGCAGAGGAGGAACTGTGATCCACCTCTGACGGGACATGAACCCGGGTTTAGGCGCAGAGGCTGGGCTCGGATGGGAAGTTCTTAGGATATGTACTCGACATGTCCTGGCATGACCTTGACACTTCTAGGACATGAACTTGATGTCATGAGACACAAGTTCGAGACCCGGAGGGCATGATCTGAGGTACTTAGTCAATGACCCAAACTAGGCGCACTGGCACACTCAAGACCCAGTTCAGGCCCTGATATTGAAATGAGGACATCTCCTTCATCTGAACTCCGATTTGAGTCATTCTTTTCGCGTTCTTCTCAGAATTTACCTATCTTTCTAAATCTGCACAAGTCTCACAAGAGTGATCATTTTCTACTATTGGTGGCACAAAATCATTCAAAAGATATGTAAGAGAGGCATATAAAGACATCAAAATGATGCATAAATAATGACTGATCACTAAGCACCGTCACCTCATGTCCCTAGAGCTCGGAGACAAGATGACACTATTTAACTAGTATTTGAAGGGCCATAAGAAGGGCCTTTGAAGTAGTGACGTGAACCTATAATTATAATCACACACTATTCAACACAAATCAACTACTACCTAAACCAAACTAGTCCCACAAGGAAATGAATATGACTATTACTAATCTAAGGGAAAACAACTTCTCTTACACCACCACCAAATGCAAACAACCCTAAACCAAATCCAAATAACAACACCATCAATTGACAATAGTATCAGAGCTTAGTAGTCAATTAACACATTTTTCAATTCAGTTTTGTACTCAAGTCCATACTCCTTTAAACTTCACTGAGTAAAAGAGATGCACAATAAAAACAAATTTCAATATAGTCCATACTCCTTAAAACAAACAAAACTAATCAAGAGAACACATTTCAATATATAGAAACAAGGAAATTTCGTGATGAAACAAATCTTTACCTTTTCAAATTCAGGCCCTAATTCAATTACCAGATCTGATAGATTAGTTCTAACTATATTCCTAACTAGAACCCATTCGTCTCAGCTGTAGAGATTAAATAGCTGTACAATAAATAGATAACCCATATTGTAAACCTAATCTTTGAAATTAAAGAAAAAAAAAACTCTATACAGCTCTATAAATAGGTATATAATTCAACCAAATTAGAGGACAATAATAAATCTATTTTTCTTTCAACTCAAATGCGCACATAATAAAATAGAGCACTATTTACAAATCAGCATCTGAAAAAAGCCACAACAGACCATCCATTTCTTGGAATCTAAATCATGATTACGATCTTAACCCGAAGGTAGCTATAGTAAACAAAGGAAAATGAACATTAACCATGGCACCATGCCTTGATTTTTCTCCCTTCCCAACTTTTGTTCACCACTGCGAACTATGTATGTCTTCGAATTCCTGCTTAAGAACTGCTCCTCTTGCCACCGAGAGACCAGAGATTACCAGTTAAATAGTTCAGTATAGGATTCGAAGACTAACAATAAGATGATAAAATTATTCTTAACAAGCAAAACAAAGAAAAAAAAATCCTTTTCACTTATGTTTAGCAATGGCAATTTACAGTCTTTTCATTAAACTCTGCACAACCGGAATATCAGAATCAGGTCACATTTACACCTTATTTGGTTGTTTTTATTTTTCAAGAATCATAAAAAAAACATTATCATAGTCTAGAATCTGTGAAATAACATAAAAATCACAAAACCATTACACTTGAATTTGAATTCAAGTAGAACAAGATATAATTTATTTGGACGTAGCTTTGTATATAAGTTATAACCCAGAAATTAGAACCAAACGCAATTATTTCCTTACATAGAAATCTAAAGCGAGATTGGTACCAATTGATATTGCGAGAAGAAAGATGAGGCCACGTAAGAAAGATGATGCCACGGGAGATAGATTCAATAATTGATTCCATATATTGAAATTCAAACCCTATATTTAACTCACAAGTATTGTGTAAATTCGTCGACAGCTCATAGGGGTCATGACTCTCTTTCACTCTTCTGGGCTGGAGATTGGAGATGGGAGAAGCTTTCCCATTATGTTTTTCCTCGACATCGAACATGGAGAACACGACGCTCTCTTTCACTGTTGTGGGCTGGAGATTGGAGATTGGAGATGGGAGAAGCTTTCCCCGGATTTGTTTCCTCGACATCGAACACTGAGAAGACGACGCTCTCTTTCACTCTTGTGGGCTGGAGATTGGAGATTGGAGATTGGAGATTGGACATGGGAGAAGCTTTCCCCTGTTTCTTTTCCTCCCCCATCGAACACGGAGAGAAGACGACGTGGCTTCTTTTGGAGCGTGGGAAAGTTAAAACCAATAAAAACACACCTCAACCGCATGATTAATTTAAATGGTTGGGATTAAATGATCCCCCACCATGGAGATCTAGAGGATCCGTTTCCATATTATAACTTAAGTTGGACTTGATCGTTATGAACAATTTCTTCATCGTCAACCAAACAGAACAAAAATGATTTATGTCGTAGATTTACTTGAAATCAGAAGAGTCTATAAATTCAAAAGAATCCTTGAGATGAAGGAAAAACAGACATGTGATGAGAGAGAGAGAGAGAGAGAGAGAGAGTTGAAATTGCAAAGCCTCCAAAACGATTGTTTGCTTCATAGAATCAATCACATGCGATGCGATGGGAGTAGTTGTATACGCTACGTGTTCAAGCACACAATTTGACAACCATCCATTTTCTTCCAATTTGACAGCTAACCAATTTTTATTAGTGATGATAACTTCCTTTTGATGACATTATTACTTGCAGCGATGACAACATCTGCAATTGCAACAATGACAATAGTTGCAGTGTCAATAGATTCATTTTGATGACATCAATTGAAATGATGACAACACTCATAGTGTTTATACTAGTTGTAGTGTTGATAACTTTTCTTTGATGATACTAGTTGTGGAGTTGTCAACAGTTGCAATGTTGATAATAGTTGTAGTGTTGATAACTTCACCTTAATGAAAGCAGTTACAACTTTGATAATAATTGGAAAGCTTGATACCAGTTGCAATGTTAGATAACAGTTGCAGTCTTCGTGTGATATCCAGATGATAATAGTTGTAACGTTCGATAACATATACAACTTTGACAATAGTTGTAGTGTCGATAATAGTTGCAGTGTTGATAACTTCACTTTGATAACACCAGTTACAGAGTTGACAAGAGTTGCAGTGTTGATAATAGTTGTAGTGTTGATAACTTCACTTTAATGAAAGTAGTTACAACTTTGATAACAGTTCCACTATTGATAACAGTTGGAACGCTTGATACCACTTGTAATGTTAAATACATTTGCAGTCTTCATGCAATATTTTCAGATAATAACAATTGCAACGTTCGATAACAGATGCAGACCTCGTACTTTCTTCATATCAACTTAATTTCTGGCTTCATTGTTTTTTAACTTTCACCCAAATTTATTATAATTAATACCTAGTTATTATAATTAATTATTTAGTTATATGATATGCATTGATGTTAGAGCAATATATTCCATACAAAATAATATTATAATTTCCATATGTAGTATTGTAGACCAATTGTTTATTAGGCTCTTATTTTCTTTAGTTCGTTCAAAAAACATTTTGGCCCAAAATTTATTTTTAAAAGGTCCTAGCTGCAATTTAACTACATGACTATCCAATTAAAACATGTGTTTACATAGATAATTGATGGAATTGCTAGACGGACCGACATATCATCTTATAATTCACTTAGCATTGAGAGGTTGAGATTAAGAAATAATCTTCTAGTCTAAACTCATGACATCCTAGGATAAGCGACATGTTCTATGATAGGACCCTTCCCGAATTTCCCCTCGAAATTCCCGAAAAGCCCTACTCAACTAAAAATAATTTCTAAAATACCCTTACCACTTCGTACTACTCTACGAGAATTCTACCGAAAATTCGGTAGAATCTCCCTTGTAATTTGATCAAACCGTATTTTTCTAGTTAATTTTACGAATTCAATTTCTTTTTAAGAACGGGTCGTTACAACTCACCACCCTTAAAGAAATTTCGTCCTCGAAATTCGGACCAGCCCAAAGAAATAGATACGGATACTAAGCTCGTACCTAAACCTCGAGCCCCACAAGTAGCCTCCTCAAAACTCGAATTTTCCTTCATTGAGAAACTATGATTACTGCTCACCTCAATAGTCAGAAATCTAGCATAAACCAGAAATCAATCTTGGATCCTGTGCACCATGCACATTTCTCCGTTTTCTTCTCAACATTAAGCCGTGAACGAGGTCGACGTCAAGGAGGCATCACGGAAGTGTCAAGAATGCACACCATGTGCTCGGTATACATGAAGTTAACCTAGAGCTCTAATACCAAGTTGACAGGACCCTTCTCGAATTTCCCCTCGAAATCCCTGAAAATTTTTGCTCTCGTCTGACAACCCCTGACAACTTAAAATAATTTCTAAAATACCCTTGCCACTTCGTACTACTCTACGAGAATTCTACCGAAAATTCAACATAATCTCCCTTGTAATTTGATCAAACCATCTTTTTCTAATTAATTTTACAAATTCAATTTCTTTTTAAGAACGAGTCGTTACATTCTAGGCTTAGTACGATGATTCATATTTTCTTTAAAACTTATTGCATTCTTTTATGTTAATTTGGTACTTAACAGGCTAGGTTAGATAATTGGATAAAATTTTAGGTACTCGAAAAGCCTTTAACATACTATGAGATACCCCACCCAAAAAGTCCACGCGGACACTGTAATCGATGTATGCTGGTCGACACCTGGACGCTGGGTCCCTCTATGACGATAGCCAAAAAGAGGTAAAACAATACGTTTTATGAAGATGTTTATTTAGTAAAAACTAATTACTGAAGTCACCGCGACAGTGGAACGTAGAGAATAGTACACTACATTGATGATCATAAAGTTTAAACAACTACTTGTGGCATCCCGATTTCCAAACGGTCACACCCGCACTATGACTCTCCTGCTAGGCCAGAAAATCCCTCGGTTGTAGCACCCCAACATGATTCACATGCTAGGCCGACAAATCCCTCGGCAGTAGCACCTCAAACATAACTCATATAACTACTCTATCTCAATTATCGTAATCGTCATATTCGTCGTTTCACATCAATATCTCTCCATGACTTGTGACTCGATATTGTATCGTGACTCGAATACGCGGATTACGCATAGGCTAACATACTCAACTATGCAATCAAACAAATGTCGGGTCTTAAAGCTAACCCACAACATAGACTATAAATTCCTATTAGGCATAATGATATGAAATAAAACAAGCAACAATAATGAGGCCTATTCTATCCAGTTATATTTTTGCAAGTATACAAAATCGGTTAAGATAACATAGTGGCAAGCAAAGGTCGATCCCTTGAAGGCTTGTTCAACAGTTTATCCAATTAAGCAAAAATATACGCCTAGACCTAGACTCAAACAAGGACACAAATTAAGACACGACAAGACTTGAAAAGGAAAAAAAAAGGGACTCAATTAAGACTCAAAACAAATTTGGAGAGACAGACAGAGAAGGGACTCTATCATACCTGCTAACTCCTAGGATGAGAAGCAGTTTTGATGATTTTTGAAAATGTAAAACAAAACAAGTAAGTAAATATTCAAGTAATAAAATGCAATAAAGATGGTAATGTGATTGATTAAGTAACTAAGGAGAATTAAGGCTAACTATCCACCACCAACTAATTAAGTCTTTAACATGATTTCCAAGATTTAATTACTATGAAACTTTTGAATATGGTACCCATGCAATGGTCCGACTAAGGCCCACTCCACATATATTGTTCTCTCTTACTTAGCATGTTCTAAGCCAGATGAGTACCTAGAACGTCTATCAAATTATATTAAGATGATGCATGAAGTACGAAGAGAATTTAATGACACCACACTATCCCTAGAAAAGTGATGTGCAGTCCTAGGTTGTCATGAGTTGAATTACATGTAAGATGTAAAGCCACTATCCTTGATGCCAAACAATTACAAGAAGATGACCAATCTAACAAGCAATCATTCATCAATAGTTAATGAAAATAAGCAGCTCAAACTCATAAACATAAACATAGATTAAGCACAATAATCACAACTATATCTAGCATTCATAGCAATATAAATCAAGGGCCAAAATCATGCCAAACGACTCTCATGATTAGTGCTTCAAGCATCCCTAATTCTATAAAAGACTACTCATGCATATTTGAAAAAAAAGCATAATGGAATTCATAATTAAAATATAACAATGAAAATAAAGCTACAAAAGAGATTGTTGAAGATGATGCACAACAAAGAACCAGGCCAAGGTTGCACCTTCAAGGGCTCCACGCTCAACTTTCTCAAAACCTAAAATCTAAAACTATTTAAAACTGAAAACTAAGTGTCTTGCGGCTAAGGTATCTAAGGGTCCTCACCCGTGAGGTTTAGTGTCCTTTAAATAGGCCACTCAAACCCCTACAAGTTAAGAGATAATTTTGGTCTAAATCTAGTCAAATAAGGACTTTAAAACTGACTTCCTAATTAAGCAAGGACGCAACCCTAAAATGTAGGAATTTTGGTCATTCCTTGTTGGACAAGGAAGATTCAAAGTGCGGCGATCCACCTCTGATTGGGTTCTGGGATTTCTTGTGCGGCAATGCAGCTTCTGAGAGTCTCTTAGGGTTTCTAAGATGTGTAGAAATGGGCTGGGCCAACCCTAGACACCAGTGACATGGCATGACATCATCTTGGCACATTTGGGCCTCAAAATAGAGCATAGCGAGACATGGGCAGGTCCTACGTATATTCTGCTAAACCACTTTTCTCATATCCACTTAGTGTATCTAGCCTGGTTCTGGGCTTTGGCCTGGTCGAAAATGAGTAGAACAGTTGAGAGCCCAATTAGGCTCAAATTAGGGTGCATCCGAGGTCCTTTATGGCATAACAGGCCATGGACAGGTCCTGGCTAACTCTGGGCATTGATCAGTCATTATTTATGCATCATTTTGATGTCTTTATATGCCTCTCTTACATGTATTTTGAATGATTTCGTGCCATCAATAGTAGAAAATGATCAATCTTGTGAGACTTGTGCAGATTTGGAAAGATAGGTAAATTCTGAGAAGAATGCGAAAAGAATGACTCAAATCGGAGTTCATATGAAGAAGATGTCATCATTTCAATATCAGGTCATGAACTGGGTCCTAAGTTGGCCAGTGCGCTAGTGCGCCTATTTTGAGTCATTGACCAAGTACCTCAGATCATGCCATCCGGGTCCCAACCCTGTGTTTCATGACATCAAGTTCATGTCCTAGAAGTGCCAAGTTCGTGCCAGGACATGTCGAGTACATGTCCTAAGAACTTCCCATATGAGCCCAGCTTCTGTGCCTAAACCCTAGTTCCTGTTCCGCTAGCGGTGGATCAAAGTTACTCCTCTGCGCTAAGCCTAACAACCTGTGTGCCTGGCCTGAGCGAAGATGCGCTTCTACTATGCTCATGGTGTACCTCAAAGGTGCAGTCCTAGACCCCTATGACGAAGACATTCGAAGGGCCAAGTTCTAAGTTCCAGCGTCTGACCGCGGGAAGACCGCGGGCTGCCCGCGGCCAGCTTGTGTTCCCACTTGCCAGCTTGCATTCACACTCCCAACTATGTTCTGATTGGTTCTAATAGATTTTAGGGACTTTGTAATTACTTAGAAGTACAATAACTATTCTAGAACATTCTAGGCTAGGGTTTTTAATACCAATCCTTATAGGATAGGTTTTCCCTTTATCTATAAAAGGGAGCCTTTGTTCAGTGTTTTGAGGACCATATTTTTAGAGATAATATTTTACACACAGATTATTAGGCGTGGAGCTTGGAGAAAAAGGCTCTGTCGTGGCTCTGTTGTGCATGTTCTTCAACAATCTCTTATGTACCCTTATTTTTATTATTGCAATTTACTTATGAATTCAATTATATTTGTTTCAATTTCAGTTATGAGTGAGTAGTTCCTTTTAGAATTAGGGCTGTTTGAAGCCCTAGCCATGTTAGCTCGTTAAGTAGATTTTTATTCTTGTTCTTAATTGCTATGCATGCTGAATAACTCTAATTACTACTTTAACTACCATTCTTTTATGCTTATAAGATTAGCTACCTTTTTTGCATAAATTATTGATGGAATTGCTTGAGTGACCGCCATATCATCCTGTGATTCATTAGCTTCAAGAGGTTGAGGTTAAGAAACAATCTTGTAATCGGAATTCATGACAACCTAGGAATGCATCCCACTCTTCTAGGCTAGTGTGGTGTCATTAAATTCTCTTAATACTTCATGCGTCATCTTAACTGGTTGATAGACGTTCTAGGCATATGCCATGTCTAAAACATGCTAAGTAAGAGAGAATGATATATGTTTAGGGTACCAATGCCAGGACCTAGGCATGGGCACCTAATTCAGAATTGCATAGTAATTAGGTCAAGATAATCTGATTAAGAGCTATAATTGGTTAGAGTGGATAATAAGCCTTAATTCGCCTTAGTTAACAAACAATCAACCTTTCATTCTTGCATTGTTATTTTCTGCACTTTGATTTACTTGTCTTTAATTTTCAACTATCAATCATAAACACCCCCTTGGCGCGCGTGTGTGTTTTTATTTAAGTTAACAAATCTGAACTTAATTGGGTTAATCGTTGAACAAGTCCTCGAGGGATCGACCTTTGCTTGTCATTATACTATCTCCATCGATTTTGTGCACTTGCAAAGTTATACTTAGTAGAAATAAAGTTCATAAATATTGTGTTCAGTACTTCTTCTATTAAGATGCCTTATGATTTCATTGGCTTGAAAACACCATTTTAAGTTCCGTTCTAGCTTTTGTCTCGCTTTGTTCCATCAATGTCTAGGTGATGACTCATCTTGGCTCACCCGGAGATGTCAAAAGACATATCACGGGCCTTTGTCTAGCACACCGAGGGCTTGCCTTCTAGAGGACCAGGGGCGTGTCATGTGACAATTCTTGGCATGGATTTGGGCACGACTAGCTCTTTTTGAAGGCACATCCAGGGACGTGTCACTGGACACGTATTGGACTCGGTTTGGGGCACAGAGGGACTTGTCAAGGACTTTTGTGGGGCTTAGCAAGGACACGCCTTGGCGTGTCAGTGGGCTCGATTTAGGGCACATCATAAGCTCCTCAAGGATGCGTCAGCGACTCGTCAGGTACACAGATTAGGGTGTAGGGCATGTCTCTGGGCTTGATCTTGGCTTGCCCTAGCAGGAACCATGACTCGATTTAGAACCTTTTCGGGACCCGAACTTCAACTTGATACATGTCCTTCGTTATAACTCTGAATTGAGCCATTCTTTTTTTCTTTGTTCTCATAATTAACCTATGTTTACAAATCTGTACAAACCTCACAAGATTGATAATTTTCTATTATGGATGACACGCATTTAGTCAAAACACAAGTAAAAAGGGCCTAAATGACATCTAAAAGATGTGTGAAATAATGACTGAACACATACAACAAGGCAAGCATAAGATTAATTAACCTTAAACACATCACATTCACAATTATATATATGTAAAAAAAAACATATAATTATGAGTTTAGGGAAGGAGGTCCACTCACTGTGTCGGGGAATAGTCACCTGACAAAGCTAATCACCGCACGCACTCTAAGCTGCTCATTCCAAATATCATTTCAAGCTAAATCTCAATTTGTGAGGTCCTCCATAGTCACCATGGCCGTAACGCCTACCAAAGTGGTGATTAGAATCCATACACTATAATTCAAACCTTTAAAATCGGATTCCTAACCCCTGTGGCTGTCAACATGTCCTAACTAACTTAGATCAGTCAAACGGGCCTCAAAACGACCTCAAACAAACTCGAAACATGCAAAACATATTCAAAATGTCCCAAAACCTTAGACACACATTGCCGTGGGCCTGTAATTGGTCCCACGAGCTGGTGGAAGGCTAGCGGCCTTCCCACGAGTCGCCATGCACCAGGCGGGGGTTGACGACCTCCGCATGCCCCTACACGCCACGAGCAGTAACTCGCCTCCACTCGCGTTACAAGCTCCACTCGCCTTCTACCTCTTACTCACTCGCCGGCAATCGAAGCCGCCGCACGCCGGCCGCAATCCGCCAATGTAGGCTGGATTTTAAGCTTTTCCAAACTTCCTCGTATCTCATCCATTTTTCACGATCTACTAGTCTAAATCTATCTACTAAAGCCCATGAATCTAAATCTAAGGTTTAAAGTCGGAGATCGTACCTGTGGTGGTCGAAAACCACCTCGAAAGCAGCGAGACCCATTTTCCTTTCGTCACCTGGTTCATCGTGTACGGTGGTCAACAATGGCGATGGTGGGTAAGGTCGTGTTCAGGCTAAGGAGAGGAGAAGTTTGGTGGTGGTGGTGTAGGCTAGGATGCCGCCGTTCGACGGTGATGATTGTGGTGGTTGTTAAGCCATAAATTCTACACATATATCATGTCATATTTGGCCCCTTTACTTATCTTTTGCTTAATATCATGTCATACATAGTAGAAAGTGATCATTTTGTGAGACATGTGCAAGATTTGGAAAGATAACCTAATTCTAAGAACATTGGAAAAATGATGGCTCAAATTGGAGCTAAGATGAAGGAGATGTCCTCAAATCCATATTGGGTCCTCATTGCTCAAAACTAGGTCCTGACATGTCCAAGGACGTGTCAATGTGCCCTATTTAAGGAAAAGTCAATGTACGGCAAAATTATGTCATTCAGGACACATAACTAAGCCAAAGGACCAGCAGCTAAGTCCATGATAAGCCCTTGTCATGCCAAGAACTGAGCTTTAGACATGTCACTGACATGTCTAGAAGTTGGCCCAAGATGTGTCCCTGACACGTCACAAAGTCATGCAGTCGAGTCCCTGACACGTCCCACTGACGTACCCTCTAGTGCCCCAGAAAAGCTAGGGCCATGCCCCTAGGAAGCCAAGTCCCAAGTCAAGGTTCCAGCTTAATTGTGCATTCGACGAGCCCTAAAATAGGTCCCAGGATGTGTCCCTGACATGTTCGAAGGACATCAAAGTCAAGTTCATGATGTGCCCTATTTAGGGCCAAATAGGGGTCAAAATATCGACAAGCGGGCATGTCCCTGACATTAACCGATGGAGTCCAATGAAGCCACCTCTCATACTGCGGCCATTCGACCTTGCCCTAAGGCATTTTCAGTGCCTATGCTCTATATTGATGGAAACAATAAGCCAAGGCGCGACAAAGACACTCCAGGGGTCAAGTGACCGACCTTCAGGACCTGCCCTAGGCTCCTGATCGAGAAAACTGTCTGCCCAAAGTGCCAGCGCAATTCACACTTCCCAGCCATATGCCTATTGGTTTTCCAAGATTCTAGGGATTTCTTATCCATCTAGAAGTGTAATAAATGTTCTAGAACACACTAGACTAGGTTTCTAATTCTAATCCTTGTAGGACAAGGCTTGGCTTTGCTCTATAAAAAGGGAGCCATGTCCATTTTTTAGCACGCCATCTTAGACACATTTAGACACTTTTTACTTAATGTTCTGAAGCTTTGTTTGTGAGGCTTGTTCACGAAGTCCAAGAAGATTTCTTGAAGGAGGATCTTGAAGCCGTGTTTGAGTCTTTCATTAAGGGTTCTTATTTGGGTTTAATCTTTCAACTCTTTATTTGATACAATTCGTGCTTTTGTTTTTCATTATGCATAGTGAGCAGTTGCTTTTAAGTTAGGGCTAATCTTGAAGCCCTAGCCATGGCAACATCTTAACTTGGTTTTGGCGCTTGGTTTGATTTTTGTGTTTGTCTTGGTAGATTGATTTACTGCTTTTATTGAGATTATTTTGTGTTCTTCAAAGTGGCCAGTTTACTTGCATAACTTAAAGATGAATTTTCATCAAGGATTATAACAAAGATAATCTGTAAAGAAATCCATGACATTCCTAATGTTGTCATTAAATTCCTTTTGTACTGAATGCTTTCTTTCGTGTTATGGTAGATTAAGAGAACTATTGTATAATTGATTAGAAGTTTAGCAGCTTAAGAGAACTAAACATATCAAGTAAGAAGGAATGAATGTGTGAGGGGGAGCTTAAGAGACCCCTTGCATGGTCACTAGGCCAAGCAGCAAACATGATAATTGAACCTTGCAAACCAAGTTGGAAAACGTCGTGGTTAGTTGTCGATATGGACTGCCTTAACTTGACCTTTAGTTTGATTACAACCTCCTTTCTTGCATTACAAGTTACCTTACAATTTCAGTATCTTTTAAACTCAAAACCCCCCTTTTTGTCCGTGTCTTACTTGGTGTCTTATCTTCTATTTTAAGTAGCTACTTGTGAACTAAACAATCTATTGCATTGAGTACATTGTTGAGTAAAGTCCTTGTGGGATTTGACCCTTACTTGTACCACGATATTTTGTATTGATTAGTGCACTTGCTAGGATATAATTGTTAAGGATTGTGTGCATTTACTTGTCATACTTTTCTTCCAACTGTGGTTTCCCGAGTTCGCGGGGAGAGAAAGAGAAGAGAGAGAAACTGAGGGAAGAGAGAGAGACAGATGGATCAATGGCGTGAGGAGAGGGAAACTTTCTATTTATAATGTTGGACTTTTCAAAAATTATCAATACGTCTTGATCGTTTCAGACCAGTAACTTCCTCATACAAACTGTGATTTTTGGGTGTTTCCTGTCTATGCACTCGTGAGTTCGAGACCTATGTAACGGTATGAGAAAAACTTCCAAAGGTGTCCTCGATCAAAAAGTGACTCCCGAGCCCTCTAGATTCTCAAGGGTAAAATTGTCATTTTTCAATCTAACTTCTAATCACGATCCACTAATCCTTTATGGGCTCTTAACTGAAGCCCACCTTCGTGCTTACCCCAATATCGCACAATTAGTCTAACCCGAGACTAACCCGGAATTTAATTTCTAGGTATCGGTCAACACCTAGTACTGCCTGTACCGAGGTGGATACTCGGGGCTGGGTGTGACACTGTTTGGTTTGCATATGTTATTGCATCTTTCGTCTGACAGGTGGATGACGTTTAACCAAGTATGGGAAAGGGATCTTTCGATTTTTCAGTAAAATTCTTGTATGGTGTCTTTACGGCAGTAAGGGTATTTCTAGTATTAAATTGTGACGTTAGAGGTTGTCAGACAGGAGCAGGGCCTTTCCTGAGTTTCGAGGGGAAATTCGGGAAGGGTCCTGTCAGGATGAAAGTATGAAAGCCGAAAAGAAGAAAACCAAAAGCGGCCAAAAAAATCTCCCATAGGCAAAGGCAGACAAGGGTGGAACTCCCCAGCTGAGAGTATGAGTTGCCCTTCCATCGTTACACCACGAACCCTAGTCAACACCACCATCAACAAAGAGCCGACGCCGGCGCCTCGCTCGTAGGAGCTCCAACCACTGCACCTACAAACTCATAACTAGAGGCTGACGAAGGAGAAAGGTGGTTGCGGTTTAAGGTTGGGGGGGGGTGGGGGTGGGGGGGGGGGGGGGGGGGGGGGGGGGGTTGATGTTTACTCAAGATCTACCACCCCCAAACTGCTAGAGTCGACTAGTTTCTAGAGAGAAGCTGGTGAATTTTTATATATTCACTTAACAAAAAAATATTGTGGATACTCGCAGGTAAATCGTGTGAGGGACTTGTGCTTTCACTTAAAATATGTTATTTTATGTTAGGTAGACTTGTACTAAGATGTTGAATTTGATGTTCAAATTGCATAGTTTTAGTTTAGGAGAGAAAAAGAAGAAAGCCTTTTTAATGCTACATAGCACAGACATTGTATTCATTAAAAAAAAAAAAAGCAAAGTTCGAAGGAGGAGGAGGACAGTTCGAAGCCTCTCAAGGTCACGTTTTCTGCGCCTGCCAAGCATTGGACTGATGCAATACCAATCGGAAATGGGAGGCTTGGAGCCATGCTCTGGGGTGCAGTGCCCTCAGAAACTCTCCAGTTCAATGGTCCACTTCAATACCCATCTTTTTTCTTAATTTGCATTCTCATAACTTCTGTCGTGTCTTGTTGGTTTTAATTTTATAATTTCTTAATTTTTTGGTGTTTTTATTTTCTGTTGTGTTCGCTTCACCATTTGAAATTGCATTTCTGATTGAGCCCGATTCCTGAATTGGGATTTAGAATATATGTTTCAATTAATTAGAATTTGAATGCATGACGCTATGAACATTCTTTATGTGACTAACTTAATTTGTTTCAATTCAGACTACATTTTGATTGTACATCTTCGTTCTTGTCTGGTGTGTTTGCTAGTATGAATTCCGAAACAACTCGGCCTTTTCGTGAGTGAGAAATCTGAGATTTAGACTAGGGTAACCAAAATTTGTAATTGCCTTTGAATTGTTTCCGAATTTTCGTCTCTCTTTGTCTGGTGGGCACACACAATGTAACTTTGTAAAATTTTTAAAATTATGAAATTATGGTGAGACTCATTGCATCATGTTTGAATTGGCGTAGAGGACACACTGTGGACTGGAACCCCTGGGAATTATACCAACCCAAATGCACCCGAGGCACTCAGAGAGGTTCGAAAGCTTGTTGATGATGGAAAATATGTCGAAGCTACTGAAGCTGCGGTCAAATTGTCAGGGCATCCTTCTGACGTATTAACATAGTCTCAGGGCATCCTTCTGACGTATTAACGCCACCCCTTCAGTGAACTGTTGAACAGTGTGATTGATCAGACAAGTACCAAGGGCTTTCGGTAGACTTCTTTCATTTCCGAATTAACTTGCGAAAAGGCCTAGCATTTGTATGAGTTCGTTGACCGCGTAAGGGCGATCCATCTTGATGACGAATTCCACGATAACAAGAAATAGAAATTAATCGTTCGATGTCTGCTCGTTCTCCCCTCTTCAATTCCCAATGAACAACATGATCTTGACCTATCATTTGTTCAATTTGGTCGATCTGATACTTAGTTAACTCTTTTATCTTTATGTTCCCACTGATACCTAATCGATAACGAACCTGAATGGCTTTTTTAGGTCCAATTCCATCAATTTTTGTTGAGGCAATTCTTACTTGTTCATCGGCAACTGATCTAGCTCCTGAAATATATGACATTCTGGATCCTCCCTTTTACTAGTCTTCTCGGCTGGAATAAAAAATGGGCTGTCTCCTCTCTGATGATCTTTTCTACTATAGGTAGAACTACTGTGAGCGGTCTAAACTTCGACCCTTATTTCTTTCTTTCTAAAAAAAGAGAAAATGAATCTAGCCAAAAATAGACTCTCGCAGAAAAGAAGAAAAATAATATGATGTGCTCCTTCTTGTCTCTAGATCCTTGAGAATCTTTTGAAGAGTCTCGATCTCGGCCATGTTGATACTACAAATAGCCTCTTCCTTCAGTTCCAGCTCGAGCTCCTCCCTCTTATCCTCACCTCAAAAAAGGACTGGATTGCATCCGTGGGCCTGATGCCGATGCAATGGGGGTTCCGGGAGAGCTCATATTCCATAATACGGGCACATTCGTGCTTGAGTTCCCGAATAAAAAGATCCCGGGATTCCGCTTCGAGCAAGCAATTATATTCCGGCTGAATTGAAGCTTGGTCCAAAGTTTCTTTTACTTCAATCCAGTAGTCTCCCTTTTTCTTATCCAGAAGGAAGATGGAATTCTCCTCTTCTATCTTCTAGCTTTTAAATTAGGTTTATTAAAGAGGACTCCATGCTGCGATTGTGGGATATTGCTGGTTGAGAAGAGGGGACCTTTTCAAGGTTGTTGACAGGCAAGTCCTCAGGAGTTTCCGGTATTTCGAATAATTCCACCAGTCCACCGGGACTGGGGGCTTTATATATGACCATACCCCCTTCGGACGCGGAGGGAGTTACGGCCCTTCTGAGGTCCCTCCAAAAAAAGTCACTAAACCCGCCGAGGTGAAGTAATTCAGAAAAAGTTTCTAAGTCACCGCGCCTTATATACTGTCGCAAAATAATAAACCAAATACAAGAAACAATCCATCTGACGAAAGGCCTCAAAAACAAAAAGGGCATTCGACCCAATACCTTAACCATGTAATTTATCCGACATTCATTATTTTCTATCGCCGCGTCAAGGTGACAGGATTCGAACCTATGGCCCTCTGTACCCAAAACAGATGCGCTGACCAGACTGCGCTACACCTCGCGTCTCACCCCTCCCCCCCGGGGCATATAGATCCACCCGATCGATGAACACTTGAACCGAACTCGCCCATCCTTTATGGGCACAGGGACGCGAGAACCCATCCGAGTAATCAACCGCCGTTTTTAGAAAATCCGCCTCCTGCACTATACGGCTTTTTGGCTTCCTCTTTCACTTGAATTAAGAAACCCGGCTCGCTCCCGGTTACGTGTCCTTTGGACCCTTCGCCCGTTTAGAAGTGGATTTGAACCACTGACACAAGGATTTTCAGTCCTTTGCTCTAACCAGCTGAGCTACCTGAACCACTTTCCTAAAGTCTGTTTTCTTCATCGAATAGCGCCCTACCTTACCACTTGACTAGTAAGGTAAAAGCCCTTTACTAAAAAAATATATAGGGCCTTTTTCGCTTGTTCGTCAAGCTTTCGAGCAGCTCTTTCAACTGTCGCCTAATCTCCCAACCATGCTCAAGAGCCGAGAGCCGCCCAGGGACTGCCAGCGGGAGCTTGCTTATAGAAAGAAGATAGGTCGGTCAAACAAAAACAACGCGCAACGGGCTCTCCGCCGCTAGTCACTAAGTAGTGCTATTCTGTCCTCCGGGGGACTCCACCAAGAGGTTCTTTCTCTCACGTAATTTGGCCCGCCCGTTCTGCCGGGATTCGAACCCATGATACAATCTTCTTGTATGTCGATTTAGCAAACCAATGCCTTAAGGCACTCAGCCATACCTCCAAGTTGTTGGTCGGAATTTGATGTGCAGGGGTTGGTTGGTTGCCCGAAGGGCTATCTGATCCGATCAACTGCGTAAGCCGTAGCGTGCTAGCGCATGTACTCTTCCTCTATCTATGGGCGAGACTCTATCCAGATCTATGGATCTCCCCAGCGTCAAATCGAGACTCCATCAAAATCTGCCACTTGTTGGGCGATGCCTTCTTTTCTATGAGCACCCCACCATTGAATGATGAACTTTGCCAGTCTTCGCCTCCGACCCGACCAGGGGAGAACACAGGGTCAAGCCAAAACCTTACCCGCCTGAATTGAATTAATATCTCCTTCGTCTGGTCGAGAAGGGATAAAGCCCGGGGAACCGGACTCTGACTCTTCTATTACATTACATTATGGAGAAGTCCATTCTCGTCATGATCGATCCACGTCCTACCGTAGTGCCCGGGAACCAGGCTTGCTTGGCTTACTAACGCGAAGGCATTTTTCGTTGATTGCACGAGCTAGCCAGTCAATCCAGCCGTTTTCTTGCTTGGTGCGCTAGTGCGCCTGACTTATAAGTAGGCGTTTTCTTCGCTGGGTTAGATTCCCGATCCACTCATCTTCAAACAGGGGTTCATCATCCAGAAAGATGCACCGCACTCCAGACCAAACAATACCCGCCAGAGATTGAGCTCGACTCGAGAGATGGAGACATAAAGGTGCGAGAAAGTCCTCGGTGGGTGAGTCTCTTGATATTGAGTCGACCCCGCTCCGAGCAAGCATCGAAGGAATTAATCCAATGGGTAGGAATCAAGGAATTGAACCCAGATAAAGCCTGTTACCCGTTACCGATCCGATTACTGATTCATAGGATTAACCAGAAGAGAAGGAAGTTAGGACCGGCTGAAAGAAGGACAGCGGGGAAAGTTCTCTAACCTGGGAAACCCCTTGGAATCCGTCTTTTTTGGACGGAAAGGGCGAGTAGAACGGGCGCGAAAACCAAACCTTCCTTCTTCGGCCTAAACCGAGATGGTGCAATACGAATGACTACTTGTGAAGTACCATGGAATTGGGGGGCATGGCACCAACACTCAAACAAGCTATTCAAGACCGGATCAGCAAAGGAAAGATACATGTTGAGAACGATGAGGCATCCACGAGCGAACAAACAAGCCGCCGGAATGAGAAAGAAGGCCGGCAAGAAATTAGCTTTGTCATAACAGAAAGAAAAGAAGGGGAGGCCGAAGGGCCCGTCAACGGGCATTAAAAAGATGCCCAAACACCAAAGCAGCCAAAAATAACCCATAAATGGGTTCCAAAATAGCAGGAAGAATCTGTTGTAACAGTTAACATGGTGGGTAAGACGGAAAAAGAAGGGCAAAATGGTCCCCGAAATAGATTCCGACATCCCTCTTGCTCAGTTGTTTGAAACTGAATCTCGGCGAACGTGAGCGAGGGCCTTAGGGCTTAACTAAGTATTAGTTGAGGGCGAGGTTGGAAAAACAAGGCCAAGGATTAAAAGTGTCACGAGCAACATCGGTTGTCATATATGACAATCCCGGAGGCCAAACAGAACCCGGTGATGACCCGTCTTCCGACGAGTCCGAAGACTTGGCACGTACCGTCTCATCAGAAGTGTAAAGAACAGAACACGTCTTTGTAACCAACGAGGACGAAATACCCCCCACAGCCAAGCTAAAAAAAAGTACCGATGAAAGGCTAGATAAGATGATGGGGATTAGAGAAGCTACGCGAGCTCTAATTTGTTCAAAAGACAAGGCAGAACAAGGAGATCCCCAAGGTCAGATAAAATTGGCGAAACCAGTAATCAAAAGAAGAACATGACCGAGGGGGCAGTCCTCGCCGCACGAGGAGATACGCCAATCTGAAGATACTCAAGTAGCTTTTCTAATAGGGCGGAGGGATCTTCAACAGACTCTCTCTCAATTGAATGAAGAAAGTTAAATGAAGCAAAAAGGGATTGTCGCGCCATACCCCCCTTTACATGGAAAGGCCTTTCCCCCCAAGTTCAAACAACCCAACCTGCAGTCTTTTGACGGGAGAGGGGCCCCTAGGCAGCATATTTGTAATTTTAAGGGGGGACATTGCCGGAAACGACGCTTTGATGATACGTCTTTTCGGAAGCACCCTTTGCGAGACTGCATTCGATTGGTATGCCAGCTTGCCTGCTGGAACCATAAACTCGCGGGCGGATGAGGAGGAAGAATTCCTTACGCATGGTTTCGATGAGGACGAAAAATCCGCCGCAGGCCAGCTGTGTGCCACTAAGCAAGCGCACAATGATTCAGTCGATTCCTTGGATGGAGAGCGTTGGCAGTAAAATGCCCAGAGCCACACTCCCACGAGAGTCTAACTGACATGTGTCGAATGAATTTGAACTTTAAGCCACGCGTGGGCTTGAGGCTTAAAACACTGGGGGAGCTCTTAGCCATTGCCGCGGAAACAGAGGCTGCCCTCAAAGATCATGAAAAAGAGAATAGCAGGAGTGCTTCAGCTCCCGGATCTGGAGATCCCTATTCTCGAACTCAAGTAATCGGCTATACTCTCTCTGAGAGGGAGCTTGATCCAGGGCCGTTTTAATTTCCTTCCAATAGAGCCCCCTGTCTTTATCAAATAGAAAGGGGTCCGGTCACTGAACATCAACCCAATCTTAATGAATAAGGGGATAAACAACGACACCTGTGAACTCGGATAGCCTTGTAGCAGACCGAACTAGGCTACTTTCTTTCTTATATTACGAAATTTTTCGTTTTACGATAGCACGTAAGGTATTTTAGGGCGGCTATGCTCGCCCGAAAAGGATTCGATCCAGCCAAAGGTCTAACCAAAGGATATTAACCATCAACAAAATCGCCCAAAGCCTTTCCTTACCATGGTCCAATGCCCAGTCCAACTTTCCAAGCATGGCTATCTTGCATCTCCTTGCGCTTCGAATACCCAAACCACCTCTTAATCGACTTTTCGTAATATGGTGCCAACCAACAAGATGCACTTTGCCTTTCTCATCCGTAGAACCCCAGAGAAAATTTCTATTCATCCTATCCAATTCATCACCTCGTCATTAGGTAGAGACGCCAGCAGAATATTCAATCATGAACCTAGTCCGTTGGATATCTTTCCCAGTACAATCCAATCTGCCTCGATAGAACAGAGCCTACTATCCCCCAGCCCTTGTATAGTAGGCTGCACCAAGCATAGCCTTGCCTATTGATGAGGTTTTTTTCCTCGCGGGGCAGGAAACCTATCCTAAACCATTGACGTCTAAAAGACAAGTCGTTTTGTCAAAACAAAAAAGGGGTACGGATGACTCATTTAGGAATCTAGAACCATCTCCAAGTACCTTTCTCTATCACATGCGAGCTAAGTTCACTATTAGGATCCCTAGTAAAGCCTTCATTAGGATCTCTCGTTCCCTAATCAAATCTCTGTTAAGGCCTGTAGTACTATCCCTGTTGTCATCCTTCAAGACTGGCCCCTCCGGATGTGCAAATATTGGAAAGGATTCTTCGCCAACACTGCGAGATCGCCTGTGAATCGTTAATTAACGTGCGGGTTTCGACTGACAAGAAAGAACCTAATATTATTAGTCAGAACCGGGCTTCTTTCCATACCAAGGAAGTGCATTCTTTTAGAACCCGAGAAGACGTAGACAGAGAGTCAAGATTTTTTTCCGGGAAAAGAGGAGCCAACTAGAACCCTATCATCAACCAATAGGTCAGGGACTATCCGATAGACAGTAGGCCAAGGAGACAGGAACTACGAACTTTGGTCTTGATCCTCCCCGGAATACTTTTAGTTGTATCTGGAAGCCTCATCGAGACGTCCATGATATCCTGTCTCTTACCAACTGCAACCCTAGAGAGTTAGGTCTCTCTTCTTTAGAGAAGGAAATCCGAAGCCTAACGGGAAATCGCTCGGAAAGAGTAAATAAGCTCTACGTGAAGAGAATGGTGAAAACCAGCGCGCAAACTTCTCTCCTAGGATGCCTCATGGGAAAATCTCAAGACGAGATAGTGATGCCTTTGGAGAGTAGGATTCTTCAAATCTCTACCATCGTGAGCTTTCGGAATATGAGACTTCCCCAACCCAATCGTGTCACTAGAGCCAGGATAGGATTTCAAGCATCTTGCTCTAAAAGAAGGACACGCGAGAAACTTGGAAAAATCTGTAGACCCTAGGACTACGGTTAGGTGGAAGACAAAAGCCACATCTCGAGCCTCTAACAATTGGACCAACCAGGACGATAGCCATCCAGCTGAGTGACGAGGAGGTAAGCTCGCTGTAAGGAATAAAGAAGTCGATGAGTTCCTTTCTCACCATGAGTATAGAACTGGATGAGGGAAAAGTTATGCGAGTCATTAGGTGAGTTACGGGCCATATTGTGTAATCTGACTTCCTTACTCGTTGATTATCTCCAAGTTGTCGTCCTCTCAACCTATCCATTTACTACTTACTTTACAACTTTTTTTCCTTATTCCAAGAATTGTCCAAAATCCTTCAAAAATGAAGTAATGAGTTGAGACATTCGTGAGGAACACTGTGTCGCATGAAGAGCTACAATCTTTTCCCAAAACCCTAAAAGCATCCGACTCACAAGCAGGGAACTCATCCCTAGAAGCTAAAGCCCTTCGCCTGTATTGTAAAAGAGGATTTCTCCATCTTCGGGAAGCTACTTTCTCAACCTGACTTTGTTTACTCTCTTCCCACGCCAGCAAACCCTTAATCTTTCTTACCAAGATTATTCTAATAATGCTATTGCCATCTCTTTTTATACTTATATTCAATTCAAAATTATATTAAAAAAGATGATTGCGTACGGGTGAATTGGTAGAAGAATAGGCTTCCTCCTCAGAAAACATGTGCCTCGGTAGCAGCAGCTTCGGACACTGGTCGTATGTAATCAGTCAACCTTTATGAAACGAGGTTTTGAATGAAAGGAGTAAGGCGCAGCCGTCACACTCCAATGGTTGAAAAGGAATATGGAAAGAAAAAAGCTTCAAGAGTTAGGGATGCCAAGAAAGAAGGTGGTTTACCTGGTATGCCCGCGTTCCGCACATTGCTGGCCGGGCCCTGGATTGAGCCGCTCTTACCCCGGCTTAGGGAGGTCAACAAGTATTAGTGTTAGTTATAGTGCTGCATTGAGGCTACTTTAGTGTGCTTAGGGTTAAGGTGGTAGTATACTATATATGATTATTCGGATCGGGCGTCCGCCGGGGATGGAAAAAGCACAGCTTCGTTTCGTTCATCAATCTTTTCTCTTTGGAAGAATCAGGAGCCCGGACTCCTGTTTCAAAGAAGGTGCATATATGTTCGCGAGCTTTTCTTAAAGCGCCTCAAGAAAGGTCTTTAGTCTCATGGGCATAAAGATTTGTAAGAAAGCGGGCGTCGTTGACAGCTAAGTAGTTGCCGGTCTCTTCTACTTCGCTTCTGCTGCCCCTCATGTCACAGGAGGGCTCTTTAAAAGACTTTTTTTCTATCTCCTCTCTACGGAACCCCGAAAGTTCTGGTTAGAGAAATCGCTTTTCCAATCCCTCGTGAAGATAACACCACCAGTAATGAAGTTGTTCTCCTCCCCTAAATCTGTTAATTTCAGGGGGCTAGAAATAGAGAGGATAGAGGACAGTTCCTGTTTCTGACAGCACAGTTGATGGAGCCGGCTGACGGAGCTACAAGTTCAGGTTTATTATGGAACACAAAGGGAGAAGAAAACCTCGCTTCGTCCTTCCTCTTCGAAGGGGTTTAACTACGACAAACCTAACTAGAAAAAAGAATAAGGGAAGAACCAACCCTTAGCCTCTTCAAACGTACGGACGGGCAAAGCGGAAGAATGGTAATTTTGAACCCGGGGGACTAGAACTTCTTTCTTCGAAGCGGACTCAGAACTGGGCGCTCCTGTGCAAAGTGGAATCAAACAAATGAAAAGAGTAACCCATGAGCAGCTGGATTAGCTAATTATGTAATATTCTTCCATCGCTCTTGCTGTCTCACACTAATGAGGGCAATGCCACTCACCGAACCTCTGACGCCACCGTAGAAAGTCAAATCGAAATAGAATAGGGGCCTTGACTTTCATTCATTTACACACAAGATTGAACTCACTCTCACGACGGTACGCACCATGCCACGCTAGATATCGACATAACCCTTGGATCTTAAGCAATTGTGTTAGATCCGGGATCGATCTATTTTACTTGAGATACCCCAACTAAAAAAGGGGGGTCCATTTCCCAGAATCCCAAGAGAGCAACAAGAAAGGCATGGGAGTCTTTGGTCGCTGGCCTGGGGCATCCAGTTGACAGCGAGGTTTCTACCTTGATTATCCGCACTTCCCACGTTGAGCCGCAGGGCCAGGCTCCAATAAAGG